>JAJLRJ010000012.1:28993047-29008047 GCA_024195265.1 Dendrophyllia cribrosa
ATTTCAACCACTGCACGGGAATTGGGAAATGGCCCACAACTCACAATGCTGCCCCTTTTCTGATCAGAAATGATTCCAGACTTTCCTGCCAGCTCATCCTGTCCACAAAGGCTCATTTTCACCTAAAGCGCTGAATTAGCAATTTGGGTCGAGGCGGCAAGGACATATACTCAATTCTTCAAGAGGCGACAGGGACTTAAGGATTGGCATGATGTCCTTTCATTACCGCACGCGCCTTTACAAGCATGGTTTAAACCAGCGCTCAACCACTGAGTTGTACGCTGTTCAGCCATGTTGTCTCAAGTACCAAGCATGTTCGATAAGCCCGCCTTAAATGGCGTCATGTTTGTTCAGGTCGTTGGCATGGGTCAGGAGTATTGCCGTCGCATATTCTCATGGCCAATCTGCTTTGTAATGGCGTCAGAATGGCACTCTGAATAATAATAAGCTTTATTTTAAGCAGGGAATGTACAGTCAAAGCACTAGAGGGCCAGAACTCTGTATTTTTCAGGTAAAATTAGTCAAATTCCTTAGGGCTAGTGCAAATTCGACAAGGGTTTCTGGTTAGCTCAGTTGAAAGAGTGCCAGTCTGCAGAGCGGGACGTCTCGGGATCGAATTCCGGCCGGACCAACACTCAGGGTCTTAAAAATTACTGAGGATGAAGGTGCTGCCTTTGCAATGACATCTGCAAATGGTTAAGACCTTCACGTGGCTCAGATGACTACGTAGAAATGGTGGTCCCGTCTCCGATGGGGACGTAAAAGAACCACTGAGGACGTAACAAAACTCTGGCTGTGACCACCCTCAATGCCATACATTGTTCATGGGTGGGGTGGGGGAGATGAGATCAACAATGGACTGATAGCGGCTGCCTGAGGCGCCTTCATAAGCTGACTTCTGATCCCATTCTCATAAGTGTATGTAAAACGCCATGAGACATTGTGATATGTGCGCTATATAAGTCTCTAATTATTAATTATTATTATTCATTGTAGGATAAAATGAGGCAAATCTGAGCAAGAAAAAATAAAAAAGGCGCAAAATTCAACAATTAGGTTGGTTAATATGCTCTCAGGCCTTTAATTATGATATACATGTATAATGATATATAGACTTAATGGTTAGATTATGTACATGTATACCAGGAAAAAAAAAATGACCTGTTTTCCTGTAAATTTACCCATAATCTGAATGGAGAGAGCCAGACCCCTGCCCCATTGTAAGGGGGCAGGAGCCCTATTTTTCTTCAAGATAAGGGGGAGAGGGACCCTCTCCTAGATCCAACACTGTTTCCATACCTTAATCTCGCCGTTTCGGCTCCGCGAGGGACCTTTTACTTTTAGTACATTTTCTGACATATTGAAAGGCTGCCATTTTCCCAAAGCATCCAAGAAAACTATGGATTGTGTTGACTGGCATGAGAGAGTAATAGGTTTTCCAAATATATATGTGGAATTCACATCCTCTGTGTCTATAACTTCTGCAACCTGTTGCTTTTTCCAGAACAAACATGCTGTAGGAGCTGTGATGGAATAGGATTTTATAAACAAATTTAGAGTCTGCTCATTTGTTTTTAACTATCAACATTAGCTATAAAACACAAATAAATTTTAAAGTTACGGTTTTCATATGTTAGGAAAATCCCAGATGATCAGGGATTTTGCTGTTTCACGACAATCCAAGATTTTGCTGAATATATGTCGGGAAAATCACAGATCATCACAGATATCTGGGACGCGTTGGAAAATAGAAACACTCCCGATTTTCCTGATTTGTCCCCGACCAGCCCAGATGATTACGATTTCGTGTTTTCATAAGTCAGCAAAATCTGGGACATCGGGAAACGTACAGCAAAATCCCCGATCGTCTGGGATTTTCCCAACATTTTATATATGAAAACCAGAGGGTATTGTTCTCTATAGTTTTATAACCACACTCATGCTAATAATGATGCTGCCTTTATAAGGACGGTTTCACGGTTCAGTGCATATGCAACCATGCGTTATTCACTTTCTTACCAATTTTATTGGTTAAAAAACACTCACATTTACTTTTAATTAATAATCACATACTATATTAGTCCAAACAAAGCGAAGGATGACCAAAATGTTCACAGACAATTTCAACGGATTACACCGACAAAGTCAACAGTGAACACTGAATAAAACCTTCGACCCGAAGGATTTATTCTATGCTCTGGTGGCTTTCATGGCACACATGGGTATGCATAATCACCCATTCAATCAGCTGACGGACCGCGGCATTTTCATGTATATTTATGGTTGTGAAAGCTGGGCAATACAATACTAAGTTGACGAAATAAGTCGGGCTAGTTTGATGGCTTAAAAACTACATTACCATCCTATAGATTCCGATTTTAAAATATTATTACGGCCCCGAAAAATTGTCGGTTAACCGGGTCAGCCCGATCGCGAGCTCATGTACTGACGTAAGCTTCGAGAATAAAAAATCGTCCCCGAAAGTATTCTAAATAACTTACCTTTTCCCATTAGTTCTTCTCCATATGTGCAGCTTCGTTTTGATCGAAGAAACAGCGAACCCGATTTTGATAGTCCTGATTGGCATTCACAAACGTTTGCATTGCCATTATTTTCCTTCGCGTTATATTCACTACATTTTTTGCAGAAAAGGTTCGTAAAAGTGTCATGATAACCGCGTGTTAGGTTGGTTAAAGCGACATCGCCTCGGGTCTTAGTTATAAACCACACAACACATAATCCTGTAAGTAGCGCAATATTACCACACATTTCGGTGGATTCGTAGCAGGAAATAACACAAACATCCCTGCATCTTTTTCTGAAAAGAATTAGAAATTCGATGCCCACACCATGTGACCTCAAAGCGGATTGTTCAAATATTTACTCTTCTAGGTTTTAATTCTATTATGCGACATCTCTAACACTCAAACTACGACAGCTTTTTGTGACGTTTTGTAAGGTTGAATTTAGCCATTGAAGGTAGAAATATCTAGACTATACTTACATTTTCACTTCGTTGAAAGCGAAAACTTCTTTTTCTACCAGGCACCCAAAAAAAAAGCCAAGCCTTCGTGAACGCCTTGTCAAATTAATGACTAACCAGGGAGGGGTAATTTCTTGGTAATGAAGCATTCGGAGAAAAATGGGAAGTGAATTCACTTTCAGTTCCGCTTTCATCTTTTTTTTCTACCAAATATAAGCTTAATTACACTCACAATATGCATATAAATAATAATCGCAAGTTTGTTTTTTGCAAAACAACGGTAATTGAAATTAACAATGGGGAAGCCGTTTAATATATGATTCATTATTCTCAAAAATAAAACTATATTTCACGAGTTATAGTGCGTTTGACCATGTCGAGGACGGGGGTTAACGTCAGAGATAAAGATAGCTTTTCCCTGAATAGTATTACCATAAAAAGGCGATTTACATGAAAGTAGATTAGTGCTGACGTTTTTGTTGTTGACCTGCAGGATCTGCAGTTTCGCATCCGGTATCGTTTTATCTGTTTACGTTTCGGGGACACTGAGACTCACGTGCGCTCTGCATGGAAGAGTTTCCCTGATAGCCACGAGGGGTTACAGAGAAGTATATGATTCTCACTTTCGTTTCATTGGCATCCAACGAGCCAAGTTCATCAAAGGCTTTTAAAGAGATATTTATACCTTAAACGAAAAATTCAACTAGTCGAAAGAATTGGGAACAAAATCCTTTTCTCCGAAAAAGTTAGCTCAAGTATGATTTCCGGGGAATGATGAAGGCGCCATAAAGTTTGAAGGTATTAAGAAAGCTGGAAGAAGTGGCGTATAAAAACCAACAAAACGCCCATATCTTCGAGGCAGATGGAATCAAATTATTATAACCATGTATCAACTTGTGCGCAGACGTCCCATCAAATCATTTCAGTGGAAAGCCGTTCGAAAGGCTCTAGTCGTCTTAAACTGAATTCGTAATATATTATGTTGAAAACTTGAGTTTTCTTAATTAAAATTTCGTCTCAAATTTAACATCGGAAAAATTAAATAAATGCCTTTTGTTTTCGGGCGTTTTTGTAGAGAGTTTAAAACTAGCTACACATCTTGGCCAAATTTTGAAGCGCAAAAGCATTTCGTTCAAGAGTTTTAAGATTACCCCCCCCCCCCCCCCCCCCGCCCTCCCACAACCACCACAAAAATTAAATGGTCCGTCCCTTATATTAATAAATGCAAACAATAACTTTCATCTGATTCAAAATCTGAAATTGCGTGACGAATTGCGTGACACATTTAAAACCTTTGTAAATCGGAAGCAAAACATCGTTAAAACCTGAAACTTGTTGTGAAAGATTATAACACTGGTATCCACATACCATGTTAGAAACAGCTTTGTAGGATGTATACTTAAGATTTTTTTAATTTTTATGACGTCATGTGAAAAGCAAGAATATAAATGTTGAGCATGCAGAAATGTTTGGTAGGTGTTTCGCGGTATCCCAGTTAAAGAATCTGACCCACCCAGTTTGCATTGCGCACCCACGTTGGTTCATCCGCCATTTTCAGGGACCCCGATGAGAAATTCACTCGTGCAAGAGGTGATATGCATGCCCAAATATGGAATAGAGCCGTATATCATAACAATAATGGAAGCGCGCAATGCAAACTGGGTGGGTCAGATTCTTTATAATGAGGATTTTCGCTGGGGCTCCAGTGATTTTGGGTGAATTGCAGCTTTGAACTTTATGCAGTTTAAAAAGAGTGAAAACGTCAAGCAAAACTGCATTTGAATGAAAAAATCGATCTCTTTTATTGCCGAGGAGTTAGTCAGAGCTATTTGCAGGGAGTAATAATATAAGTATGATAAAACTTTCTGTGCTAGTTTAATGATAATTTGTGAGACCTGGATATTTCAAACATGAAAAAACACATGTTAAAAATGTTTCAGCGATTTATTCGAAATCGAACAGTTTGATTTGTTTGAAGTTTTTCCATTTAGTGTGCTACACTGTGTAGATTATAACGCATTTATTCGCTTGACGCGGGTTGCCCCAAAATCGAAAGATAATTAGGAAAAACTGTTTTTCGCCATATGAGTTTACCGTTGCTATGGAAACGCGGATTAGCATAAAAAGAGCATCGCCCAAAACTTTCATCTAAGCCTAACATCTGCTATCAAATTCAGATTCATTGAGCTAAAGTAAAATTATGTATAATCGCATTCAAAAAGGGAAGTGTAACCTAAAAAAAACTACTTGGAGCCACCTTAAGGAAAGTGCATTTCCTGCCTGCGATGTTTGCTATCGCCACTGATCTAAAGTAGTACCTGCCGAGTCTCACGCATTATACGTGAGTCTCACGCCTGCAGATCGAAACCATTGATCACATTCATACAGGACAATTTTCAGGGGCGTAGCCAGACCTTTTTTCCGTTTAAGCCCGAGATATTTTATCTGGGGTATAAAATAGGAGCGCCGAAGGCGCGAGCCTCTGTGGGGGTCTGGGGGCAGCCTGTCATTGAGTTCGTGGATGAGATGATCGACAAGGGGCAAGTAGAGGGCTCTGTACCAATACTGCTGTGGCGTGGCTGCGGGAACATTGGGTCGGTTACGCTGGACTGCAGACACTCTTGGCATACTGCGCTCGATATCACAACCTGCTGCCAACTCCTTTACACGCTCAAATAGATTGTTCCAAACCATTTGGTCGTTTCTTTCATCCCCTAATAAGCCAATCACTACCCTTGACTCCTTGGCTGCCTCGATGAGGTCGATAGATTGACCTTGAAGCGTGGTTGACAGTGCAACTGTATTTGAAAGAACATGCTCTGTGGCACAAAGCGCAATGATAAAGTCGAACTGCCGGATGGAGCACAAGTACCCTCTCGCTTTGGCATGATCACCATCCTCTGCAACGTTCTCTAGTGCCTGTACTACCACTGGAAAAGCTGTCCGGAACGTATACGAGTCAGCTCTGCTTGCCCATCGCGTCTCGCAGAGGGTTCGTAACTTGGCGCGCCTTTGCATCTCATTCATTACTGCCATATCTTGAGACAAACACTCCTGAAACGCCAACAGTCTTTTTGCAGAGTAATCGAACGCAAAAGCTATCTGCTGTAGGGTTCCGAGTATGTTTCTCACCAGGGTCTCCTTACAGGCATGTCCAATTGCCAGGTTCAAGGAGTGAGCCTTACAATGGACATAAACGGCGCCTGGAAATTCCTGTTAAGCCCGGGCTTAATGGCTTAAAGGCTGGCTACGCGCCTGATTTTCACTGCTGCCTTCTTCAGGGTACAGGTATTGTACCCTGAAGAACATCTCCAATATTCCTCGTGTTTGTCCGCCATTTTGAATCTATCGTGTTTTGAAAAGACCATCCAAAGTAATTCATGTTATGTTTGGTGACGTAAGCCATTGTTTTCGCCTCTTCCAAAACTGGCATATTCCCCGCGAACTGAATAATGTTCCTCAGCCTTGGAGTGTTTTAAATTCTCTGAGCTGTAACTTGTTTTAAAAATAATTTTGATGTCACCACCCGCCGCGATTAGCTTGTGCTTATTTGCGGGTGGTGTCAATTCTATACATATTTGAAAATTAATAAAATTGTTATTTTGTCACGTGAAACAAGATGAAGTGTTGTTGTCGGAGGTTCGTTTCAGCGATTGGCAGCCGTGTAAGTTTTCTGGCAATCTAACACCGTTTTTCAAACGAAGCGAAGGCATTACACCAGTTTACGCCACAAAATGCTCCTGAATTTTTGGAGTCTTTTGGTAGTCTTGTCCGGATGACCTTTATAGATAGAACAACGGTCTGGACCACCTCGGACACTTATTAAGAATTATATAACGTAATGTCGACACTTAGAATTTTATTTTCAAAAACATTTTAAGCGTAAAAAAGAAAATCTAAAATCCCCACTCAGGATTGAACCTGTGACCTCAGCTTGGCTTACTCAATAGGCTTCCATAGCCTACCGTACCACCGAGCTTCTCAGGTTGCTTAGGCCTAAATTTAACTATATAAACTGCCAACCCCAACCTCAACTGAAAGCTAACCAGTTACTCCGTTATATAAGTCTCAATAAAGCGTCCGAGGTGGTCCAAGCCGTTGTTATCTGAGGTCTTGCACCAGGGATTTCTTCCGCCAATTTGAAAACGGAGAAGAACCTGGTGACGAGCTTGCCAACATTGTAGTCTTGCATTGCCTCCTCGATCAAGTTTTACACGGGTAAAAAATTAAATTTGAAATATTCATTTAATTTTTGGAAATACATCGTACAAACATTACAATATATTTAAAATATATAAACAAGAACTGAACAATTCTTAATTAACATTAAATAGTGCTTCCTTTCGATTCCTTTACAACAAATCTCATGTAACTTTTTGGAATTCTTCTAAGGAAATATTTGTTAATAAACAATTTCTGTAATCTGTACTTACATATGTACACAGTTACCTTCTTTGATCGTTTCAAAAATCAAAGGAGTTCACAAAATAACAACGCTAATTAATAAATGTTTCGAATAATTTGGTTTAATAACTAAAAAACTAAATAGCGTTTGCTGATAACTTTAATAAAGAATAACATTTCTCTTGCGCACATATAAAAAAAACTAATTCTAACCTATTGAGATCTGTCTCATTAAAAAACGTGGGTCTAACATTTTTCGGCAGTTTGTTCAAACTGCAATACCTTATAACAAGTTTCTGTTAGAGCAGTTTTCAATTGACTGTCGAAAGTAATTACACAATTGCTTTGGTTTTGCATTGCTACGCTTTGTGATTGGCTAAAAAATCTCGCGCCACTTTCTCGACCAATCAGAAGTAAAACCAAAACCAATCGTGACTTGCTCGCACGCGTTTTCCCGCGCTTGGCGCCGGCGACATGTAATTGCTTCGAGCTCTGATTGGTTCATTGGATTGTTTACGACTGCTGTGATTGGTCAGAGTAATTACTTTGGTTTTGGTTTTACGACACTCAATTGAAAACTGCTCTATTTATCGAGTATCACACCCGTACTGCTCTAAAAAATCAAAATACCATTCCGCGTTTGGTTTCATGTGGCTTCCCCTGGTTTGAAATCCTAATTAACTACATCAAATACCGAAAAGAGGGACCAAATAGTTCACTTCGGCCGTTCACACCATGGAGTTTGATCTTTCTTGGATTGATCTTAGTCAGTGCGAACAGCGCATAAGTAAACGTACGCAAAAGCAAATTAAAATAAATAATAACGAATCACAACTGGGCAACGGCAGCAAACATAAATGACGCAATGAACAAACAGGGCGCGAAGAAAAGAAAAAAAAAACAGGTGATTTTTGATGTGATTTAAGATGGCTCCCTGATTACCAAAAACACCTACACCAACAATCATGAGTAGCCCTGTACCTCGTGTGCACCACTTATTTCATTCGTTCTCTTTAACAATATACTTTATTGTTATCAGGGCTAGGGACATTGTTTAGCTCTTTTATCTACTGTTTTCTCAACCAATAGTATTGCCGCTTCAGTGAGGTGCTGTTTGCCCCACTATCACGTGTTACAATTTTGGCTCACGAGATTTACCAGTAAGGACGCCAACATATGAATGCTTTAATAATTGTCAGCAGTCAATTGTTTTGGTAGAGGCCCTTGCCATGGCAACAGAGCATCTAAAGAATGGGAAATATTGTGCAAGAATTGAACCTAATTCTTTAATATCTCTAGTTTCCTTCGGTGAATGTTTTTAAACTTAACTAACTTGCGGAAATAGTTAAGGTAAACTTTTTGGAAGAAAAAAGTTTAGGGTCGTTCAGACGGCTGTCTCAATATTTCGCAGTTTGTGTATTTAACTACATTCAACTCTCTCTCAAGCGCCTGCCCTTGGTGCATGAAAAAGTGGTCACTTAAAGGAGGTGGTCGCTTAAGAGAAAAATCAATTAAAAACAGTATTTGATTGAAAAACAAAACGGTTATTTACAAAGTGGTCGCTTACGGGAAGTGGTCTTTGCTAATTTGACATATTTTATCGAAAAAGAATACGTGCAAAGTAGCGTTAGTTTCTTAAAATCTGTGAAGGTTTAGAGAAATTCACCGAAGAAATCTTGAGAAATCTACAGGTAAAGGCTGATTTTCACTAACGACGGAGTCGCCGAGTAGGAGTCGTAATCAGAAGCGCAGAGCGTTACGATCTAGTGAAAATCAAACCGACGGAATCGGAAGAAGATTACGGAGTCATAAGCGGAATCGGAAGCAAATGGAACCGTTCTGATTCTTCCAACTCCGATTCCGTCGAGCTTATGACTTCGCTTACGACCCCGATTTTCGATTTTCACTAGGTCGGAAGCGCTCTTACGATTCCGACTACGACTCCTACTCCGCTTTCTTTTGTTTTTAATTTGCTGACGTCATAAAATATCGGAAAAACCTACATTTTCGTGTGAGCGCGTCTCAAAATTTTTCTGTTTAAACATCGCTAAAGGACGCTCTCGCAGCGACAATGTTTTTATGGTGTTGTATCCGGGCCCTCCAGGACCGCATACATAGGGAGCTCAAAGCCCTGATTTACGATACCATTGGATTCTGAATCAGGACCTTCTAGGACATCATACACGACACCACCCGGACAAGCATAGTCATTACTGGGTCCCTCAAGCGCGTTATACACTGGTGACGCATAAGATGGGCCCTTATCCGGGCGCTTGTTAGAGCCCTCTTTTGCTGCAATCTCCTCAAGTTCGTCTAAGTCTGCATAGTCGGCATATTCTGGAGACTCTTCAGCGTCCGCAGGGGGTGGGCCAGTGGAGTATGGAGGTTGGTATTCTGGTGGGGTGAGTGAGATGTTTCTTGGGCTTTCATTGGGATTGAGCAGGACTAGGTATTCTGGAATATCGTCTTGGCACTAAATAAAAAACACAGTTAAACCAGTTTGTTTTCGTCCGGTTATGGTTTAAGGGTATAAGGGTATAAAAGCGATTACTCGCTTGATTTTCTTCTTTTCCGTTTGATCTCAAGCACAAACCTTCGAGACTGACTTTAGTAAATTGTACCCCCCTGCGCCCGCTAGTCCTAAATTATTTCAATCAACAACAAAATCATGAGGGGAACGCATTTCTACAAGCCTTTGTGAGGTCTTCTCACTACTTACTATTTTGATTCTTTAAATTATAGAATGATAACAATGATATTTTATCAGGATTTTCTTGTAAATATGTACTTTTTTTCCTTGTTTGTATTTATTACTTTAAACTGCTTGTATTTATTAAATTGAATTGTGTTGTAATTATAGGATCGTGCTGGATGGATGGATGGACGGACGGACGGATCCTGATGGATGGATGATTGAACGAACGAACAAACGAACGAAGGAAAGAAATGGACGGATGGACGGACGGACGGACGGAAGTAAGGAAAGAGGGTCGAGAGAGGACGAAGGAGGGATAAAACAAAGGCGGGAGGGAGAAGAAAAAGAATGAAGGAAGCAACGAATGTCTGCATTGATAAATGCACGTTAAAAAAAAACTGTTACTACCCACCCTATGTACAGTGTTTTTCTGCAAAGGCTGGTACATCATTCCATCAGGGTTTAAACTCTGATATACTTCAGAATTTTGATTGGAATTAAATTGCACACGTGCATCCTCCTTTACTAAGCTCTGATAAACAGGTTTCATTCCATTCATCACGCATTCTGGATTATCGTAAACAGGTTTTTCTGCATCCTTTGTTCCTCTTGCACATCGTTCGGCACTAGCATACGTGTTCTCTCGGTGAATCTTCCTACTTGCAGTGTTAAGTGGCTTTATCCTTATATTGTTAAGTGGTGTGCTCCGAGCATCTTTTGCTCCTGGGTTATTTAGCAGCAGATCTGCAGCTCTGTCTTGTGAGGGATCACCTGAAAAAAAAAACAAATAAGATAAATGAGCAGATGGGCGGCAAGTTCTACTCAAACACATGCACACCTTTTACTCCTTAAACCAATTGAAAGTTGGTGGTTTCATTCTAGGGCGTCTAAAGGCCGATTTACACGGTACAACTTTTGCCTACAACTATCGCATCAACCTGTTCACGCCACACGAACGACAGAATCGCATCGTCTAAATCAGCCTACAACTCGCTTACAACTGTCGCATGCAACACGAAAAAAGTTGTAGGATTTTGAAACATGTTTTAAAACCCTACGACTATCGTAGCCACATACAATGTTATATGATGCGAGTTGTATACAATTTTCGCCTGACGCAAGCAGCGCGCGATCGCATGCAACCTGCTCACGCCATACATACCAAACGAATCGCGTCGTTTTAATCAGCCTACAACTAGTTCACAACTTTCGCATGCAACACGAAAAAAGTTGTAGGATTGTCAAACATGTTTTAAAACCCTACGACAATCGTAGCCATATACAATGTTATATGAATATGATGCGAGTTGTATACAATTTTCGCCTGACGCAAGCAGCGCGCACTACAAAAAATCGCATGCGACAAAGTTGCGCTGTGTAAATCGGCCTTAACCTACTTTGAATGTGAACAGGTAAAATGCGCATGTATACAAAGACGCTGAAGTCCGCCGCCAAGTCAGGTGTGAACCTCAATTTTTTGGAGTGTTACTTAAGAATCTCAAGTGTTCTTGATTCAAGCTCTCGCTTGAGACATTCTTTGCTTGTAGTGTGAAACCCATGTTTTTTTTGTTTTTCGCATGGATACGTGAGATAGTAAATTTTAAAAAGTCTTTTATCCTAGTTACGCCGACGCCCGCATCGGTCCGTCTCACCAACGAACTGCAACTCTATATGCTAGTCTAACTTTCTAAACTAAAGGTGATGTTACACGGGACGATTCGCAACGACGATTTTTACAATACAATACAATAACTTTATTTAACGTGCACAATTACGCTTAGCTATAAGTAGTCTACCTAAGAGACACACCAGCTTGAAGATGAATTAAAAACTCGCAACGAAAAATTTCGAAGAAAATCGTCCGTGCAACCATGTTGCGAATCGTCCGGTGTAACATCACCTTTACATTCTCATTTAACTAATAAACTATGGCATTTTTATAAAATTCTGCCGCGCTTTCATATTGGTTACACGACAACACGGAAACGTTCTCCCCGTTATTTCGTAAAGTAAACAGAATTCGTAGTCAATAATAATAAAAATTGACGTTAAATTGGAAAATGTAAGTAATAAAACTCATGTAATCGTCGTAACCTGAGCTGACTCACCCATGAGTCCAACCTCGGTTTGGCGGGCTTTTTCTTCAGGTTCTGCGTATACAGAGTCATCAAATATTGGATTTTTCAGCAACCCGGGCATTGGGAAGTGATTCTACATGAAAACAAAACAATTCCATTAATACCGTTTATTAAATTAACTTCGGTAAAATACAAGGATTTCTACTGACCACTGGGAACTGACATCATATCTCGACACGAGAAGATATCAATTTATCTTCAACGTGAAGAGTGAAGATATCAATATTTTCACATCAAACGTCAAACGAGCTAAAAAGTGTTGTTATACAATCGAAACATCGTCGGATCTTCTTCGGAAATATTCGGAAAATTTATCGAAATGATCGGAAACATCATTCAACCTTCGGACAGTATTCGGAAAATTTTCGAGAATCTTCGGAAAACTGCTTATAATAAACTTCGTAATTAGTTCAACGAGAAGTGTAGATGAACCACAGCTTAGACGATCTAATTCATCATTCGGGCTATATTTGGAAGAGCGAATCAGCTTTATGCTCTCAGCTAATGAAATGAGGACGATTTTAAGTGTCGCCTACCTGAGATCCCGTTGTTGGGTTTGCAATAACTAAAAAAATATTAAACAACAGAGAGTAAGACAAACAAAATTAAAGTTAACAAGACAAAGACAAACAGAGCTAAGCTTTTTCTATAAGCATATGTCAGGTTTGTGAAGACTGTAAGTATATACATTTACGTTTCAATAAGTGAGTTTAGGAGGATTTAAAAGTTCATCAAGCAGACAGATGGCAACAACTACAAGGTATGTGCTCATGTAAGAACAAATTCTTACAAAAAATTAACGTAAGCAACATTGATTCATCTGATCCTGGCGTGCGTTTCTCAAAACTCCCGAAAGCTTTTCGGGCCCAAAAGCAATTTTTAAATTTCAGTCAATTTCTTTTGAGTGGCGATGAAGTTTTTACCCGCAAACCAAAGCAGCGTTTTCCCCCAACCTTGGATTGTTTGCTTAGCTTTTAAAATCAACGAATACTGAATTATTGTTGGTAAATTTTCTGCTCATATAACAGGGCCCGGTTGTTCGAAAGTCGGTTAACGCTAACCCAGGATTAAAACTTAACCTAGGATTTAATTTCTCTTGTTAGAAGTGTTTTCAAAAACTTATTTTAAGCTACATTTCATGGTACATTTCTTTGCCGTTCCCTTCAAAACTGACAAAAATAACGATGAAATCATTTCTAGTGAACTTAAAAGCCATCCGTACAAATTCAGCTTCTGGACAATCCAGTCACATTAGGCAAACTAAAGCGACGTTTTCCTTGGCGCTGCCGTCGTCGCGGTTGCTTAAACTCCCTACAATTGTCAGTAACCTGTACAGATACGTATTAAAAGACACTATCATGTATGTTTAATCTTGCCCAAAATTACAAGGCAAGGCAAGGCAAAGAATGATTGTTGCGTGCACTTAAGATTAACTTTTTCCAAAATTAAATTTTCATTGTTTCTTGTATTATAATTATGAATGTGAAAATTGCGTAATTTTGAAGATAGCTAGGTACGTCGTTTCTAATACATTTCTTGACGAGAGAAAGGACGTGGGCTTCTTTACGCTCGTTTAAAGGCTTCCAACCCAGTTTGGTAATAATTTCATCCGTAGACAACTCCGCCCCAGTAGAGGAGTAAACTTTTCTCGCAGCTCTTCTCTGTAAACGCTCGACCATGTTATCGTTTCCTAATATGGAAAGGATTAAGAGTGCCGATTTGGAGTGCGGCTTTCCGCGTTGCTCTGGTGCAGGGAAAGGCCGCAGATTGCCATGTACTGTTTAGAATAATAGGGAGATTTAATCGGTGCATTGGCGTTGTGTCTTCTAAGTAACTTTCACAATAAATGTTGGAATGTGTCGTTGTGATCTGAAACGACCTTTAATATATGTAAAATACCTGTTGTTCCAGCACCATAATTTGCAGGATTTCTGCAAAACAGAATGCAAAAGTCAATAATTTTGGGTGTGACAAGATTGTTCTCGGAATGCGTTTCTTTGGTAATGAATCTCCAAGAGCCTTCATAATTGCCCACATCGGAATCAACTAAGCCCAGGTCTTACACAAGAGACTGGGTGTCTGTAGCATGAAGCATTTTTATTTCCAGCATTTCCAGGAGGGTTATGGTAAAGTCGCACATGAGCCAAAGGACACCCACAGGACACCCACTCTGCCAGAGTTTTACCATCACAGGGTTACCCCCAGCATTTTACCAATGGTACCCATATAATATTTGGAATGTGTAGTTGAGTTTCTTGTCTAAGGAAACAACTTGACGGCCGAGATCAGGCCTCGAGGAACCAAAAACCTTCAGATGTCAAAGTTTGTTTAAAACTATTAAATTGTGCTGCAATTTTGCAACTTACAGGTCATTGATTTGCTGCTAAGACACCTTTAATAAAGAAATAAAAAACGCGCCGAGTGCATTATTCAGTTATATAAGCACGCGGGAATTTTTAAGAACACGAGAGAAGTGCAGAGAAGCACGAGCCAAAGGCGAGTGCTTCTCGCACTTCTCGAGTGTTCTTAAAAATTCCCAAGTGCTTATATAACTCAACAATGCACGAGAAACAAGATTTTTATTTCTTTTATAAAATAAAAAGCGGTTATAATGAACCTTACGTCACGCACGTGCTTTATCGAGTTTTATAAAATGCTCAAGGAAATGCGCGCGCTATGATTGGTTAAACCGAGTTCATTATAACTCGATAAAGCACGCGCGTGACGTAAGGTTTATTATAACCGTTTTTATTTTATAAAAGAAATAAAAAAACTTATCC
>JAJLRJ010000012.1:29010547-29355547 GCA_024195265.1 Dendrophyllia cribrosa
GTGCGCTTATGTGTTTTACACTGCTTGCAAGATCCATCGAAGGGGGAACCCAGACATGCACCCCTCCCCCCACCCCCACCCTCCCCCCGCCTCTCTCTGTTATTTTTTCAGCAGCTTTAAATTACAATTGTTGCTGAAACTCTAGGAGTCATATATGATATGCAATGGGTTAAAAACTTGGCTTTTGGGAGTTTTCCCCTCCACTTGGAATTTCCAGTCACCTTTCACAATGATTATGGATATTTCCTGGAACCACACAATCACGAAGAGAAATGAAAAACCAAAGCTAACACAAAATGTTTTTGAAGACCTAATTGAAAACCACTCTATGACATTTCCATTCAGTTATTAACATTATGATAGTTCAGTATCGAGGTTACCTACCGTAAGCTCCCTATTGGGCCTGCTATCAATGTTTCTTATATCAAATGTACTTTTCTTGCTTCTGTCAAGATCTTTCCATTTTTTCTGATCAAGATAATTGGCGCTGACAACGTAACAGTTATTATATGACAGATCCAAGTTATCAATTCCTTTGGAACCTTGTACCGCAAGATTTAATGTGACTAATGGATGTGGTACAGATATTGTTGCAAACATTTTTGAACAACCTGAGGAAAAAATAAAACTTTTATAGGCAAGTCCCTTTAAGTCCCAATATCATGTTGCATTACAAGTTCAAAAATGTTAGTATACAAAATCCCATATGTCCAATATTTTAAACAATATTAAACAATGAGCACTGCTGAAAATTGCTGATTTTTGGCTGTCCTCCATAGACTACAAGATAATACCTAAATAGGCACATTTTGGCAACAATATTCTCATAGCATTCCCTAATTCCCACCAATTCCGTTTCCCAATCCCTTCCGCTCATTCTCCTCCTCTTCCTCTCCCCTTTTCTTGCCATACAATAAGGCCCGAAGCTAAAAAAAAATTCGTTTTTGTAACATTTTCACTTCTTTCACTTCCCAGCCATATTCACTCACCACACCACCACCCCCCCCCCCCCTCCCTTTGCCTTGTTCTGCCCCTCCCCCCCTCCCCCGCCTGCAATACGCCCCCCTCCCTCCCTTTACGATGGAGTTAAGATGCGCCACTGCGCTGCCCCATGATGCACTGCGAAATGTTTACATTTTGAAATGAACTTGAAAGAGTCTTGAAATTGACCAAAAATAGACCTGAAACTGGCTTGACTAGAAACCAAAAGTTTAGTTTTTATATATATCGTACTGAGTATGAAAGGCAAATAGAATAAACCTCTCTAAAACAATCCAGTCTTTTAAAAAAGAATTAAAACGATGTTGAGTTTACATGACTTAAATTTTTCTTTCAGTTACACGAGTAAACATGCAAGGAAACTGAAAAAAAATATATTGTGGTATAAGTTAACATTTATTAAAGCCTTGATAATTATTATTCCTCAATCCTTTAAATAGAATAAATCCCTCTAAAACAATCCAGTCTTTTAAAAAAGAATTAAAACGATGTTGAGTTTACACATGACTTTTCTTTCAGTTACATGCAAGGAAACTGAAAAAAAAATATTGTGGAAAAAGCTTACATAATTATTATTCCTCAATATTAATAATACTTTAGACTCGATCAATTAATCATTAGAGTGTTATTAAAAATATTTTCCAGGCTAACTGTACTTTTGTACAAGCTAGCCAGGGTTTTAACAAAACACGTAGCAACTCGTACGAATGTTGTTTTTGCAAAGTAAAAATATTGTTGTTTCGCAACACCTTACCCGCATACTGCCGAAAAGCAGAATTTTCAATGCAAATTCCACTTTTCGGCGAAGCTTCCATTCGAAATGTTGAATATTGGTATATGCAAGTACAAATACAGCATCCTCGAGCACCACAATCCCCTTTTCTTTCCAAACACCATGCTCTTCTATCGTCATTTTTCCGCGGACAACTTCCAGAAGGATCCATATTTGAAAAATCATCACGATCTCCGTGCATCACGCGTGTAACATTGAACTGGTATCCCTTGCAAGAGTTAAACAACAAGAAACAGATGAATAAAAACCAAGATGACATTCTGAGAGCAGGATCAGTGCCGTGTTTATACCGGCGATGGATTATAATTGCCACCAAAATTTGAAATGTGATGCCCCGTTTCCTTTCCGGAATCTGCAGACGCCGGAGGACAGGAAATCACGTGACTTCGATAGCCGACGTTTGACGACGAATTTTCCGGAACAAGTCGAGAGTGGACGAAGATTTATTCAATATGGCGGAAACCGAGGAGGAACTAGACAGCGAAAATGAAGATTTTCAGAAAGCAATCAAAGTGAATGGAAGATATGTTAATCCTTGGAAGAATACAAGTTTCCCTTCAAAAACAGATGTGCTCAGATGGCGGTTTTTAGAGAAAAGTGAACGTGGAGTTGGGGGCACTTGGAGAGATCTCTACCGGTTTAAAACTGAGGCAAGTTGAAATCGTGTTTTAAAAGTGTATCCATTCAAATAATTGTATTTGTGGTATGTATTTCTTATTTTTTAGGCCTCCTAGTATAGTTTTTACTGTTTTTAGGAGTAAGTCATTAAAGCATTAAGTCATTAAAGGGTGATCATTTAAATTAATGAAGCCTCATTAGCTCTCATACTCATAGGTGCTGTATCTAGCAAAATGAAATTCATGATTTGTTAAATTAGAACTTTATGAATTTTGAGTGCACGGGAGCGATAGGGTTAAGATTTGGTCCACGCCTTTAATACATGTATATTGCAACAGGTAAAAATAATTATATTAAAATGCTAATTAACAACATTTCTCTTTGTGTATAAACTATATATACAGGAGCTTGACCAAACTCTTCCTGTCCTAATCCCTGACAGTACAGTTTTGTCATCACCTCCCACAGATGACATTCAAGTAACATGGCTTGGTCATGCCAGTGTACTGGTTCAAATGGACGGTCTCAATATTTTAACCGACCCTTACTTCAGCACACACGCTGGACCATGCAAGTTGGTTAGCATGAAGCGATACCGACCACCGCCTTGTACTGTAGAAGAACTGCCGATAATTGACGCAGTATGTGTCAGTCATGATCATTACGACCACTTAGATGTCAACGCTGTTAAAGATCTTAATGTCAGATTTGGAAAACAGTTGTGCTGGTTTGTTCCCATGGGATTAAAAAATTGGATGATCAACAGCGGGTGTCAAAATGTAGTTGAACTGGAGTGGTGGAATGAAGCGGAATTTCCAGGAAAATCTGAAAATGTTGTGAAGTTTATTTTCACTCCTACACAGCACTGGTGCCGCAGATCATTAACCGACAGAAATAAAGTGTTGTGGGGAAGTTGGACAATCATAGGGACAAAACATAGATTTTTCTTTGCTGGAGATACTGGGTATTGCAGAGGGTTCAAGCAGATTGGAAAGAAATTTGGACCATTTGATTTTGCAGCTATTCCAATCGGTGCTTATAAACCCAGGTTAGTTTGACCACCAGGAGAAAATCTCAAAAGCAAAAGATGCTTATAAAAGTCAGAATGTAATCATTGCAGTTATACAGTGCTCAACTTGATATTAGGAGTTTCAATTAGACCATTTTCAATTTCAAAGATGCAATCCATTTATAAACAGGTAACCAGAAAGAGATCAAATTCCTTAGAGGTCAATTGCAGAAGACCTGAATCACACAAGGACCTTTCCACACTTTGTACAGACTAAATTCTGCAAAAGCTGACATGTTAAATATTTTGTTCTTTTAAGGCTTGAGATTGATAAAAAATTGACTAAAGAAGATCAAACAAGACAATAACAGTGGTGGGGACAGGGGGGGGGGAGCCCAGGAGAACAGGGGGCGGGAGGGGTACGGGATATGGGTGAAGAAAGGGCACGAAGCGGGATCTCTATGAGGGCAGGAAGCGGGAGAGAATTTCAAAAAGGCAAGTGTTCGTTATTTATTACTGCTTATCATCCAGTCAAAAACACAGACCCTGGACAACGTTTTTTGACTTCCATTAAATGTCCTCCGAGGCTTAAAACAAAATTTTATATTTGAGAAAATGTAAATTCGTACTCAGGCTAAAAAAAAATAGTTCTGGTGAAATTGGTAACCTTTTCAAGTCGGTTACGTCATGTACATGTGTGTCAGGGAGGGAAAGGACACAAAGGCATGGGAGGTGGGAGAACGGGGTATGAGAAGCGGGAGGTTTTGACCCCCCTACCCCCCCCCCCCCCACACACACACACACATACACACACACACACACACACACACACACAATAAAGGATGCATGTGACAGCCACATGAGTTAAAATATTGTTGCTACCCACCAGGTAAATTAACAGAGTTGGTGATCCTTTCAGTCTCAGAAAACTACCTGGCAGTTACATGTATACCCAAAAACTTCAAAAGAAGAAAGGTTGAATTAATTTTTAAGTAAACTTAATTATAAGTATCAAACCGAAAAACTTATTTAGTTCTATTAATTGTGATGTAATATGTCAATCAGATGCTTCTTTGTGTGTAATATGCTGTATTGTTTTTGTTTGCTAAATAAAGTTATCTAAAAAAAAAAAAAAAAAAGGTTGAATTAATAGTTATAGACCTAACCCAAAAATTTAGCATTGTGCAGTTGACATATGCTCCCCAAAGGGACGGGCCTACTTGAGCCTACTTGTATCTTTGTTATTTGGATAAATTAGTTACCATTTTCCTCAGTTGACAGAACACTTACTGTGTTTTTCAGGTGGTTTCTAAATTTCCAGCATGTTGATCCTACCGAAGCTGTTTGTATTCATGAAGATATTCAGTCCCGTTCTTCACTAGGAATTCACTGGGGTACTCTTCCCACTGGATATGAGGTAAATAAAAAAAATAACCTTGTTTAGCGAGGGTGACACTTACATGCAACAGTCATGTGACTGACAAACCCGTGGCCCTCGAATTCCAGTTCAAATTGGAATTTGAAAATGTTAGTTTATGCGGAGGGAGGAAAAACCGAAATATCCAAAGAAAAAACCCTCGGAGCAAGGATGAGAACTAACAACAAACTCAACCAACATATGATGCCAAGTTCGGGAATCAAACCCGAGACACATTGGTGGGAGGCGAGCACTCTCATGACTGCGCCATCCCTGCTCCTCAGTACTATTTACTGGTATATAGAGCAGTTTTTATTAATTAAGTGTCAAAAGTAATTTTGTGATTGCAATTTGGTTAATTTTATTTGCATTGTGTTGTTCCAGAAGTTGATATCCATACCTGCCTTCCCCACAGGTCTTTTGGTTTAAATCCCCCCTACATGTACCCCTCTGCAAATTCTAGTTTAGCTTCATTCATACATGTACTTTTCTTTAAAATGGTTGGCTGTAGAGATCCCCCCCCCCCCCCTCAGAATTTCCAATGACCTTCCATTGGGGAGTGTATACAGTGTAATCTCCTGGAACCACACATTGCTTCACTTTGTGATTGGCTAAAAAATCTTGCGGCACTTTCTCGACCAATTAATAATATTATCGTGACTTGTTCACGCACATTGTCACATTGGTGCAGGCTACATGTATTCATGGATGACTCACCCATCATGATCAGGGATGTAGCTTAAAGCTGGCTACTGGCCAAATTCACCAGCTGAAAGAGACATTATCACGGGCTGAAATTTGACGTCTAGAAAACAAAGACTTGGGGTGATTTTAAAGGTGCACAAGCCAGAAATACTGGCTGGGCTTGTTAATGAGCCTACTCAGTTTTTTTTAGCTACACCCCTGCATGATTAGCTACATTGTACACCCCTGTATGATTGGCCCAATTGTCAGAAAATGGTAAAGAAAGATTCACAGATCTTATTTCTAAATGTTTCTATTTCAGGGATTAAGTATTTACCCTACTCCAGGCTTAACTAATCAATGACATCAATGACATCAATGTAATCAATGAGTAATCAATTGATTACTCATCGAGTATTGCCAATACTCAATGAGTACTCAATGACTAATCAATGACCCACAAAATATTTGGTCATTGATGTCATAGATTAGTCATTGATGTCATTAATTACTCATCGGGTTTATTGAATGGTCTAAAAATCCAGGAAAAATGAAACAAATTCTTTAGATTTCAACTTTATTTTTATCACAGCTCTGTTAGCCTGACATTTTCTGCTGCTGATGTCGTTGCACCTTGTGTTGTTTCCGCGTTGTTTCCTCGTTGGCGTTTATTATTCCAGCCT
Source organism: Dendrophyllia cribrosa (assembly GCA_024195265.1). NCBI lineage: Eukaryota > Metazoa > Cnidaria > Anthozoa > Scleractinia > Dendrophylliidae > Dendrophyllia > Dendrophyllia cribrosa. Next base: position 29,016,751 of record JAJLRJ010000012.1, read on the forward strand.
ACTGCAGTGTGTATTTGAGCTCATTTTATGGGCAAATTCCTAACACTGTTTGTCTTCAAATGGGCAAATCATGATGGGCAATTCATAGCAACAAATCATGTTTGAAAACCTGGCTCTTTCTTGGCAGTGAAATCGGTTGTAATGTGAATGGTCACACTTCAGACTTTCAGCTTAAAGTGTTCCCCTCACCTCTTCTAGGCTTGCCTGCAATTTAAACCCCAAGAAATAAAATGTTTGAGCTCTGCTTGTGCATGCAAGTTTAACTTTGGCATTTCATCCATGGACTAAAAAGTTAAGAACTGAATGTGCAGCTTGATTCAAGGTTCAGATTAATTTAATAACAACAGTTTTCCAACTTTTACCACAAGAAAACATTGAGATTGTTCAGTTATTTTGTTTTGTTAACACTGGGCCAAAGTGTTAAGTTAAAACTAACTCTAACTCCTTGCTTATGTTTGCAGCATTATTTGGATCCACCAAAAGATCTGAGTGAGGCCCTCCAGTCTAAAGGAATACCGGAGTCAAGCTTCTTCACGTTACAACATGGGGAAACCAGAGTCATAAAATGACCTTGACATAACATGGACAATGAAAACCAATCCATTGCAGTGTAGAAAATTAATAGGGAATTGAATATAATGCATTAAAGTTGTTTATCTACCATAATTTATAGAAGAAACTGTTAAGGTTATAGAACTTTTATAACACTACCAGTAATAGAGTAAAATGTTAATTTAGCTATTTTTCACGTTACTGTAAAAAAACGCAAGATAGTATAGGGGAACAGTCTCGTTTCACACAGTGTATATTTATGTCACGCTGTTTTGGTCGTTTTAAATCTGTTTTACTCTTTAATTCTTTGACTTCAAACTCAGTATGGAGAATTAAAACCGATCTGTGGACTTAACCTTACGTTGTTTTGTACATGTATTCACGAGATGGCCCTTTGATCATTGATGTAATTTTAACAGAGAAGAATTACCCCAAAGAACTGTTAAATAAACTATTATTTAAGTAGTAGATAAAATATGAGCGGGAGATCTGTATGGGCGTTTACAATGGCGAGCCGAAGGCGAGCCATTGTAAACGCCCATACAGATCGGACGCGAATATTTTATCCTACTTATGAAATGAAACAATGAGTAGAGATCTGTATGAAAAGTCAATGCATACTAATTAACTGAGCAGATGTCTGTATCAAAAGTTAATGCTACTGTTTAATAATTCATCAACTCAGTTGATTTGTATTGGGGTTTACAAACCTTCATTAAATTTTCATTTCTTTTGTACTTTCCTTATGAATTATTAATGAATTTTATAATTAGTATTACTATCAAGCTTTTAGCCAGCAGGTTGTCCCAGCATCCTGTGGACGCCCACTTGTTTTAGAAATTCATGAAAATTGCACCTGATCCTTTAGAAATTTATGACGGGAAATAATTATCTTCAAGACGCCCACTTTTCGATTTCTGGCTAAAAGCCTGATTACTATAATAATTTATTATTACATTTTTAACTTTAATCCTTTCCATCTCCAAGTCAATTATTAGTATTAAATTAAAAGTAGTTCTAACTTTTGAGTCAGTTAATGAAATCCTATGGTGTGACCATTCAAATGAAACCTCTTCAGCAGTACTTTTGCATGGTACCATTTGTTCTAACTTTTGAGTCTGTTGATGAAATCCTATGGTGTGACCATTCAAATGAAACCTCTTCAGCAGTACTTTTGCATGGTACCATTTGTTCTAACTTTTGAGTCTGTTGATGAAATCCTATGGTGTGACCATTCAAATGAAACCTTGTCAGCAGTACTTTTGCATGGTACCTTTTAAATATTTTACAAATTAAATGAAATTTTTCTCGATTTTTTTTTTACTTTTGGCACTCTTGGAGTAAAAGGGTAAACTAAAAACAATCGAATCAATATTATTTCAAATTGAGCAAGTTCAAACCCTTAGCTTTCTTTGGCTTCTTGAGGTGCAGTGAACTCACATGTAATGGTCAATTCGACCACAACGTACACCTCACCCGTGAGGATATTACCTTCTTCCCGAACATCACAAATCCACAACACATTAAAGTCTGCATCAAGAAGTCTAAGACAGACCCGTTTCGGCAAACGTCACTCATCACCATCGCCAGATCACAGTCTACAGTGTGTGCAGTGTCTGCAATAAGAGAATTTATTCTACAAACACCGGATTCCACCCTGCAAAGCCCCTTGTTCAAGTTTACCGATGGTACCTTTCTCTCACGGCGTACCCTTGCCTCCAACTTACACACCTTGCTTGATCTGTGTGGCCTCCAATCCAAGCGCTACAACACCCACAGCTTCCGAATCGGTGCAGCAACAACAGCAGCTGCCGCTGGCCTGCCATCCTGGTTGATCAAAATACTTGGCCGCTCCGATTCATATGAAAGGTACATTCACCTCCCTCAAGCTACCATCCTGCAAGTACCATCTACCATGACCACCTACCACCACGACCGTGATCACACCTGTATTGACAACCTCACAACCTTTGATCCATGGCAATGATATGGACATAAAAACGCTGCTAACGTTCCTCTATTGGACAGAACTTTGAACTCACAGGCCAGGTCTATGCCTGTACAATAAACACTAAGACATTTTTTCATAATATGATATTTTATTTCTATTAGTTGTTATGACAGTGGTAACTATGCGCGAGGAATCCTGCTGAGGCTACTAACAGTATGCTGCTCCGCACCATCCTGGGTGGGGGTAACCGTTTGCTACTCGGAATCAAACAGCTCTCTTAGCAGCCTCAGTGTGGGAGGATTCTGTCCCAGAATTATGGGGGAAGCGTTGCTGGCGACAACCCTTCAGTCCCACACTGAAGCGATGCCTGGGTTGCCTTAGCTTGGGTGATAAACGGTGGTGACGTCCACTTCCCCTTGCTAAGCGACCTTCTAGGAGCTTGGCATAGGTACACGTGTACGCTGCTCAGAGTAGCTGTGCTCCATGACACCCATCTCATGGTTTATATGCCACTCGCTGACCGGCTAGCCCCATTGACTGGCCTCGCACGCGGCAGGCAGCACTTGGGTCCTGGACAACGCTTATCCCCCAACCTTCTCCCACAAAATATGTGCCTTTCAATTGTGCGTGGACATTCATGGCTGTTTCTGCCCGAGCATAAACTGGAGTTAATGTTTAGCTCAATTGAACCTAAAAGCTCCCTGCGGTTTGCCAGTGATTTCCCGTTAATCGACCTTTTGTACTTCGTATTGCAACATGTACTTTTACCCAAGCCCTAAAACTCCCTGCTGCTTGCCAGTGCTTTCCCGGTAATCGACTTTTTGTACTTTGCATTGTAACATGTACTTTTACCCGCGCTCTATTCTTAGCGGCCAATTGGACTTCTAGCCTGCACGTGTTCAGAGAGTATCAGCCAATCAGCTTCAACCAAAACTTGCCGTGTTTACGTTCATGTACATCGATCGCGGCCGATCTCCCCATTCAGCTCAGTTTCACCGCTAAGTCAAGCGTTTATTTCTCCACCCGCCCACCCACTGAAGTATACAGACTTATCGTTACCACTCTCTGGTTATAACATTTCTTTTGTATTTCAAAACAAAAATTATATATATAATATACATTTGTAATTCGTTATGTGGTTCTAGTGTTAATAAATGGTTTGGGGGGAAGCGTTGCTGGCGACAACCCTTCAGTCCCACACTGAAGCGATGCCTGGGTTGCCTTAGCTTGGGTGATAAACGGTGGTGACGTCCACTTCCCCTTGCTAAGCGACCTTCTAGGAGCTTGGCATAGGTACACGCTGCTCAGAGTAGCTGTGCTCCATGACACCCATCTCATGGTTTATATGCCACTCGCTGACCGGCTAGCCCCATTGACTGACCTCGCACGCGGCAGGCAGCACTTGGGTCCTGGACAACGCTTATCCCCCAACCTTCTCCCACAAAATATGTGCCTTTCAATTGTGCGTGGACATTAATTTTGTTTTAAATATAAAGAGATGATAGTCATAGAATGACAACAGATATCATTAATATATTTGGGGATGTACATAAGGTGAATTTTTCCATGAAAATTTCTTAATCTTTACACATAGAACTTTCTATTTTATTTAGTTAATACTTATTTACCTTATAATGGGTTGTTCCAAAAGCTTCAAAAATGTGACTTGCACATCAGACTAGTACACCTTTTGCTCTTCATTGTCATAAGATAACATTTTTATTAGCGTTACTGAACCATTCATTACAGCAAAACGATAAATAATCAACTTTAGGAAAAGAACAATAGTTTATTTAGAACGATATAATGTTCATCATGTCATGTGGGTGGGTCAAAGAAAAAAAATGTGAGTCCCAGACAGAAATCGAAACATTGACTTTCTGTACACTGGGTGAATGCTCTAACTGCTGAGCTACGAGAGACTCATGGCGAACTAGGCCAAATACTAGGTTCATGTATGACATGCATTCTGCATACTGCTAGGATCAAAAATGTTGAAAGTGCTATGTTTGCTTATCCTAGAGTGTGAGCTATGCCAACAAGACACCATCTTTTTAGGTGAGGGAGGTGGGGGGGGGGGGGGGGGGGGGGGGGGGGGGGGGGGGGGGGGGGGGGGGGGGGGGGGGGGGGGGGGGGGGGGGGGGGGGGGGGGGGGGGGGGGGGGGGGGGGGGGGGGGGGGGGGGGGGGGGGGGGGGGGGGGGGGGGGGGGGGGGGGGGGGGGGGGGGGGGGGGGGGGGGGGGGGGGGGGGGGGGGGGGGGGGGGGGGGGGGGGGGGGGGGGGGGGGGGGGGGGGGGGGGGGGGGGGGGGGGGGGGGGGGGGGGGGGGGGGGGGGGGGGGGGGGGGGGGGTGGGGGGGGTGCACAGAAAGAGTCCAGTATATAGCAATAATCATTACATTATATTAAAAGTATCTGTCAACATTAGCAGATTAAAAAAACGTGTAATTATCTAAAGTAAAGTAAAATAAAATCCTGCAATTCAAGGATGCCATCTGTTAAATCATTCTGAACTTCATTTTGAATTCACCATGTCTTTAGGCAACTGAAGTTAAAAAACTGTTTCTGACAATAATTAGTTTCTGTTCGGCATGGATTATACAAAGAGTTTGGCCTATTTATCATTAATTTTCAAGAACTCCCCAAATGATCCGGGAGTTTAGCAAATTTCCACCGGTTTTCCCGTGGTGTGACTCTTATTTACCACGATTTACGTCATCACATGGTCAAAATGTTGTGGACTCACGAGGCGCAGCCGAGTGAGTCAGCAACAAATGTGTGTGACAAATTGTGTGATTTATTCAAGGAAGAACCAAACTAAATTATTACGTTTTTCTGCAATTATTCCACGACACTTGGTAGGAACTTGAAAAAAAAGGCCAATTTTTTTCAAGTCTCAAGTTTTCACAATCCATTTCCATTCTGGCCATCTCAGCCAATGATAATAAATACTTGCTTCTGTGCACTGGTAGAGTATTTGTTAACAAAATTGGACCATTATTTGTAGTTTCCATTGAAATAAATATGTTTTTTGGCTTTTCAAAGTGATACTAAAAATAGGTGACATGGCCCCTTTAAACCTATTATTTAAGGGAAGTGGTCATAACAAGAGCAGTATAAATAAAGAATGAATGGTAAATGTTAAGCTTGGCAAAGAAAATTAATAAGAAAGATGTAATGTTTAACAAGTCACGAGCATGGAACAAAGAAAAAGTCTGAACCTAGCATATTATGGCCTAGTTCACCACGAGTATCTGGTACTGTAGCCAGTGGTTAGAGCATCCGACCAGTGTGCAGAAGGTCATAGGCTCGTATCCTTTCAGGGCCTCTGATTTTTTTCTTTGTCCCATGCTTGTAACATGAACATTACATCTTTCTCATACCAGGGGTCAATTCAATAAAAACTTTTACAAGTGTAATTTACAAGTGTAGCTATTGTTTTCAACCTCTGAAACAATGGCTACACTTGTAAATAACACTTGTAAAAGTTTTATTAAATCGACCCCAGTATACTCGACAAGGATTCACCTTGTATAAGGGCAGGGTGGAGGGCTATGCAAGATACATGTACCACCTACTTTTGACGAGTCTAATGTACAAAATTCATTGGCCAAAAAATTTACTTTAATATTCTGTGTGCATGATGCTGGTATTACTACAGTAGTAAAATGGCACAGAAATGTTTGAATCTTTTTCTCAGTTTTTACTGCTGATAGAATGGGGGCTAAACCAACAAGACACCATCTTTTTAGGTGGGGAATGGTGGTACATGTATATACTAGCAAAATGGCAAAGAAATGTTTAAATCTTTTTCTAAGTTTCTATTCCTGATAGAGTGGGGGCTATTCCAACAAGAGAATTTAGTTTTATCGACTGAGTCGATAAGGTAAATTAACCACCGTAAAAAGATTCAAATAGCTGACGTTTCGAGCGCTAGCCCTTCGTCGGAGCGAATCAAGGAATTGTGGGTAGTGTGTGGTTTTATATAGTAAGCGGTGGAGCTACGCTATTGGTGGAAATTTGGTGACGTGAAAAACAAATGTAGATTAGTTGAATGAAAAGCGTTCGTTGATTCCGTGGGGTTTGAGAGTGCCGATTTGAAAGATGATTTTTTGTTCTAGGTTTTTACGGCTTTCTGTGTTACCCTGGTGTAGGGAAAGGCCGCAGATTTTTACATGCACCTCCGTAAATGTTATCTACTGCATTACATGTACTTTTTGCAAAAAGATATACATTGGCGAAACAGGGAGGAGACTGGGCGACCGTTTTCGTGAACATCTCCGAGACGTTGAAAAAAATGACAAAGACGCATCCAAACCAGTCGCGCGCCATTTTAATCTTACTAACCATTCTAAACAACAATGACAATCTGCGGCCTTTCCCTACACCAGGGTAACACAGAAAGCCGTAAAAACCTAGAACAAAAAAATCATCTTTCAAATCGGCACTCTCAAACCCCACGGAATCAACGAACGCTTTTCATTCAACTAATCTACATTTGTTTTTCACGTCACCAAATTTCCACCAATAGCGTAGCTCCACCGCTTACTATATAAAACCACACACTACCCACAATTCCTTGATTCGCTCCGACGAAGGCTAGCGCTCGAAACGTCAGCTATTTGAATCTTTTTACGGTGGTTAATTTACCTTATCGACTCAGTCGATAAAACTAAATTCTCGTGTTTCATCCCCCCACCGACGCAGCACCACAGTTTCTCTAGAAACTAACCCCATTCATTTATTCCAACAAGACACCATCTTTTTAGGTGGGGAAGGATGGTATGTAGAAAGAGACTATTAGTCTTTTGTATAATGGTGAGTCCTGTCCAAGTATACATGTACATATAACAAATTTGACCATTTCCTTAAAAGGTTTTGTACTGAGCTAAACATCTTTTTGACCTCCATGTCCAATGCAATAAATAATTTGTATGCAGTCAGAAATTATAAATTATCCAATCATTACACAAATCTCCATGAGAAAAATGGATCATGAGAAGGCACAAAAGAATCCCAAACAAAAAGGGCATTTGGTTTTGGAGAGTAACAAGTTGCGCATCCAGGAAGATGACCCAGGGTGTGGCATTGAGACACAGCGACTGCAGTCCTGACAACGTTTGTGCGAAAAATCAGCACAAACAGTGAATGATACACAACAACGCTGCAATTTGTGTCCATTAAAACACGTTCCATAACCCAAGCTGTCCACAGGAATGGCACTCTCGCATAGCGGACATTTCTCTCTTGCCGGGAAACTGACCACAGTTTTACCTCCGGATCCTCCCTCCACTACAGCTGCGTCAACTTGAGTTGGGTCTTGATTTGTGTCCATTGGTTCAGCCACTGGTTCTTCATTGTTCTCAGCTTCAGAATTGGCACCTTGAGTAGTCATTTGGGGCACATTAGAAGAACTCTTTGATGAGAAGACATTCTTGACATTTCCGTGGCATTGCGCTTGAAGTGAAGAAACCATTGCGAGGCCTTTGCTGTCATTGCAGGCTTGGTAAACTGTAGTTATCAAATGAAGCATAGCAGAATCACTGAACTTTGTTACCAACCAGTCGCAGACCAACAATGCTGACAGAGAGTCTGACTGATTGACAGTTCCTGATTGTCTTACTTCCAACCAGTTTCTCAACAGTGCAGTAGCCAATTGTCTATACACATACTTTGATGTACTTTCAAGCAGGGAAGACCAGTCTGCCCGCTGTGTTGTGCTAGAGTTGCTTTCATCTTGTGAAGACATCAAGACCATCAGAGAAAGCATGTGCTGTCTTATTATCAACTGAGCACAAGAAAGTGTGTCTAAATCATCAGTGGAGGCCAGTTGATGGATTTCTTCTGTCAGGTTTTTGCCATGATTGGTAAAAAATTGGACAGCTTTACAAACATCCCACTTGTTTCCCATCTGAACATGTTTACTGTTTAGAAGCTCAGTGATTGCCAATGATGCACAGGCAATGTTTACAAACAGAATCTGAGTTTGATGCGGTTCTAGAAACTGTAATGTGTAATTGGAGGGGACAGGTATAATGCTATAAAGGCAGTATTAGCAGACACCCCTATGCCATTACACAGGGTACTCTTCTTGGCATTATAATCAATAGTTTTTACTGGTGTCTCATCACCTGTTAACATTTGTACTGAGCCATCGAGGCTGCAGGTAAAGATAGCTCCACTGCGTGCACAGGCAAGCCCTGTAATAGGCAGCCTGTGGACTTCTGTTATTATTCTCTGTGTTGGCTTTTGACTCAAGATGCCATCTTTCACAGACACTGAAAATAATATGACTGAATATCCTTTACAGACAACAAGGCGATAACCACTGTTAATGGCGTGGGATGAAGGCATCCATTCTAACCACTGTACCTGCATGTCATCTTTGTCGCCCCATAGCACATACTGTGCTATCCCAGTGATAGAAGGGAATACTCTGATGCTGAAAACCTTCACAAATCCATCAGTACTACCCACGGCCAACAACCCTTGGCTGTTTGCAATGTTCTGCCAGGACAGAGAACAAGGCCATAATTGGTGTGTGTTTAGAAATCCTCCAAGTTCAACACCTGGTGAATTCATTGTTATGGGTAACGCCACTTTCCAAAACATTACATGGCCACTTTGATTGCCTGTTACCAATACTGCAAACTGATTACTGTCAACTGGGCTCCCTGCTTCGTTGAAGATGTTTTTCTTTCAGTATGGAAAATTTCAGAAAACCAATGCAAAGACGTGAGTGAAAGGATTTGTTTTTGCTGTGTAAACTCGGCATAGTGACTGTTATTTGGAAAACCGGTATTTGAAATTTGGCTTTGCTGATGTTGTTCTTGCACGTCAGATTGCATAACATCCTGATCAATCTTGAAGTTGTTAGATGAAACGTGTGCACTGAGAACCTGTGTCAGATTAATAGCTTCTCTCCAATTGATACCCAACGTGGGGGACAAATAGACACATAGCTGATGATCGGAGAATAGCGTTGCTATAACACAGCGCCCATTCTTGTCACAGTTAAGGGGAGACCATGCGACTTTTTCAAAGCTATTTGATTCATGATCAAGCAGTGAAGTGTTAACTTGCGGATCAAAACACCATTCAAACTCTGAACATTTTGTTTCCGCAGTGATCAGTTTGCGATCGACAGCAGTATCCATTGTCCACCGTTTGGCGCTCGTCGGATTTGGAATGAATGTCTTCCCAATATTTAATCCAGATCGTACAGATGAAATCGGCGTCAGGACATAAATACCTTGACCAGTAATTACAGATATTCTATCATCTAAAGACCATGATAATGCGCCTGGATATGTGGGTGAATAGCTCAGTTTTACCGTTTCTGTTGGTTTGCCCTGAAACCGCTCTGCGGCCGCCATGTTGCTTTTTTGCGTGACCCCAGAGGACTCCGGGAAATCACATGTTATTTTACAGGATGCCTGTAGTTGTAATCCTGGATTCCCTGTGGTTATTTCGGTACATCAGTAGTTGGCTTACATCAAGTACTTTAGGGAAAGTTCCGTGTCGAAGAAAACGAAAGTAGCTGAAATTGTCGCTCGGTATTTGGATAAAGCTGTGATACTTGATGTAAAAGCTTATTATATGTATTGATAATGGAGCAGGACTAAAATGCAAAGGGAACAGATTTTTTGTTGATATTCATCGCGTTAACCTGATCACCGAAAACAGGTGAGATTTATACCAGCTAATATAATATTACCGGTAAGCCCTTTCAAGTGGAATTTCATCATGGAGGCAAGTTTACATGATATGGCGGGAATTTGATTTGCGAAACTTTATTCGCTAAGAAATTAAAGACGTTGTTTCAAAGTTGTCCTGAAAGATACACGGGGGCGGGGGTTTGTTAAAGAGAAACGATCGATCGCCGTTTAATTAAAATTATACATGTATTACAGACAATAGTATGATGAAGGAGCATAAAAAAAATATGTCTACAAGCACGCTGCTTTGATTTTGTCACGGCGTTCTTTGGCTGATTTACTCACTCCTGGGTCTAAAACGTTATATTTACCGATCTAAACAAACCATAACACCCCCTCCCCCCCCTTTCCCCCGGCAAACCCAACCTCCCCCCCCCCCCCCCCCCCCCCCCCCCGGCATTTGAACTTTTGAAATTTGGTTTGTTGAAATTCCCTTCCCCAATTCAAAAAATATTGTCTTCCTTTTGCTCAAAATTAGACTATGAGCAGTCCCTCTTTTGCAGCTGACCTTTTAAAACTTTAAAAACTTCTACAGGCCGATTTACATGCTACAACTTTGTCGCATGCGACACACTCAAACCATGCTTACAACATGAATGCTTCCTGCAAATCAACTCAAGTCATATCGTAAGCGTGTCGTATGCAATAAAGTTGTACCATGTAAATTGGTCTTAATGTGTCCTCTTGGCAACATCTCCTAAGATGTCAAATTCCCCACCCCTACACAGACAAATGTTTGGTTGGGGTGGTACTTGTAACTGAAAAGGGAGAGTTCATGACTGAACTAGAATTTTTAAAAAAATCTGATTTTGTGGCCTGGCACAGGGTTGGGGATTTTTCAAGCTCTGTAGATCACACCCCCACCCGAACTTTTGAGGAGTACCCCCTGCCTTAAGTTAGGTGGGAGTAGATGACAAAAATTCAAAAGCAGGCAGCTGGCACAGTTCAAATCTTGATCAAACGTTTCCATAATTTTCAAAGAAGGTAGGCAGTAAACTTAGATGATTAATTTTAACAGGGTTTGAATTTTACTTTTGCGTCCTATAAAGTTGTCCTTGAGGCAAACAATTTGTTGGTTTGCTTACCCCTTGTCCCTTACAATGTATATGGTGCAATTTTGTCCTTGGTGCAAATTTTATTTTCCTTTGCTCAAAACTCATTATCATATGTTATCAACATTTCCATACCCAAAAACAAAGGAAAATAAAATTTGCACCAAGGACAAAATTGCACCACAACATATACATTCGCTAAGCCAAGAAACAGTATGTACAGTAGAACCTCTTTAATACGAACACCAAAGGGACGGACGGGGGAGGGGTGGGTGGGGGGTGGCTATGGGTATATGCCAAGGTCTATAAATCTTTCATTGTTGCAATTAAAAAGAAAACTGTTGAAACTGACGGTCTAAAGGGGAGTGGCTAGCCATCCAATCCACCCCTGGGTATCTATATTATAGAGGTAGGGATTGTACATGTATGAATTTTTGTTTCTTCTGGACCAAAAGAACTGTCCGTAATAGAGAGGTGTCCGTATTATGGACGTGTTTGTTAGGAGAGGCTCGACTGTACATGTATAGGCCAATAATGAAAACTTGACTTTCTTTGTTTAACATTGTACAATAATATTGTACAGTTTGTTACAACAACAACAACAAGTTTACATGTTAAAAGATGATTGCTGTAGTGAACTTTTTTTAATTCCCCAGTGTAATAACGTCACCCAGTTGTCTAGACAGTCCCGTTTCACACAATGCATAATTTATTTGTTACGCAAAATTTAATTTAATTTTTAATTTACTCAACTTTAATTATACAGATCTTAACTTACTATACAAATTAAAGACAAAGTTAATTAACAATTAAAATAAATGTAAAAATACAAGATCTGAATAATTAGGTCAGTTTATACAGAATACAAAGATTCCTTATAAAAATAAACTGCCTCAATGTAGCTAAAATAGTATAAAATATCATGACATTATATAATATATTATTAATTAATTATAAAAATCTATCCTTATTTACTTTAAATTTATTAAGATAAAAATTATTAATACAGCTAACTGTTCTTAAATGATGCGAGATGTTCAATTGTTCTGATGTCTAGTGGTAGGCAATTCCACAGGTCTACAATACGATTAAAAAAAGAAAACTTAAAAACATTGGTTTTAAAAAGGCCCTTCACCAGCGTAGCTTCACTATTTCTGAAAATAAATACAAAATACTGTAAGATGTTATTTAGTAGTTTTAAATCTGTTTTTACTCATCAATTCTTCACTTATGTCCAGAAATGCAGGTAACTCGGACCTTGGGTACTTCATATTACACACAATTATTTGTAATTTCCATATGACTTCATGTTTGACAGAATTGCTTGCGTTTAGGTGAGAATTAGGGCTAGGGGACACTTCATGATGTCTATCATAAAGAGCATGAATCTCATTAGCCTGCATTTCTGGACATACCTCACTTCTATAGGAAACATAGGACTAGAAATGAGAATTTAAATTTTGATGTTATAGGGCTTAAAGGGTTAAAAATTCTGTTTTTACCAAAATGTGTACTCTGTATCAGAAAGGTGATGATGGCAGCCCGGCAAAACAAAGACACTGTGGATGCTTCAGGCATTGACGAATATCCCAGAGCAAGGTGGGAAAATGGCACTTTTTTTCTCCCTTGGAGTGGAAGACTCCCAGCAGCCCTGAGTGCCATGAAATGGTTCATGACTTCACCAAATAACTCCAATGTACCAGGGAATACACTTTCAAACCTCTATCGCCATGACAGTCAGGTGAATTTTTTCACTACTATACATTCTAGAATTCTGCAAGTAATACCATGAAGGCTGCAGTGCTCTAAGAGTTATCATAGGGAACCCAAAGGGAGTCCTACTATTTAACAATTATTAGGTTACAGGGCTCGAAATTGCGACTAACTGGTCGCATTGGCGACCAAAAATTGAGTGCTGGCGAATAGATTTTCGGAACTGGTCGCCAGCTGGCGACTCACGTTTTGTCCGATAACCACAAAAAAAACTTCTGCACTAAAATAAATCTTTTAGTTTATACACCGGCGAATAAGCCGCACTTTTGTGCCCAAAATGTTTGCTCAAAATCGAGGGTGCGGACATCCGCTGAGTACTGCAAATCATAGTTTATCAATCGTACTTTCCAGTGATATAAGTTGACCAGACTTTGAGAGCCTTTATTTGAGGTGTATAATGTGGAGCAAAACTTATATAGCCTGAAATTGTCAAAATACCTGTGTTAAAACAGTACTCGCTATTTTTGTCAGACATTTTGAAGCTTTTAGCAATGAAGGAACACCGAAGACAAACGAGAAAGAAGCCGAAGAAAGTCTGTAAACAAGCGGCCATCTTGGTTAACCCAATGTCCTCAAAAAATTTGCACAGCTACCAAGCTTGTTGTGGCCTGAACGAACGGCGGGCAAACGAACGTAGCTGCGATCAAAAGTGTGGTTTTTTTTTTCAATACAGGATGATTTGATGGATAGAAGCAAAGTATAGCTCACGTTTCTTAGAGCCAATTCTCTGACTTACGTTTTTATTTTTAAAAAAACTTTTCCCCCAAAATTTGAGCTTCAAACTCGGGGTGCGGCTTATCTGCGAGTGCGGCTTTAATTTATATACGCCGGTGTTTACGGTATGTTGTGAAGAGGTAAAAGCAAGGGTAAAGGACCCTTGTTTGTCTAGTTATGAAAACTATGAACTCGGAACGTTTTGTGCTTACCTGCATCTCGAAAAACTAAGAACAAACCATCGCTAAAGACATGTCAGCTGTGAACACTGGTAGCTACATGTAACTTTCGTAAGTCTTTCCTATGCTGCTTCTTTCTACCTATGATTTTTCTTGCATGCAAAGTAACATTTAAGTGTGTTTTATATAAGATACATTGAATAAAATGAGATACCACGCAGCTCTTAACAACCTCTAATATATCACGCAGCTCTATTGTTTTTAGGTCTAGAGTCCATTGTTGTGTTGTTTGTTCTATTGTTTTCTCAGCAAATCAGAGAAGACCTTGTAAGAGCTGCGTACTGTCCCAATAAAATTGGCGACCAAAATTTACGATCTGGCGACCAAAATGTTCCCATTAGTCGCCAGTTGGCTTCTGAACGAAAAAGTTAATTTCGAGCCCTGGGTTATGAGCTCGAGATTTCTATCGTGTTATAGTTGATGAGGGCAAAGCCCGAATCAACTACACGTATCACGCGATAGAAATCAAGAGTGAATAATCTAATTGTTTTAGTATAAATCTACTAGACATTCAAAACTTACCAGCAAATTTTTTATACTCTTCACGGACACTTCGAAAACATGAAGAAGCAGCTGCCATTAGGCTACTCACTTTCTACAACAGAATAGATAGTGAGTAGCATAGCCAATAAGTGAACAGCATTCCTGATAGAACGCTAAGTAAATTTATACTAAAAAATGTTAGGGTGCCCAGCAGTTAAGCTATGTGCGAAAACTCAGTTTTCCATGTCACCCGAAGACAAATGAAGGGGTGCGTGGAATAAGGCCCTAAGTGACTTTTGATGTAACATCAAAATCCCAGCCTGTGTTTCACAAGGGAATACAAGGCAATTTGGAATGATAAATAAATCTAGCAGTTTATCAGAAGTCACTTAGGGCTTTTTTTCCACCCAAGCACTGCTAGAGCACAGCCCTGCATACCCCCAATTCACTTTTGCAAGCATGGAGAAATTGATAATAATTGTGAAGTTGCAGTGTTGTAATGGTTATCATGAGGGTAACAAGAGTGATAATTGTTCCTTTTGGGGTTTAAAATTTCTGGTTTGGTATCACCAAGGGTTATGACCACTGTCAGGGTTACTCTGACACCCTTTAGAGTATTAAGCCAGGAAAATATCGCTGACAGGAACAACTTTTCAGAAAGAGCTGCCACTTATTAGAGATAAAAATTAATGCGAGCCACACCCACAAAACAGGTTTCTGGCACCCTTTAGGTCCTTTCAAAATTTCCGACAATGATCACCCCTGTCAATTTGACATGAAAGTCCCCTACCTGGTTTTAACCTTTGCAAAACCTCTAACAAGAAAAAACTGCTTTTGTTTCTTTGTATTAGGAATTAAACAAAACCCTGCCTGTTCTCACACCAAACAGAGCGGCATTAGATTCTCCACCAGAAAATGACATTCAAGTCACGTGGATTGGTCATGCAACTGTTCTAGTTCAAATGGATGGTCTAAACATATTAACAGACCCTGTTTTCAACGACTACTGTGGAATGGCTCGCATGATTGGAGTGAAGCGCTACCGTCCCATCCCTTGCACTGTAAGTGAACTTCCTGACATTGACGCAGTTTGTATCAGCCACAACCACTATGATCATCTTGACTACACGACAGTCTGCGAGCTGAACAGTAGATTTGGAAATAAAATCCACTGGTTTGTGCCGATGGGATTGCGTCAGTGGATGAGGGACAGCGGCTGTAAAAATGTAGTGGAGCTGCAATGGTGGGATGAGCGCACTCACCCTAAATTTACAGAAAAAAACAAAGCAGTTAAGTTTGCTTTCACTCCAGCACAACACTGGTGCCGCAGAGGTATAAATGACATGAACAAAGTGCTGTGGGGGAGTTGGTCGGTTATTGGCCCACGTAACAGGTTCTTCTTTTCTGGAGACACTGGTTATCATGATGGTGTTTTTAAACAGATTGGCAAGAGATATGGACCATTTGATTTGGCAGCAATACCTATTGGGGCATATGAACCAAGGTATACAGTAGTTCTGTACTTTTACTTGGTAAAATTCCTGTAACCATTAGGCTTTTTGCCAGCAATTTAATTCTTTTAATTTTAGCTAAAAAACACATTTTAATGAATGTCGAAAAAATAACATCCACGCATCCTTTAGAGTTTTCTTTAAAATGCTTTTTAATTAATACCAGAAACCCATAAGTGGGTTGAAACGTGCAACTGTCTCTTGTACGCTTCAAAACAAGCTTCCGATTATTCAATTTGCTAAGAAGTTGTCACAGCCATATTTGGAAAATTAAGATGAAAATATAAACCAATCAATTCGCTAGAACAACTTGCTTCCAATCTCCCTGGACCGAGGGGTTTCCAAATATGGTACTAAGCAAAAAAATGAATATTCGGAAGCTGTGAATGCGAGTTACACGTTTCAACCCACTTATGGGTTTCTGTTAATACCTAGTATATATATACCAATTTTAGAATTACAAACTATGAAATTAAATAACAAAGAGCATAGCCATAATCTTAAATGGAGAAAGTATATCGACAGTTTAGAAACTTCTTATAATAACCTTTGAATCCTTTTAGTAGTGATAATCATATTCTTAAAGTATTAAAATGTACCAAAAATTGTTGTAGGCGATGGAACTACCATTGTGAGCAAGTTAATTATTTTAAGGTTTTTTTTTTTTTTTTTTTTTTTTTTTATTTCCTCATTTAATTACAATATAATATTTACACTACTTACAATACAATGCTTACATTACTTAACGATACTCTACTTACAACACGTGCAATACAATACTCACACTACTTACAATACAATGCTTACACTACTTATAATACAATACTCTACTTATATACAATACGTACAATTACATTTCAATCAAAAAGGAGTAACATTTAACAATGACTAACAACAATAATAATACATTTATACATCACTTATTACTTACAATATTTGAACTACAAAGTTTTTCAATTTTATATTTTAGGAGAATTTTGCGCATGAATTCTTGTACAGAAAGAGCTTTCTCTTCGAGTTTCGCACTATATATATAATACCGCATGAACAGGAAGGTGTAATTCAGTCTTCTCACCAGTTCTCCAGTTTTGGTGTTATTGATAAAAATTCCAAATAATATATCCTTTTCACTTGGGGTGAAATTACATTTATTTGTATTATTAAACCATTCAAGAGTTTTTTCAATAAATGATTTAGTGAAAGAGCAGTCTTTAAAGGTGTGTTCTATAGAATCTTCCTCACCACAATAAATACAGTCACTATTTGGTTTGATACGAAATTTAAAAAGTTTCTTTCTGGTAACGACGATCCGATGAATAAATTTAAATTGAAATTCTCGTAATTTTTGTTCTTGACACAGTTTCGGTATAGATTTAAAAAGCTGGCACCAATCGTTCTCATTGAGGGGGAAAGTTTTATTCCATTTCTGTGTTCCAGTTTGATAGGCAGTATGGGTTTTGTTATTTAGAAGTTGATAGTAGTCTTTTGTTTTCAGCTTACCTAGATCAACTTGAGTCGTGGAGTCCAAAGAGAACATTGTTGAGTTTTCAATACAGTTGATTGGTAAAGAGACTATTTGTTGTTGTGCGAAGATCAAAAGGTCACTAGGAATTGCACTAATAATTTGATAAAATTGGAGGAAGTTTGTTCTACAATCATATTTTGTCTGGAAGTCGGAAAAAGACATAAATTTACCGTTTTCATTTAAAAGGTGTCCAATAGAGATTATACCTTTGGAAAACCATTCTCGATAAAAGATAGGCTTTCCTCCAATTAATATGTTCTTGTTGTTAAAAAGGATAGTATTTTGTTCTTGTTGATGTTGGTATAAACATTTTAACTCTTTGAAATAATTTAACATTTCGATATAAAACTTTGGTAAATCCTCAATGTATTTAAGTTCATAATTACACCTTAGGAGGAAGTTAAGACCACCGCATTTCTTAAAATAATAATTGGGAATAGCACTCCAATTTGATTCACCGGATTGTAGTAATCTCGATATCCATCCTAATCTTAAAGACTTCGCAGTTAAATCAATATCCACCATACATAAACCGCCTTTATCATAATTCTGATATACTCCTTCACGCTTAATTTTATCTTTTTTGTTGTTCCATAGAAATTTAAAAAGCTTATCCTTTACAATTTGGAGGATACTCTTCGGAATACAAGTGTTAGAGAAAGAATGTATTAGCTGCGAGATTCCCAAGGACTTAATAATCAATATCTTACCGTATAAAGTTAACGCCCTAGACTTCCACATATCTAAGTTTGATTGCAACTTCTGAACTTTCAGATTAAAATTAAAGTTGTCGTTGCCCGTTTCATCATACGAGATATAAGTACCTAAGATCTTAGTGGGACTTTTGACCCATTTCAATTGTAATGGTTTTATATCGTTTGGGGCCCATTTTCCGAGCCACATGGCTTTTGTCTTCTTCAAATTTAATTTTAAACCGGAACATCTGCCAAACTCATTTACAAAGTTCAGCGCGTTTTTTACTGAAGTTAGATCTGAGCAAAAGAAATTTGTATCATCAGCAAATTGATTTAGTTTTATTTCCTGTCCAAAGATACAAATTCCTCTCACATCAGGGCTCTGGCGTATTTTGTTGGATAGCATTTCTGCCGCTAAGATAAAAAGATAAGGAGATAGGGGACAGCCTTGTCTAACGCCTCGTGAAGGTTTGAACCACTTGGTAGAAAATCCATTATTCATTACTGCAGATTCAATATCAGTATAGAAAAGTTTTATTCACCTCTTCACGCTCTCTCCAAAGTTGAAGCATTCTAGTACGCGATGCATAAAGGGCCATTCTAGTGTGTCAAAAGCTTTCCGAAAGTCTAAAGAAATTAAAATGCCTGGAAGTTTTTGTTTTAAAGTTATATCCAATATGTCACTAATTAACCTGATATTTTCTCCTATATATCTACCTTTTATAAAACCAGTTTTGATCAGGGTGAACTATTTTAGGAAGTAACGGTTCTAGTCTCTTAGCAATAGCCTTTGAAGCGATTTTATAATCTACATTTAGTAGTGTAATCGGACGCCAGTTTTGCAGGAGTGTTAAAGATTCATCTTCTTTTGGAATAAGGGTTATGGTTCCTCTACGCTGTGAAATTGACAGTTTACCTATATGATATCCAAAATTAAGGCTAGCCACGAGATCCGGACCTATCAAATCAAAAAAAGATTGATAAAATTCAACAGTAAAACCGTCTTCACCAGGCGATTTTTCTTTCTCAAAGGAACGGATGATTTTCTCACATTCGTCATACCCCAAAGCGCCTTCCATTTCGTCACGTTCGTTTTCAGACAATTTGGGGATGTTAACATTGGCGCTAAAGTTTAAGAAGTCGCACTGTGAGTCAGTTATATCGGAACTGTACAAATTTTCATAAAAAGTCTCGATGGCTAGTAGAATTTCCTTTTCATCAGTGATTGTTACTCCATCATCTGATTCTAATTCAAAGACTGTTTTCCTATTGTAATTTCGCTTTTCTAGATTAAAGAAATATTTTGTAGCTTTTTCTCCGTTTTCGATCCAGCGACATTTGGATCTAAACATAGCCGCTTTACTCTTACTATCATAAATTGATAAAAGTTCATGTTTAAGTTCTTCATAATCCCTTAAGTGCGTATCAACGTTCTGTAAATCATTACTGTTACAAATTATTATATCTAATTCCTCAAGGCGTTCCTTAATTTCGCTTTCCCCTTTTCCTTTGTGTTATAGCTTTACGTTTGGAATAACCAATGATGAAAGATCTCAGCTCCATCTTAAGCAATTCCCAAAACAGCCCTTTATCTTGTATGTAATTTAACTTTTCGCGAAGAGTCGGATACATCTCTCGGATTTTATCAATAAAATTATCGTCTTTTAGAAGTTCGTTATTGAATTTCCAGAAGCCCGGTCCTCGTGAGGGTGCTTTAGACCACGACATAGTTAGGTATAAAGTATTATGGTCAGGAGCAATCGATGTTTTTATATCTACTTTTTTGACAAATTTAGTGAGGTTACTTGAAATAAGAAATAAGTCTATCCTTGATTTAATATTCAAAGCCTTTGATGCATACGTGTATTTATTAAGTTTAGGATGGCGCTTTCTATAAATGTCGTGAAGGTCAAGAGCATCCATTGTTATTAAAATACAGTTTCTATAGTTAGTAGGCCTCCAGGGTGCCCCTCCCTTTTTATCATTCTTATATAAAGTGCAATTCCAATCACCTCCAACTACTAATGATGCCAACTCTGATTTATCTATCAATAAGTTATTAAGTTCCTGAATAAAAAGCAATTGATCACTGTGGTTATTAGGTGCATAAATATTACAAAGAGACACTTTCATAGCAGCAGAGGTCAATGAGATAAGGAGTATTCTCCCTTGGGAATCTCGATGTGTACATTCCACTTTCTCGTTAACTGATCTGTCAATTAATATACAAACACCTCTACTATGTTGAGATCCGTGAGAGAAGAATATTTCACCTCCCCATTCATTTTTCCAAATTAATTCATCTTTAACGGACGAATAAGTTTCTTGCAAAAAATAAAAATGCGCTTTTAAATCTTTCAAATATAGGAAAATGCTTCTACGCTTGTTGGCATCTCTTAACCCACGAACATTTAGTGAAACAATTGTACACTGAAAACTGACCGACATCATACAACATTACTAAAAAACAATAAAAGAAAAATAATTTCACTGCACGTCGAATACAAAGATTAGAATACTGATTAAAATATAAATTTAACCTGAGTTTTCCTTCTCCCCAAGTGGCCTTATCGTTGTTGTTTAAACCTTAAATAACTAATTATAACACTATAAAATTACATATACTTTCCTGGGATGATATCAGAGATCGCTGAGATCGCCGGTCGAGTAGATTCGCACTGGTGCGCCGTCCGGTGAAGTTTTAACGAAAACTTTGCCGTCGATTGTCCAGAGATTTAACACAGGTCCACCACGATTTCTTTTTAACTTACTCGCTTCGTTTACCAGATTTCGCCTAAACTGCGTCAAGTTTTCATTGATATAAATTCGTTCCGAGCTCTGAATTGAAGAACAATAATTTGGAAATAAATCTGACATTTTGACATTTTTTAATTTTGTTCTCGCTTTATAGAGTTGAGACTTGATCTTGTGACTGACAAATTTCACGATTATCGGTCTATTACCTTTGCGTTTAAGTTTATGAGAGATCTCTATTTCGCTCTCATTAAGAGGTATAGCCAAAGCCTCGGCAACTTTCATGACAGCATATTCAGTCGATTCATACGCGTCCTTGGGGATTCCATGGATTTCGATCGTATTTTTTCGCGAATACTGTTCTAATTCATCCATTTGATCGTATACCTTTTCTATTTCATTGATTTGTTCAGCCAACGAAGTCTTGCTAACATCCAGTTCATTTCTGAGTGTCTCGTAAGGTTAATAGACTACCAACAACAAGGAAAGTAGTGCTGCAACTAATGAATGAAATTTGTGATTAGGAATAGTATTGTTAGTATTATATGATAATGTGAGGATATAATTTTATGTAATACCGTAAATCATTTATTGACAAATAAAAAAAAAGAAAAAGAAATTTTAAAATAAGATCAAAAGCAGTCATTAGATATCCCATAATTATACTAAAAATAAAGTTTGGCACCAACTTCATGATGTCATTTTTCCAGCAAAAAATCCCAAAATCTGAAAAAATTAAAGAAACAGGATTTGAGGGAATGACAAGTGCTGGTAGTTTCTTGTTGTTACCAAAATAATGAAAAAGATGTAAAACAAAAGATTGAAAAGACAATTTAAAAATTACCCACACAACACAGCAGCTAAACAACTTTTAGTTTCTGCCACACCAAGAAATCACCCAAGTTCTCTATTTTTTGTAAAATTTCAGAATGTTTATTTAATTAGTTAAATTCCTTTTTGTCTGGTTCACAGAGGACTGATGCAGTTCCAACATGTAAATCCTGAAGAAGCAGTTGACATCCATGAAGACATCAAATCAAACTTCTCTCTTGGAATTCACTGGGGAACATTTAATCTATCCTACGAGGTCAGTTTATTTCACCTTATTACCTTATAGTGCCATACAGCAATTGTCAAAGGATGTGGACAGATATGAAATTTCTCTTCTCATGTTTGAGTTGAACACCAGAAGATTAATTTCATATCCCATTAGCATACATCCTTCCTTCCTAGCAGTGGAGGGGCATGTAGTCTTACTAGTGGTTAACGCATTGGACTTTCAACCTGAAGGTCGGTGGTTCCAGCCTGGTCTCTGCCGTCATGTTGTTTTCTTAGACAAGAAACTTTGCTCCACGTTGTCTCTCTCCACCCAGGTGTATAAATGGGTACCAACGATAATGCTGGGGGGTGACCCTGTGATGGACTAGCATCCCATCCAGGGGGGAGTAGTACATTGTAATACTCTCAGTCACTTTATGCTACAGAAACTGGGTTTAGCTCTCGCAGTTGTGAGCCATTTAAGGCTTGTGAAGACTTACCCCTTAGCATCCATGTATCATTATGTAAACAACACTAATACAAAGTTTTAGGGGGTTTTCTGAAGATTTTTGAAAATATTCCAAAATGCTGTTCCAAGTTTTTATGAACGTTTTCCAAGGCTGTCAATAAGGTCCTAGTGAGGAGCTGGAGATTTCCCCCTCTTATATTACGGTATTTCCTATTATTATCATTATTATTTGAATGTGTATCTCCGTTTGACTTCAAAATTTTTGGCTATAGTCTTTGAATGTTTTTTTTTTTATTGAAAAAAATGTATTATAGAGGTGTTAATTCTTTTTAACTTTCATTTGCTTTTAGGTGTCAATTTGTAGTTGTTGTAAATTATTATTATATTGCTATTTTTAATAAAGATATTTTCTATTAAAAAATTATTATTATTATTATTATTATATTAATATTACTTAACAGTAAATTAGTTACAAAGTACAGGTTTGATATAGTTTTTAGTGTATTTGACTCTTTCCTTTAGTTCTTGGAGCTCTGCAATTAGCACATTGGCACGCTTAACACTTCCAGCAGGCAATATTTGAAATAATTGCCCCCCTCGATTAATCGCCTCTCCTCGTATAATCTCCCCCTTTTGGAATGAAAAAAATTATAACTGCCACTGGCTATTATTTGAGGAAAGATGGTATGTGTTTATTAGCCTTGGTTACGTACTTTTAAAGAAAAACATAACATAGACAAGACAGTTCCCCACCTATTTAAAAACATGACAACTTCAAACATTGCCGAAGACATTATTTTAAACAGTCAGGTAGTGCAGATTTGTAAGTACAGTAAGTCAGGCATGAGAAAATTGGCCTGTATGGTACTGAAATATTTTCCAGGATAAATCAAGATTTACTTATAAAAACACATAATAATAATATTTGTTATATTTTTCCTCTCTTTTTAATTAATCAGCATTACCTTGATCCACCAAAGAAGCTTAGTGAGAAACTTGACAGTCTGAGAATTCCGCAGAAAGAATTCCATACCATTTATCATGGAGAGACAAAAGTTATTACTAAGAATGACACAAAGTCGGCCCAAGCACGTCGTGATCCAGCTGTGTTTGAATCATCTACTTAGCTGCGTGGAACTAAGCCTGTGAATACAGCTGCCTGTCATTGCTCCTGGCCACTAGGGTCATTCATGCGAATGCCTGTAGTAGCCGGGAGCAATGAGAGTGGGGGTGGGAGCCTGGGAGTATAGGGGGCGGGAGGAGTACAGGAAGCGGGAGAAGAAAGGGCGGGAAGCGGGAATTCTAACAGGGCGAGAAGCAGGAGAGAAATGCTAAACTGGGGGCGGGAGTCGGGAGAAAAAGGTACGGGAAGTGGGAGAACAGGGTACAGAAAGAGATGACCTAGTCTGCGTTGTTCGCTTTTAAAATTTGTTTACGTCACCCTTCAGTTACGTCATTCCTTAGAGGTGCACCCCCTCCTAAGAAAAATCCTGGATCCGCCCCTGCTGTGGTAGGTTGCATAGCTTAGAATACAATGTATTTACACATGGGTGTGCAGGCATTATGAAATATGTTAATATAGGCTTTGTTTTATAGACGTATTAGAAAATGGCCGTTTGGTGCTATTTAATCATATATTAAATTATATAGTAAAATTGTAAATTTTTAATTAGATGTCAAAACTCATGTTTCACAGACAGAAGATACAGTACGTGATTTATTATTTATAGTATAACATGAAAACTGATAAATGAATGACTTGAGAAAATATCAGTTTTAAGTACATGTAAAATGACAGCAGAGCTGTAATTTTTTTTTCAGTTTTAAAATATTTGGGAGACAGTCTGTCAATATTTAGGAATCTGTGAGTTAATGTGGAAGGACGTAGGTTCGAATCCTGTCGGCACTCAGATTGTTTTCTTTTTCCCACGCTGACATGATGAACACTAAATCTTTTTTCAATATTATAGAACAGTTTTCAATTGAGTGTGAAAAGTAATT
Organism: Dendrophyllia cribrosa; assembly: GCA_024195265.1. NCBI lineage: Eukaryota > Metazoa > Cnidaria > Anthozoa > Scleractinia > Dendrophylliidae > Dendrophyllia > Dendrophyllia cribrosa. The sequence goes on from JAJLRJ010000012.1 coordinate 29,041,223, forward strand.
ACACTATTGTGTTATTACTTTTCACACTCAACGCTTTGGTTATTCATCGCTACGCTTTGCGATTGGCTAAAAAATCTCGCGCCACTTTCTCGACCAATCAGAAGTAAAACCAAAACCAATCGTGACTTGCTCGCACGCGTTTTCCCGCGCTTGGCGCCGGCTACATGTAATCGCTTCGAGCTCTGATTGGTTCATTGGATTGTTTACGACTGCTGTGATTGGTCAGAGTAATTACTTTGGTTTTGGTTTTACGACACTCAATTGAAAACTGCTTTAATACTAGTTAGTTACATGTACAAGTTAGTATAGTTAAAAATAGATTGTATATTTATACCTTTGTGCACCATAAAATTATGATATATTTGTCCCGGATTGGGGGGGGGGGGGGGGGAATTCCCATTGTAAAAGTGACGGGTGATTGTCATACCTTTTGGGAGTAAACAATTTCGTGGTTTGGTACAGAGTTATTCTGATATTGAACTGAACTGGTACTTCTAAGGGGTAAAAGCAGAAACCCATAAGTGGATTGAAACGTACAACTGTCTCTTGTACGCTTCAAAACAAGCTTCCGATTATTCAATTTGCTAAGAAGTTGCCACAGCCATATTTGGAAAGTCAAGATAAAAATATTAACCAATCAATTCGCTGGAACAACTTCCAATCTCGAGGGACCGAGGGGTTTCCAAATATGGTACTTAGCAAAAAATGAATATTCGGAAGCTGTGAATGCGCGTTACACTTTTCAACCCACTTATGGGTTTCTGGTAAAAGCTAATGATACCCACACCAACAAAACGGGTTCCTGGTACCATTTTGGGGTAATTCCTTTCAAACTTTCCAACGATCACTCCGTCAAATTTATTTGAGAGTCCACCCCATTTGTAATAGACTGAATGAACATAGTCTGCAAGAGCTCGGGTTTTTTTTAGGGTAGAACATATGTAGCTGTAGGGTAATAACCGCTGTGCTGGTAAAAACTGGAAAATAAAGTCTTGATTAAATGTTGGCTTGTTTGTCTTTATTTTAATCTTCACAAACTTGGTGGCTCACAGTGACAGGAGCTTAAAATTGAAATTGACAGTTTTCTCACAGGCAGCCCAAGCGTAGTGTTTGAGACACATCAAATTACAGATTCGAAGCCGAAGCCTTTCATTTTGCTCGCAGCGACAAGTTGCATGAGCAGTGCACACGAAGAAACTGCGGCAATTTACGTATATTAAATTAACGCGGATCAAGGGCAAAATAAAAAATAGAGGACCTTATAACGCAAACAAGAACCTTTCTTTTTTCTGCCGAAAGAAATTAATGCGTCGGCGATGTGAACACTTTTCGTGATGAGAACAGGCGAGTTGAGCGGCCCCAGACAAAATGCGAGACATGTTATACGGGCTTTTGATATCTAAGGCCTAGTTTATACGTCGAATTTCAGACGAAAATAATTCAGACGAATTTAATGCAAGGAATTAAATTCGTCTGAAGAGCGACGTTTAAAACCGTCTCCCATAATTAAATTCGTCCAGACGTTGTATCCGTCTGGACCAGACGGATACAACGTCTGAAAAGTGTGTGAATTTAGACGTCGAATTTCAGACGCATCGAACCTAATGCATAAATTTCAATTACATTAATGTAATGTCGTATCTGTTGTATGACGTAATTCAAGTGGCGGGAAACTGAAGAATACGTGACTTGATGACATATCCTTTCAATTCGCCTGCGCAGTAAGGCAAAGACCAAATTCCACCATCCCCGATTTCTGTGAAAGCGACGACAACTGCGAATATTTGAATTCTGGACAGTTTCACAAGAATGTATTGAGAAACAGACTATAATCGAGACTTGCAACAATAATCGTTTCCTGATCACAGCTAATGATATCATTTGATGAAGAATTTGAAGCCCTTTCAATCTTTCTCTAATATAAATCATGGAAACAACAATCCATTTCCTGATGCGCGCCATGTTTTTTTCCCGCTGTTCGATGGCAGTCACGGCTCACTAGTTTTTAAATTCGTCTGAATTTAATTCGTCGTCTAAATCGAAGCTATATAATAATATCGACGTCTCACAGACGAAGTTAATGCGAATTAAATCCGTCTGAATTAAATTCGACGTATAAACTAGGCCTAACAGGACCGCTTCTTGGGACTAATAAATTTTAAAATTAATGTCAAACGACATTTTAGACTCAGTGTTCATTTCTTACTGGAGATTAGAGGCAAAAATTTCACTTCGCGAGAGATCGCATTTATCTGGGTCCAAATCAAAATAAACAATGCGCGGTGCATCACGGTAAGTGACGATGGGCCTTTAAACGCGACGTAAAATTAAATGCATGTTTACTTAATTTCACGGAGCGCCAATTTCCTGCAATAAGCTATGTTTGATAAATCCTTATTTCATTTAATTGGTGTACAAGACAAGCTCCTGCGCATAAAGATTTGCTTTGCACCTGTAAAAATTCATTTGGCAACGGAGACAAAAGCAGCCAGCATTATTTTGTCTTTCATTTGAATTCTCATTACACAACTTATCGTTCTACTATGCATTTTGAAGTATCTAATTAATCTTCCTTTATCTAAAATGTATCAATTCTACATCTACATCCGAGCTACATTTTAAATGTCGGTAAAGTCCACGCGAACATCACGCCAACTATGAAACTAGTGAATAAAATCACAGAGAATCGGAATATGTGTTAAAACTTTGTAAATATAACAATTACAGTCTAGTCTCTCAGGAAGCGGCCAACCCCAGGGAACAGACAAGTTATCGCTTGGAGGCCTGCTGTTTCATCAGGGAGGATCACCAGAATTTGCATAAGGCGGTTTTAGAAGCACAAGTACAAATAAAGCTAAATAATAGCGAATTGAGGCTATAGAAACAATGTCTTACCAATATTAAATAACGAAACAAAATGAGTACAGACTGATCTTCTGCTGCCACTATTATGATACAAAAAATAACGAGTAAAGGCCTCCAGACAACTATTGTCGCTTATTAATAGGTGGTTTGCAACCAATCTCTAGAGACATAGATAACAATAGTGAAACAAACAAATGCTGGTGGACGAACAAAAGGAGCTAATGAGAGAACTATTGTTTATGTCCACCAGCATGGCGGCGATGACGTAACATGAAAACCACCTATAAGAACAAAGTTTTGAAAATGCAAAGTTGTGATGTCGTGAAAAACATCTTTTAAAAACAGGAAGCAAAAATCTGAGTAAAAATTACAAGAAAACCAAACTAAATTCACTCGTCGGGATGGCACAAAGATGTTTTCAGTATCGTACGGACAATCTAACAACTGATCGCTATCAAAAGATAGATTGAGTAACTAAAAGGCTTAGTATTCAATTATGAACAAGCCATACACCGGAAAGTACCGCTCTCGCAGCTGTGTTTTTTTTCGTTTTTAATACGAGTCTTGCCGTTGTCTTCTTAGGATATTCTTCACAGCTCGCCGTATCTCCCTAATTCTCCAGCAGTACACAAGCGGATTTAAAAAAGAGTTGATAAAAACAACAGTAGTAAAGTAGTTGTAGGCGACCTTTACTGTTCGTGTGTATCCAGTTAGCTTGTCAATGATCATCGTTATACAGTACGGGAAATAGAAAATTATGAATAAGCCATATACATAAAGAACTGTCACAGCTGATTTCCTGCACTTGAGTGCGTTAACTGAGTTGGTTTGAAGATGGCTGACAGAGGCGTTTTGGTCGCTAATCTGGCGTTGGTGTCTTCGGACAATCTGAAATATTTTGAAGGTACTCAAGGTTATAACAAGAAACGTAACAAGGAAAATGGCAACAAGTAAAAATAGCCCTCCTGTGATCATCCAACATCTTAACATAGCAACTGAAATGTTAAAAATCCAAATAAGAAAAACGGTTTGAAATACGCGAGGAACAGTGACAATCGCGTTATATCGTAGATGAAGGGTTAGAGCAAGCAGACGGTCAATGGACACTGCGGCTAAAGTAGCTAATGATACGCAAGAGGTTATCCAGCCTGATACAAATTGAATGATCCTCAGCGTACAGTAAGCGCTAAAATTTTCCACAAGTTCGGCTGTTTTGAACGCCACATAGAATGGCTGACATATCAGGCCAACAAGAAGATCTGAAGCTGCGAGACAACCCAAAAGGATGAAAGATGGCGAATGAAGATCTTGCGTTTTTCCAATTACCAACAAAATTGCAGTGTTCCCCACACATGTTATGAGAGAAAATATAAAGTTAAGGATACATGTAAGGATGTTTGTGACGAAGACTTCCTCTGTTTTGTCCAAGTTGATGTCCAGAAAGAAACAAGTTTTGTGAGTTTTGTTCATGATGAACAAATCCTTTTGTGCACAAAGCAGGATGAAGCTACCAGACGCCTAGCCTGTTCCAGGCTCCGAGATAGTGGGGAACGCGCGAAGTAAAAAGAAAAGGGAAAAAATCGCGGGGGAACTGGGGAGAAGGGGCGGCGGACCGCCCCCTTCTCCCCAGTTTCCCGGTGGTTTTTTCCTTTTTTTTATTCAGTACCATCAATATTGATGGGCTCCTGATATATTCCTTTACTGTACGACCAGCCTTTAATTCGGATGGAAGGGCTATATGCTTATGGAAAGTGTTTTGCTGAACTAGTTCATTAGCTAAACTGAAAAAGCGAAAGCTATTTTCCTTGCTAACAATTCCAAAGCGTGAAAAACATCCGCTGTCAACAGGACGCATGATGTTTGAGATGTAATAGTGAAGCGCACAATTACTATTTATAGAACTAAAACTCAGACAAACAAACCAAAAGTGACTCTCAGGGGATTCCTAATAACGAATTTCTATTGACAGAAATGCAAGAATAAACAAGAATAAATTATAAACTCAGACAAACATGAGTACTGACGTCATTTGTGCGCTTTTCTATTAGTCAAATCGCCGAGCAAAAAGTGTTTGTACCGATAAACCACATTCTTTTGCTAAAACACGCAGATTAAAACACACAGTGAAAATGCGTTCCTTTTACCAGAAAATTCAGTCAAGACTGACGGCTTCTTAATGCCAAAGCTAGTAGGCTGAAATTAAAATTTGACAAATACTGAAGGCGAGGGAAGCGGTTTAAGCTTACTTGTGATAAATCGTGTAACAACGCGCCAAAACTAACACGAAACATAGCGGTTCGGCTTGATGTAAAACCAAAACACCATAGTTATTTACTAATAGAGATATACCAAACTCAAGTACAGAGTCTAACACTTACGGAATTTTTGGTTTTACTTCGGTGCACCTTCCATTCCGCTCGCTGACAAAGGAACCATAATATGTTTTCTGACCCTTTTCAAAGTCACGCAAAGTAACGTGACGCTGCTTATAGAAGCTACATGTACGATCTCCTACATTTCGTCTCGGGTAGAAGGATAAAAAGACGCCTCTTTCGCTGGAGACGAGCAATCTACTTTATTGCTGACATTACTGCCTTTCCTGCCTCTTCGTTTTTTATCGCAAGCTTCTCATACAGCAGAAAGAACGCAACAGATACCGCAATGAATTATGGGAAACTCCTGAGTTCAACGAACGCGGAATCAGCCTCCAACTGATTTTTCACCTCTTCAATTCCAAACTTCGGTCACAGCAAGGTCTCACAAATGGGCTGCAACTCACGATCACACAGTTTTTAGACAAGACGTGCTTTTAGAATCCGTCTGTGAACGGCCGCAAGAGTGCCAACATTAGCACTATTCAACAGTCGAAAAAGCAAAACACCAGTCGTTTCTTTGAAAGGTGCTAGTGAATTACGGGTTTCCGGACTTAATGAACCACCAGACCAACCACCAGACGGGCACAAATGTGGCGAACAAAGAAAATAAATTGACTACAGGAGCTCAAAGCCAAATGTAAGCTTCGAGAGTCGCTTCAAGATCGATCGACCATCCTTACTTTCCCGCTTTGATTTGAATATTACGACGTCATGGACACGTGATAATTCCTATGAAAAAGACTCTTTTCCAGATCTCTTCCGTAGTTAGTGCGAAAGTGGTTTCTGCTAACGTTAACAAGTTAAAACTCTGGGCGTTATATAATTACTTCAAGGTAAAACCTAAAATTACCTCCACGCTTACTTACAGTGCATTTAAACTGTTTATTCTCATTAACACACGCGCAATCCCAGTCGTTTTCATCGTTTTCGAGCGTTTTAGTGTAAAAACGATACGAAAACGCTTTTTGCTTCGTTTTCGCCAAGATGAAAACGGAGACTTCTGAAAACGCATTTCATGGACGGGGCCTTAGTGGCAATATACATAACAGAACAGGACAGGGGCGTACTCAAAACAGTTCAGTTCCACAGACATTCAGGAAGGAAAATTTTCTCGAAGTGAAGTTTCATCTAAGTAAAATAGCACAAACTTCAACTAATCCCTCGACCCTCCCTGGGCAAGTCCCTCCTAAAAGGCAGAGCGAGCAAGGTGGTGGAGGCTGGGGGGATGGGGGGAATGCCACAGGCTACGGCTTAACAAAAAAAGCACACTCCGACCTTGCCATTCAAACAGTGACTTATTTTTCTCCCAGAACATGAAATAACTCAAAAACAAACAGATGTCAGTTTAAATCTGTCTGTCTCGCATTGTAGGATATTTTAGTGTTATTTCCAACGTCGCCGAAGCCTTTTTTCCTTTCCATGGCTGCCCGGTTTAACCTGATCCCGCGGCCTTGGCCGTTCTACAAGGCGGACAACCTCCACCACGGCCTCCTCCAGCCAAAGCTTACCAAATCCTGTCGCGCAAGTTCCCGAACACGCTGACGGACAGGATCATGAGGTATTTTTGGTCCGCTCTTTCTTTGCCCTTTTGTATTCTATTAGGACCTTTTTCCTTCGCGGCTAGTGTTCGCTTCTCTTTTGTCTTGCGCTCCCTGTTCTTCGGTTTTTCTCGCGCGTCGGTCTTACTATTTTGTCGCGCCGGTTTGGTCGCTTTGTTTTTAGCCAGCGCCGGTCAACCTTTGGGTTCGTCATTAGCTTTTTCCCTTGGTTGTCCCTTTAGCACATTTTGTTTCTCCTGTTCGCCGTCCATGTTAGTTGTTGCTAGCCTTTACCATTGGCGGCCTCACGCGCCGTCTGCCTGCTTCTTTTGCCTTTTCTATTTTCGTTTTTAGTCTCATGCGCTCAGCTTTTGCGTTATAGTTGGCCTTTATGTTAGCTTCCTACGCGCTTGGTGTTTTTAGCCGCTCCTGTGTTCATATTTAAGTTTACCATGCGTATTATGTGAGTTTTCGTTCATGTGTCGAGCGTTAGTTGCTCGTCGGTCGCACCTCATCGTTGCTCGTGTTTCTAACGTGCGCGTTTCCTCGTGCATTTGAGTATAACGGCTACCCAGGTGTTGCGTGTTGTGTGCGTGTGTCGGGCGTGTTTACTGCTTGTGTGTCGAGCGTTTCAGTTTGCTCGTATGCCGCGCGTTTTTAGCTCCTCGTGTGTTTAGCGCGAAAGTTCGCTCGCCTATTCTCACTGCTAAAATTCCCGCGAGACTAGCCCGCGCGGAATTTTTTCCGACTCCAGACGCCTTCTGTGAATAGAACTAATTACCCGGTAGCCCTCCAGGGATCTCGCTTGCTTATTTAAGTAATTTATTCTGTTTTATCTGCCTCTACCGACAAGTTACGCGGTCTGTCTCGCATTGTAGGATATTTTACCCTCCCGCCTCCCCTTCGGCGACGTTTGTTTCCCTTTCTCACTGTCTTGCGACCCTCTGCCTAAGCTAAATTTTGGCTCCCATATCTTAATTCCGCGTAGGCAGTGAGTGGTTGTTTTGGCAGTAAGAATGGTTTACTATTCCCATCCTAAATGCATAAAAAGGTGAAAAGATATGCTCCAAACGGATAAATTAAAAGTTTCGTTTTGAGATTCGCGCAGTGCTATTTTCTTTAATTTGGCTGTGTGAAATTTGTCACATTAGTGCTTTTGAAATAAGGATATTTTTAAAATTCATTTTCTTTTTCATAAATGTCGTTTTTACACGACACTATTTAAGGCACTTTGTCATCGTAAACTTGATGTAAAAGCTTTTAGTTTTTCGGTTAATAAGTGCTCCAAAGCACGCTTTTAAATAATAAATGCGCCACGTGGGAATGTTCAGAGTACATGAGAAAGGATACCAGCGTTATGCTTTATATTGTCGAAAAGAATCGAAACCGGATTAAAGGTAAGTTCTCGGTTCAAAAAAACCGAGGCCATTTATTTTACACAATGTTTCAGCTAATTCAAGTACAACCCTAAGTCTATCGCTATGCCGAATAACAACACACGTTTTTGGAATAATCTGTGAAGAATATATTCTTCATTGTATATTATTAAAGCTATTCCTAACCAGCCCTGAGAAAAGAGAATAGAAACTTGAAATGGAATTATTGATAAAGGGAGACACAAAATTTCAACCTCTCGGCTCATTGCCATTGTCCTTCTTTAAGTGAACCTTATTCCAGCAGTTTAGAGCTGACAACCGTGTCAGTTTGGCGATGGCAAATATCGGCCTAGACAAGAAAGTTCCTGGCTGTAGAGAACGATGCATAAAGATCAGTGTAAACTGGACGTGAAGCTTCGAGGGGAAACAAAACAACATTGTTGGGCAATGACGCATAAATATATTACTAACCTTGTTCGGTATTTCTATACATGGTACGGAAGTAAATTATCTCCATTTTTATCTTTGTCATTTACGGCCCATGTCTATTCGAATCTAACGCGTCTTTACCCAACTTGGAATTTTTCCCCAAAGAAGAGACCCTATACTTACGCCGGTTCTTTATCCCGAAGTTTAAGGTGCGAAAATTCGCTATTTTATGCTGTGTTCAAATGCTGTCTTGAATAACCAAAAGAGCCACATATTAATACGATACTAAATGGCTAAGAGAGGAGACATACGCATGTTTGCGCTATTCAAATATGTACAGTATTAGATGAAAAATTGTGCTCAACGTCGGAGAGAATCAGTTGGAAAATTAGATGTTTAAAGCTAGATAGTATTTCAAGGAATCATCGTGTTAATAGAATAGTTAGAAAAATATAACAAAAGCATGCTTTTATAAGTAAAAATGGTCATTTTTTAAAAGTTCTACTTAATAATCTGCTGTAAAGAAAAAGGTCTATGATTTTCTTTTAAATGCAGGAAATTGAAGATACAGCAAACATATGCGTCACTATATTTTTTGATGTGTGATATGCTACCAGCCTGTTTTAGGTGACAATATATTTGTTTCATTTCAATCCAAATGGGATAAAATTACCAAGCAACGCCCAAACTTTTCATCTTTTAACTAAAATGTTGACATGGGTGTGTTTCTTTTGCAAAATGCAAAACCTTTTACATTCCAAAATACATCAACAACTTGAACGATTTTAGGCAAAATGCTCTCGACGCCGTGAATCGTGATGACACACAAAAGTTTGCTCGTGTGTCGAGCGAGAAGAGTTTGCTCGTGTGTCGAGCGAGAAAAGTTTGCTCGTGTGTCGAGCGGAAAAATTTTTGCTTTTGTGTCGAGCGAGGGAAGTTTGCTCGGGCGTCAAGCGAGAAAGTTTGCTCTTGTGTTGGGCGTGAACATTCGCTCGTTTACACGCTTGTCTCTTACAGCTCATTCCATTAAAATTTTGTCTGGCTGGTTGTTCCCCTACTTGTGTGTTTTTGCTTACCTTGTTATACCCCGGGTCCACGTTTCCCATCCCTGGGTGCTACCTCCGTCCGTTACCCTCCTACTTGCCGCGACCAGAAGGGTAATCTTAATCACGCCCTATAACCAGTCTTAGGACGGTTTCCTGGTCCGGCTTGGCTGGCGGGTAATTTCCCCCCTTCCCCCGGTTTGGGCTTCCTCCTCTTTTCCTAATTGCCAGTTTATTCTCACTGCTAAAATTCCCGCGAGACTAGCCCGCGCGGAATTAATTTTTTCCGACTCCAGACGCCTTCTGTGAATAGAACTAATTACCCGGTAGCCTCCCAGGGATCTCGCTTGCCTATTTATTAAGTAATTTATTCTGGTTTTTTTTTTGCCTCTTTCGCCAAGTTACGCGGTCTGTCTCGCATTGTAGGATATTTTCCCCTCCCGCCTCCCCTTCGGCGACGTTTGTTTCCCTTTCTCACTGTCTTGCGACCCTCTGCCTAAGCTAAATTTTGGCTCCCATATCTTAATTCCGCGTAGGCAGTGAGTGGTTATTTTGGCTGTGACCATCCTAAATGCATAAAAAGGTGAAAAGATATGCTCCAAACAGATAAATCAAAAGTTTCGTTTTGAGATTCGTGCAGTGCTATTTTCTTTGGCTGTGTGAAATTTGTTACATTAGTGCTTTTGAAATTAGGATATTTTTAAAATTTATTTTCTTTTTCATAAATGTCGTTTTTACACGACACTATTTAAGACACTTTGTCATCGTAAACTTGACGTAAAAGCTTTTATTTTTTCGGTTAATAAGTGCTCCAAAACACGCTTTTAAATAATAAATGCGCCACGTAGGAATGTTCAGAGTACATGAGAAAGGATACGAGCGTTCTGCTTTGTATTGTCGAAAAGAATCGAAACCGGATTGAAGGTAAGTTCTCGGTTCAAAAAAACCGAGGCCATTTATTTTACACAATGGTTAAGCTAATTCAAGTACAACCCTAAGTCTATCGCTATGCCGAATAACAACACACGTTTTTGGAATAATCTGTGAAGAATATATTCTTCATTGTATATTATTAAAACTATTCCTAACCAGCCCTGAGAAAAGAGAATAGAAACTTGAAATGGAATTATTGATAAAGGGAGACACAAAATTTCAACCTCTCGGCTCATTGCCATTGTCCTTCTTTAAGTGAACCTTATTCCAGCAGTTTAAAGCTGACAACCGTGTCAGTTTGGCGATGGCAAATATCGGCCGCCGCCTAGACAAGAAAGTTCCTGGCTGTAGAGAACGATGCGTAAAGATCAGTGTAAACCGAACGTGAAGCTTCGAGAGGAAACCAAACAACATTGTTGGGCAATGACGCATAAATATATTACTAACCTTGTTCGGTATTTCTATACATGGTACGGAAGTAAATTATCTCCATTTTTATCTTTGTCATTTACGGTCCATTATTGATGTCCTTTACGCAACGCAACCGATGTCTATTCGAATTTAACGCGTCTTTACCCAACTTGGAATTTGTCCCTAAAGAAGAGACCCTATACTTACGTCGTGTTCTTTATCCCGAAGTTTAAGGTGCGAAAATTCGTTATTTTATGCCGTGCTCAAATGCTGTCTTGAATAACCAAAAGAGCTCCATATTATTGCGATACTAAATGGCGAAGAGAGGAGACATACACATGTTTGCGCCATTCAAATATGTACAGTATTAGATGAAAAATTGTGCTCAACGTCGGAGAGAATCAGTTGGAAAATTAGATGTTTAAAGCTAGATAGTATTTCAAGGAATCATCGTGTTAATAGAATAGTTAGAATAATATAACAAAAGCATGCTATTTAAGTAAAAATGGTCATTTTTTAAAAGTTCCACTTAAACAAGGACACTGACTATAAAAGGAACCTTGGCCTGGCCAAGCCGCCAGTCATTTCACACTTGACACCGAACTGTCAACATCACGTGCATCCGCTCGCCAATGGAGAACCGTTACCGCGCGAGATTCAAATTTGGCAAGCTAAAATATTATATTCATGCTAAAAGGCGCATAAATTCAAATAATGTTTTTAGTTTTATTTTCGTGAAAGATAAATCCTTTACAAGATTGAACTAGTGAAGGTAGAATTAGACCTATTTCTTGGGGCAACGGTCTTCCTCCGTCTTGCTCGCAGTGTCAGCCATCTTTGATTAGCCGTTGAAGCAGTGATGGTGTGACAAAGAGGGGGCGGAGCTATTCCTTTTATAGTCAGTGTCCTTGTTTAATAATCTGCTGTAAAGAAAAAGGCCTACGATTTTCTTTTAAATGCGGGAAATTGAAGATACAGCAAACATATGCGTCACTATATTTTTTGATGTGTGATATGCTACCAGCCTGTTTTAGGTGACAATATATTTGTTTCATTTCAATCCAAATGGGATAAAATTACCAAGCAACGCCCAAACTTTTCATCTTTTAACTAAAATGTTGACATGGGTGTGTTTCTTTTGCAAAATGCAAAACCTTTTACATTCCAAAATACATCAACAACTTGAACGATTTTAGGCAAAATGCTCTCGACGCCGTGAATCGTGATGACACACAAAAGTTTGCTCATGTGTCGAGCGAGAAGAGATTGCTCGTGTGTCGAGCGAGAAAAGTTTGCTCGTGTGTCGAGCGGAAAAATTTTTGCTCTTGTGTCGAGCGAGGGAAGTTTGCTCGGGTGTCAAGCGAGAAAGTTTGCTCTTGTGTTGGGCGTGATTATTCGCTCATTTACACGGTTGTCTCTTACAGCTCATTCCATTAAAATTTTGTCTGGCTGGTTGTTCCCCTACTTAATGTGTGTTTTTGCTTACCTTGTTATACCCCGGGTCCACGTTTCCCATCCCTGGGTGCTACCTCCGTCCCTCACCCTCCTACCTGCCGCGACCAGAAGGGTAATCTTAATCACGCCCTATAATCAGTCTCAGGACGGTTTCCTGGTCCGGCTTGGCTGGCGGGTAATCCCCCCCTCCCGGTTTGGGCTTCCTCCTCTTTTCCTAATTGCCAGTTTATTCTCACTGCTAAAATTCCCGCGAGACTAGCCCGCGCGGAATTAATTTTTTCCGACTCCAGACGCCTTCTGTGAATAGAACTAATTACCCGGTAGCCCCCCAGGGATCTCGCTTGCCTATTTAAGTAATGTATTCTGGTTTTTTTTTCTGCCTCTTTCGCCAAGTTACGCGGTCTGTCTCGCATTGTAGGATATTTTCCCCTCCCGCCCCCCTTCGGCGACGGTTGTTTCCCCTTCTCACTGTCTTGCGACCCTCTGCCTAAGCTAAATTTTGGTTCCCATATCTTAATTCCGCGTAGGCAGTATGTGGTTATTTTGGCTGTGACCATCCTAAATGCATAAAAAAGTGAAAAGATATGCTCTAAACGGTTAAATCAAAAGTTTCGTTTTGAGATTCGTGCAGTGCTATTTTCTTTGGCTGTGTGAAATTTGTCACATTAGTGCTTTTGAAATTAGGATATTTTTAAAATTCATTTTCTTTTTCATAAATGTCGTTTTTACACGACACTATTTAAGACACTTTGTCATCGTAAACTTGACGTGAAAGCTTTTAGTTTTTCGGTTAATAAGTGCTCCAAAACACTCTTTTAAATAATAAATGCGCCACGTGGAAATGTTCAGAGTACATGAGAAAGGATACGAGCGTTCTGCTTTGTATTGTCGAAAAGAATCAAAACCGGATTGAAGGTAAGTTCTCGGTTAAAAAAAAACCGAGGCCATTTATTTCACACAATGTTTAAGCTAATTCAAGTACAACCCTAAGTCTATCGCTATGCCGAATAACAACACACGTTTTTGGAATAATCTTTGAAAAATATATTCTTCATTGTATATTATTAAAACTATTCCTAACCAGCCCTGAGAAAAGAGAATAGAAACTTGAAATGGAATTATTGATAAAGGGAGACACAAAATTTCAACCTCTCGGCTCATTGCCATTGTCCTTCTTTAAGTTAACCTTATTCCAGCAGTTTAGAGCTGACAACCGTGTCAGTTTGGCGATGGCAAATATCGGCCTAGACAAGAAAGTTCCTGGGTGTAGAGAACGATGCGTAAAGATCAGTGTAAACCGAACGTGATGCTTCGAGGGGAAACCAAACAACATTGTTGGGCAATGACGCATAAATATATTACTAACCTTGTTCGGTATTTCTATACATGGTACGGAAGTAAATTATCTCCATTTTTATCTTTGTCATTTACGGTCCATTATTGATGTCCTTTACGCAACGCAACCGATGTCTATTCGAATTTAACGCGTCTTTACCCAACTTGGAATTTGTCCCTAAAGAAGAGACCCTATACTTACGCCGGGTTCTTTATACCGAAGTTTAAGGTGCGAAAATTCGTTATTTTATGCCGTGCTCAAATGCTGTCTTGAATAACCAAAAGAGCTCCATATTATTGCGATACTAAATGGCGAAGAGAGAGACATACACATGTTTGCGCCATTCAAATATGTACAGTATTAGATGAAAAATTGTGCTCAACGTCGGAGAAAATCAGTTGAAAAATTAGATGTTTAAAGCTAGATAGTATTTCAAGGAATCATCGTGTTAATAGAATAGTTAGAAAAATATAACAAAAGGATGCTATTATAAGTAAAAATGGTCATTTTTTAAAAGTTCCACTTAATAATCTGCTGTAAAGAAAAAGGCTTACGATTTTCTTTTAAATGCGGGAAATTGAAGATACAGCAAACATGTGCGTCACTATATTTTTTGATGTGTGATATGCTACCAGCCTGTTTTAGGTGACAATATATTTGTTTCATTTCAATCCAAATGGGTTAAAATTACCAAGCAACGCGCAAACTTTTCATCTTTTAACTAAAATGTTGACATGGGTGTGTTTCTTTTGCAAAATGCAAAACCTTTTACATTCCAAAATACATCAACAACTTGAACGATTTTAGGCAAAATGCTCTCGACGCCGTGAATCGTGATGACACACGAAAATACTTTTGTTGGGTTATATTCCTATGCTAATAATTAAGTATAAGAAGACTAGCCGATACTGATTAAATTTAATCTACATTATCAAAGACTTCATAGATAAAGCGCCATTCTTGCGTTGCGTATGAAAATGCATTTATGTGGTTATGATCGGATAAACAAGAGGAAAAGGTTACCATTTTTTGGCAACGGCAAAATGAAAACATTTTCCTTCATTCACCATATATCACCGTTAAATTTTGCGGAAATTCAAATGATGAAGGGAATTTTTAAAAACAAGTAGGTCAGCTAACTGGAGAAATGGTTAGGATGGCAAGGATATCGACCTTTTTACAAATCACGAAGAAAAGACAAACGTCCAGGTTTTGCCGCGCATCGGCGAAAATAGATCTTTTCAGGTGTGAAAGGAAATTACAACATAGCTAGCAGAGCCGCGCAATCAAATTCAGTATACGTAAGCGTGCTCAAAATCCCGATAGTGCACGCTGATAGCGTGAGCAAATCGCTTCGCCAGAATTCGCGTCGGATTTGATGCACAATTCCACCGGCTATGTTATAAAACAATTGGTTCATGCTTTTAGCTGTGCACTATCGAGTTATGGAGCACGTGGGAAGTTTGGAGAGCACTCAAGAAGCTAGAGTTGCCCTCGGCTATCGCCTCGGGCAACTCTTTCGTGCTCTCCAAACTTCTCACGTTCTCCATAACTCGATAGTGCACGCTAAAGCATGAACCAATTGTTAAATTGCCGCAAATAGCTATAGCGATGACAAATTTATTGGTACATGATGCTTTTGTTTTCAGTTGTATGACATATTAAACGTTCGGACTTACAAGGGGGGAGGGGTGGATGCTGTAACAATCAGCGGAATTATCCATTTTAGTACGAGCATGCGCATTGTGAGGCGGCTAGTGTGATCGGGCGGCCATGTTGAATTAAAACTTGTAGTCTGTTCTAAAGGGAAGACCTTAGATAACAACGGCCTGGACCATCTCGGACGCCTTATTGAGACTTATATAACGGAGTAACTGGTTAGCTTTCAGTTGAGGTTGGGGTTAACAGTTTATATAGTTAAATTTAGGCCTAAACAACCCGAGAAGCTAGGTGGTACAGTGGTACGGTAGGCTATGTAAGCCTAAGCCTAGCTGAGGTCACAGGTTCAATCCTGAGCGGGGATTTTAGATTTTCGTTTTTACACTTAAAATTTATTGAAAACAAAATTCTAAGTGTCGACATTACGTTATATAATTCTCAATAAGTGTCCGAGGTGGTCCAGACCGTTGTTATCTAAGGTCTTCGGTTCTAAAGCTTGGTTTAAATCTGACTCCATCGGGCACTCTCTTCAAGAATATTACAGATCTTGGATGCCACCCTCCCTATAAGGTTTTTCTCCAATTTTTTCAAGAGCGTTTATTGTTAGCTCTTACCGTTTTCAGTAGCTGTTCGTTTATCTATAAGACATATTTTGTGAAGGTTTGACGACAATCAGTTGTTACGTAACGAGATATGACGTCACAAGTAGCATGAGGTCAAGTCATTTGTAATAAAAATGCGTATTTTTCAACTTTTTTCTGTTAAAAAAACAGGTATAAAATGCTATTAAAAAGCGGCAAAATGTTTAAATACATCATATTTTACAACTCTATAAAAAATATTGCAATTTCCGCATTTTTGAGATAAAGTTGAATTTTTGTTAAAATCCAAGATGACGGCAATCTTGGCGGCCATTTTTGGATGACGTCATGGACTCCCAGCGGCGCCATAACTCGGGGGTTTAATGTTTAGTTGTATCTCATCAAGTGCCTTATCTCACTCTAAGGGGAATATATTTACCTCGTTTGACAGCCATATTTCAACCCTAATAATGTTAAGTTATCACACAAGCAATACAGACAACAAATTGTTACCATTTTTCTCTTATGAATTCAAATTATTCCATTCCAAAGACATTGTTTAATTTTCCACGCGCATGTTAGCCCATGAAATGGTTTCTCGGCTACGCAGTATTTGAAGAATGTTGATTTTTTTTCTCTTGTCGTACAAAAATTGGTCTCCTGGAAAAGGTAATTTTCTTCTAGCGCAGAAATTACTTTATGGAAAAATTGGCAGATTTTTGGCAAGTTCTGGCTACAAATCAACCTATAAAAATATATCGATGCAAATATGAAGGCGATTGTAACGTTTTTTTACGGAGTAGAAACGTTTGCAAGTACTAATATCGGGTCCTGTTCTACAATGCGTTGTTCAGTATTGTTTTCTTCTGCTTCTTCTTCTTCTTCTTCTTCTTCTCAGTTTTTAACTGTGACACTCTTGACAGCGAATGTTTGGAATGCGGTCTCTAGCCATTCAAATGATCAGCCTGCTACTATTGCTTCAGCTAAGCACGGTTCTTAGCTGCTGTGATAGAGCCAACTGGTGGAACAGCCTTGACCACCCTGGGTGGTCTGTATGCCTCAGAGACCGTACTTACATCACGGGATTTTGGAGAAATGAGCAGCGGGACACCCAAAATATCCATCTTCTTGAAGAAGCGAAATGCTGCGATGCGGTAATACAAGATTACACCTGGAAGCCAGCATCGTGCAAGAATGCCAACTGGCAATATACATTAGATGGGTGAGGAACTGACGGATACCTATTATTTTTATTTAGTGAGCCATTTTTCCCTAGTTACATCTAAATAGGTTCAGGTGAGAGCTTGCATGTAGATTGTTTGTTACTTTGTAATTTGTTAAATTTAGAAAAAAAAAAAGAAACAAAACAAAAGCAAAGTGGTGGTCGCACATGGAACCTCAACTGTAGTTTTTAACCCTTTCACTTCCAAGAGTGCCAAAGACAGAAATTCAAGAAAAATTCCAAATTTTGTTTTGTAAAATGTTGAAAATTGTACCATGCAAAAGTACTGCTGAAGAGGTTTCATTTGAATGGTCAAACCATAGGATTTCGTCCACAGACTTAAAAGCTAGAACTACACTGCATGTCTCCATTAGTGACTCTGGGAGTGAAAGGGTTCACTGAGATTTACTTTTTCTTCAACCTTAAAGAAGCCAGTGTACTAACTTCGATCGGCAAGAATTCTATTTCATAATGTGATTTATTGTAAACAAGAGGTTACAACTAGCCTATACCCATGCGCTTGCGTAAGAAGGTTTTATGGTTTGTTAACGGGTCACGCACCCCTCCCCCTCAACGAATTTTGCGTGACACACTCAAGAACACGCTAACACACGTTTTCTGTACTCTCTGTGAATATTTAATTTATTGATTCCCGATCAAATCCACACTCGTCTAATATTTCCCAAACCGTGACTTCTTTCTGTTACATACATAAAATACACTAGTTGTGTATCGAAAATTGCCCGAGAAACTGATTTGGAAATCACTGAATTGCAAAAAATACACAGACATCTTTGCGTAAGGCGACGCGTGTGAAGTTAGAACTATAAAATTCAAGTCTTGTTTTGTTTGCATAATATCATGGATATCAAACGACTAAATTTGAGACGTTTTATAAACATTTCTCCAAAACTAACGAGAACACAAAGAAAAAGTCAATCACAAATTGATATCAACATAAATTCCAATCGAAAAATGTAATTTATTTTACGGTAAAGTCCCTCGACTGCTTGAAAATTCTTTAAAACTCCGCTTCTTCGGTTTTGATTTCCAAAGAAGAAATATCGCCCGCACTGATAAAAACGTATGAAGTTCCTCGAAGCAAGATTTCGTCGCTTAAAGTTCTCCTTTTTCTCCACTATAGCTGCTTCTGAGTGTTCTTTAATTAAAGTTTTTTTTTCCATTTTGAATATTTTAAATGTGTGTTACTCCGATAAGACGAAAATATGGTTTTGAAAACCAAACACATGCAGAGCGCGGCAGCAATTTTTGTAGAATTTGTAGGTGACCCGACGACCCGGTTAATGATAAAACTAAAATATGCGTGCAGAAATTTGCATGCAAACATGCAAAATCGTGACACAAAAAATAACAAGAAGCTTCAAGTAGCCTATACTCATGCGCATGCTCAAGAAAGTTTTATGATATATTTTAAACAAGACAAGAGGCTCCAAACAGCCTATACTCGTGCGCATGTGTAAAAAAGTTTTATGATATATTTTAAACATGATAAGAAGATGTCCGACATGGAGAAGAGTTACTCCTTTCATTCAGTCGTCGTTCCTGCAAACCACGTTGTTTACTATTGAATGTTTTGTAAATGAAGGCTGTACCACAACGAAGCCAATGATTCTTCTGAGTGTTATATATACCTAACGAGAACATTAGTAATGTAAGTAGGGTTGTAGGAGACGCTGTCGTGGCACTTCAGTAACGCTGTTTTACCGGAAGTGAGAGTAGCCGGAAGTCACTAAACAGGAAGTGTAAAGGGCAAAGCTATGAACCGGAAGTGCACAATTTAAAATATGCGTGCATAAATTTGCATGCAGAATCGTGACACAAAAAATAATAATAAAAACAAGAGGCTTCAAGCAGCCTATACTCATGCGCATGCGTAAGAAAGTTTTACGATACATTTTAAACATGCTAAGAATATGTCCGATATGGAGAAAAGTTACTTTTTTCATTCAATAATCGTTCCTGCAAGCCACGTTGTTTACTACTGAATGTTTTGTAAATGAAGGCTGTACCACAATGAAGCCAGTAATTCTTCTGAGTCTTATATATACCTAACGTGAACATTAGTGGCTATGTGTATGGTGTTCATTACACTCTACACGCGACCGTGTTCTGAGTCATATATTTATCTATACTGACTGAAAGCAGAAAGCAGATGGAATAAAAATGTGAGAGTGGGTTATTCGTGGTGTCCTTTAAATCGCTGCAGGATTTCCTGAACTGTATAAAGCAATATCTACGAAATAAATGAAAAGAAAACAGCCCTTTCGAATACTTGAGCGTAACAATTAGCACTATCCAGCACCTAATATCGATGCACCAAGCACCTTCAACACAAATTTAACCAGATTTTCACTCATTTCAAATGCACATTAAAGGAGCTTTTGATTTCTATCTTCTTTCAGCGACTACGTTAAGTCCCTGCGACGTTATTCACATGTAAATGACTACTTATCGTTGTCCAAAATGGAGAACGCTGACACAATATTCACTAAAGAAAGCTTCTGTGTAGCACATTACTTAGAAAATAATAGCATAAAAACATTATTCCAAGAATGAACGTTAACTAAACTGTCTTTTCGTTATCAAACCTTTTCATCCCCTTCTTTTTAGTCCGTCAAAAACAGAGCGTATTAACTACTGAACGCCGAGTCCAATGCCGCCATCTTGTTTAGTGCACCGTCACATACCAAAACAAGGTTTAGTGCACTAGTGCACCGGGTGTACTAGTGTACCGGGTGCACAAGTGAACCGGTGCACTAGTGTGCACCGGTTTAACCGGTGCACCGGTGCACAGGTGCACTAGTGCACCGGTTCACTTGTGCACCGGTGCATTTGTGTAACAGTCTTGGGGATCAATACCATACACATAGCCTAGTAATGTATGTAGGGTTGTAGGAGGCGCTGTCGTGACACTTCAGTAATGCTGTTTTACCGGAAGTGAGAGTAGCCGGAAGTTACTAAACAGGAAGTGTAGATGGCAAAGCTATGAAACGGAAGTGCACAATTTAAAGTATGCGTGCATAAATTTGCATGCAAAATCGTGACACAAAAAATAAAAACAATAATAATAAAAATAAAAAGAAAAAAAAGAAAAACGAAGGGCATTTTTTAACTCATTGCGCTTTGCGCATGAGTAATAATAATAATAAAAAAGAAAAACGAAGAGCATTTTTTAACTCATTGCGCTTTGCGCATGAGTAATAAGAAGATGTCCGACATGGAGAAGTTACTCCTTTTATTCAGTCATCGTTCCTGCAAACCACATTGTTACTATTGAATGTTTTATAAATGAAGGCTGTACCACAACGAAGCCAGCGATTCTTCTGAGTGTTATAGAGCAGTTTTCAATTGAGTGTGGTAAAACCAAGACCAAAGTAATTACTCTGACCAATCACAGCAGTCGTAAACAATCCAATGAACCAATCAGAGCTCGAAGCGATTACATGTCGGCAACGTCAAGCGCGGGAAAACGCGTGCGAGCAAGTCACGATTGGTTTTAGTTTTACTTCTGATTGGTAGAGAAAGTGGCGCGAGATTTTTTAGCCAGTCACAAAGCGTAGCATTGAAAAACCAAAGCAATTGTGTAATTACTTTTCACACTCAATTGAAAACTGCTTTATATCTAATTCAATAAAGGTTGCTTTGGTCATTGGTAATTGGGCATTGGAAAGCTATTGTTTGGCGGTCAATCAAGTAAAGCATTGCATTGTGTTCCGTATGCCCAAATGCCAATAGCAAAGCGCACAAATGACGTCAGTACTCATGTTTGTCTGAGTTTATAATTTATTCTTGTTTATTCTTGCATTTCTGACAATAGAAATTCCTTATTAGGAATCCCCTGAGAACCACTTTTGGTTTGTTTGTCTGAGTTTTAGTTCTAGAAATAGTAATTGTGCGCTTCGCTATTACCAATGACCAATTGCCAAAGCAACCCTTATTGAATTAGGTAACGTGAACATTAGTAATGTAAGTAGGGTTGTAGGATTCATTCATTCATTCATTTATTTGTCATTAACCACATTAAAATATATATAATAATAATAATAATAATACAATACACTAGGAATTTATAATAACTTAAAAGACGATAGACTACAAAATGTTTAAGGTGGTAGTGACAAAAAAGCCTATATAGAAGCCGGAGGCGCTGTCATGACACTTCAGTAACGCTGTTTTGCCAGAAGTGAGAGTAGCCGGAAGTCACTAAACCGGAAGTGTAAATGGCAAAGCTATGAACCGGAAGTGCACAATTTAAAAGATGTGTGCATAAATTTGCATACAAAAACGTGACACAATATCTTAATATCTCTGCATCATGGAATTTGTAATTTTATAGAATTTTGAATTTTTATTATCAACCATTTCTATTTTTATTTATGTAATTAAGATATTTTTTAAATTGTTAATAAAGCTTATATAATAAAACGTGACACAAACAACAATAATAATAATAATAAAGAGAAAAACGGAGGGCAAACCTTAACTCATGCCACTTCGCGCATGAGTAAAAAGAAAAACGGGGGGCAAATTTTACCTCATGCAGCTCTGCGCATGAGTAAAAATGTTTGTTTGTTACTGTGATTTTTGTTTTTGCAGCAACAATGTATGGGCAAAATGTCCCACCGGCTACTACCTGAGCGGCATCCGAATAAGTCAGCCAGTCTTTTTGCTTCATATCGAAGAAGGAAAATGCTGCCATCCGCAGAATCACCCGGACGCTTATGACGGCTGCTACGAGGAAAACGTTTCAATTTCGTTCGACAGCAAGGGCTGGAGTGAATGTGAACGATCAGGCTATTACATGGCTGGCTTCTACAAAGGAAATTGTGAAGGGCTTAACTGTATTGAAAAGTTCTACTGTTGCAGAATGAAAATGAATCTTGGTAAGTTCAATGTCTTCAACACAACCGTCTTTTATACAAGAACCTTTTTCTTTTTATGATAAATGAAAATGGCGACCATTTTAAATTATGATTATATAATATGCGTAGTCGACGTATTCTGATTGGTACATTTTTAATTTCCTCCAAACGGTTATAACAGTAGGGAACAAAAAACCTTTAACTGCGTTAATAGGTGGCTATTGAAAGCATGGGAGTAACTAGGTTAATGAGGCTGAAAATTTTACTTGGGGATCCGGAATAGTCAAACCAAGTTTTTGTTCAAGGAACATTCTATTTCCATGGCAACATTTTCGTCGAACATGAATGCATTTCCTTGCCATGAAAACACGAAATCCGAAATATATAGAGTTGTGGTAATACCAAAGTAGAAAAAATTCTGGTTATAATTTTCCAGTAACGGAGTCTACAAATAAAAACATTTCGTGGTGAGTTCAATTTAGGAAATTAAAAACAAAATAAAGATAATGATTTTTCTTCCATTTTCTACAGCACCTGCAATTATTGGGAAATGATCAGGAAGGATTGAATGCAGGAAGAACCTTTGACGGATTTTAATATCATGGAATAGTTACAACTTAGGTCAATCAAAAAAGGTTCACTATTACAAGTTTATTGATCAATTTTACAGTGTTTGCTTGTTGAAAAGGGAGAAATAAAGGGATATGAACTAATACTTGTTGTGGAATATGTTGTTGACTTTAAATTAACTTTTAGTTAACAAAAGCGAAAGACGATGAAAAGTAAAAGCTTGCAAATTACGCTTACAACTGATCATGACATAAATCTTTTTAGCTTCCCTCACCTCCCACCCTGGGAATCCTCCGTTATCACGAACAGGAGTTTAAGTCTCTTGGAATAAGAAATACTCTCGCTGTTACGGAAACCCCGTTATTAACTACAAGAGTTTCAGTTTCGGGGATTGAATAAGAACTAAAACGAAACAAAAGAAACGGCAAACTGATCCTTACGGCAGAAAAACAGAAGCAGAAGCAAAAACAAATAAAATAAAAGTGGAATATAATAGAGCCCAATATTTCGCTTTGCAAAACAAAGCTTCTTCAGATAGTTTTATAGTGCTAGCCCCTGAAGAAGCTTTGTTTTGCAAAGCAAAATATTGGGCTCTTTTATATTCCACTTTTATTTTATTTTATTTGTTTTTGCTTCTGCTTCTGTTTTTCTGCCGTAAGGATCAGTTTGCCGTTTATTTTGTTTCACTTCAAGTACTAATACTGATCTAGGTCTGGAAACCCAGATCCGGCCATTCTCAGCGGTTTGTTGTAGTGATCGTGCATTCTATGTTTCTTGTTATACGAATAAGAACTACTCTGGCTATCACAGAAACCCCGTTGTTACCGAGAGGGGTTGAAGTCTCGGGAAACTAAAGAACTACCTCCCTATTACGGACACCCCGTTATCACGAACAGGCGTTTAAGGTGACTCGCTCGAAATGCAAAATGCGCTCATCTGTGACCTGGATGCAATTTCGCAACGGCAAACTTTTGGTCATGGCTTTGTTTTTTACTCTATTGCAATAATTCTTTTTGTATCTCCTAGTTGAATGAAGCATGGATTAATAAATATGAACCGATTTTCTTCGAAATAAATACAGGAGCCAAAATCTGGATTTGCGCAAACCCGTCATTTCATATTAAGGCCCTCCTAAAAAAAAATTGGTCCGTTTTATTTGGCTCAAAATTTGTGAATCGACTTCCTTTGATATAGTCTAGAACTGGCCAAGTTACAAAAAATTCGTCGGAACACAAACGCTGCAACAGAAATGCCGTCAACTTAGGAGCTTGTTTCCACCTGAGGTGAAATAAATATTTATTGTTCCTCGAAAATCATGGACACTCAACACCAAGAATATGTTGTATAGGCATGTGTTATATCTTACAGCAAGTTCGATTGTGAATGCTACAAACCATAAACATTTTACTCACTCAGTCTTTAGACCAACACACATGGCGAAAACGCGCTAAATATGTAATATTACTCTCCTCTTAATTTTACTGAGATTATATATTTATTTTCTCCTAAAAAATATAACGACAAGAAACTGGTAGTATTGATGAAACTTCCGAACCGGTTTTGGTCACTCTAGGTGTTTTCCTGGTTGACAAACAACTTGTCGAAACTGCTGCATTCGCCTTATGGACTTGCACGCAGTTTTTAAGACATGGTAATTAAATTTGACAATTCGTCAGGGGGGACCGAATTGACTTTACCGTATGCTTGACATACAATTGACGAATGCTCACAAACAATTGCTCCATTGGAGCATATATACCTGAGAACTACACCCCAGGGTATGGTGTTACCCCCCCTGACGAATTGCCAAATTTCATTACCATTCGTAAACAACGTAGTCTCCTACGCAGCCGTTATTAGGGCTCGTCACGCACTATAAACAATAGATCCTACTTTTGTGACAAAGAAAAAAGATTTTATTAACAGCTTTCAATACCACTGAGCCAAAGGCGAGGTGAAAGGAACTAGGGAACGAATCTTCAAATCATTGTTACAGCGACGGATCCTGGCGAGAGATATGGTGAAGGCAATATCATTTCACAGCACGAGTCGGTCATGATAATTTATACAATATTTAATCGAGAACAGCAGGATACGTACAGCGTTAATCACACATCCTTTTTCCGCGTGAAGGAAAGGAGATGGGAGACGTCTGCGCCCATGCTATCAGCCTTGTTGAACGTTTAATAGAACTCGGAACAGGATAAAAACAGTATCTCGAGTTTTAACAAGATTTCTCCTTTTTGGCAAAGACATAATTCTAGTTCTGTCACTAGTACTCCGAAAGAAGAGCAAA
Source organism: Dendrophyllia cribrosa (assembly GCA_024195265.1). Taxonomy (NCBI): domain Eukaryota; kingdom Metazoa; phylum Cnidaria; class Anthozoa; order Scleractinia; family Dendrophylliidae; genus Dendrophyllia; species Dendrophyllia cribrosa. The sequence continues at coordinate 29,066,195 of JAJLRJ010000012.1, forward strand.
AAAAATGCAAACTATGTTAAAAAATCTTTAATTCATGTCATCGGTGTAACACGCGCTTCTCTAGTTAAACAATGGTTTGCACCTGCGAAACTTTATTTGGTCACGAAGACAAAGCAATCTCGCCTTAATTTGTATCTGATTATATTCACATCACGTTATGATGCTCTTCTGAGGATATTCTTCACAGCTCGCCGAATTTCACCAATTCCCCAGCAGTACACAAGCGGATTTAAAAAAGAGTTGATGAAAACAGCAGTTGTAACATAGTCGTAGGCAATCCTTACAGTTCGTGTGTATCCAGTAAGCTTCACTATGATTCCCGTTAAAAAGTGGGGAAGATAGAAAATTACTAACAAGCCATAAACATAAAGGACTGTCACAGCTGATTTTTTACATTTGAATACGTTGACCGTATTGGATTGAAGATGACTGACGGCAGCGTTTTGTTCGTTGATCTGGCGTTGGTGTCTTCGAACGATCTCAAATATTTTGAAGGTACTCAGAGTTATGACAAGAAATGTTAAAACGAAGATAACCAAGGGAACAAAATTCCATTCGGTGCCCATCCAAAATCTTAACATAACACCTGATATGCACAAGACCCAGAGAACAAAAGCGATTTTAAATACGCGGGGAACAGTGACAATCGTGTTGTATCGTAAATGAAGGGTTAGAGCAAGAAGACGGTCAAGGCCTATTGCGGCTAAAGTAAGGAAAGATACGCTACCAGTTATCCAACTGGATATGGCCAAGAGAACTCTTAATGTGCAATGCGCACTAAAGTACTCCACAAGTTCGGCTATTTTAAAAGCCACGAAAATTGGTTGACATATCAAACCAACAAGAAGATCTGAAGCCGCCAGACAACCCAAAAGGATGAAAGATGGCTTATTAAGATCTGAAGTTTTTCGAATCACAAAGAGAATAAAAAAGTTCCCCACACATGTTATCAAAGAAAACATGAAGTTAAGGATACATGTTACGATATTTGTGATGAAAACGCCTTCCGTTTTCTCAAAGTTGTTGTCGCTGAAGAAGAAGCAACTTTTGCGAGTTTTGTTCATGATGATGAAATCCATTTGTCCATCAACAGGATGAAGCTGCCAGAACGCGGAACAGAGTCAGTGGAATTGATGCCAACCGCAGAAATGAAGATTGTACCTTTTTCAATAACCTCTTTTACCCTGAAGCCGTCAAGCATTTGAAAGCCATTGCTGGTCTGAGTTTAAAGTTTGTTTCACGGTTTTACAGTGCAACACGCGTTACGGTGGCCACACAACAAACTTTTTTACAAGATTCAACGATATCACCAGCTAATTCTAATAATTATTTTCGTAACTGCGCATACGTGTGAAGCAATAAGGTAATAATATCTTCGTATATTGTAACTTACTTTACACTCCTGTGATAGACACGAAGCGACAGGATTACGCTTGATCGTGCTTAACTTTGCAAAGAGGTGCGCCCGTCAATTGAATTCGCTCTCTTTGATTGGCTAAACTGTAAAACAGTTTGTTGGGTGCTAAGGTAAGGCGCGTCGCATTGTAATATTGCTAACACGTAAATCAACCTTTCTCAAATTTGCATGCTTACTGATATAGGACCATGTTTTAACAGCTGTGCAAGTCAAAATTTATAACCGCTGAGTCATTTTGCATTTACTCAGGCATAATTAGCTAAAATTGGCTATTGAATGTATTTTTATACGCTAAGGTTAGACATCATCCCATCTTTGATGCGGGTCAAAACAGAGTGTGGAATCACTCTCTTCTCTCGAAACGACCTAGAGAAGTACTTTCTCAAGTCCCCTTTTTAACCAGGCGAAGCTTGTAAAAGCGAATCAAGTTTCAATTGTTTGTTTTATCCTAGAATGTCCAGTTGTCTTAATTTAACGGACTGACGGAATGAAGCTGAATGAGATAATATACATCAATTTAACCTGTTTCAAATAAATTGGCATGCTTACTACTATGATAAAAAACGTTATGAAAGTTCTATAAAACAAATGTCAAACGCTTGTAGTATTTTGCAACCTTGTCCAGTTGCAAGAAAGTTCTCATTTCTCAGTTGCTGGATGAGTAAATACTCTATTGATGTCTCGTTACGTCCAGTTATCGGATGGTACAGACTAAGCCATTGGCTCAGGCATCGAACTTTGTCCAGCTATAAAATGCATTGTAACAGGTCCAAGCCACATTTGCCTCCAGTCAAATACAAACTACTCACAGCATGCTAAGGAAATAAATTTGCATGCTTTTAAGCATGCAAACTCTAATATTAAAAGTAATTGCATTCATTAGAGCGGTTTTCAATTGAGTATCGAAAGTAATTTCGTGATTGCTTTGGTTTTGCATTGCTACGCTTTGTGATTGGCTAAAAAATCTCGCGCCACTTTCTCAACCAATCAGAGATAAAACCAAAACAATCGTGACTTGCTTGCACGCGTTTTCCTGCGCTTGGCGCCGGCTACATGTATTTGCTACGAGTTCTGATTGGTTCATTGGATTGTACATGTCTGCGTCTGTGATTGTGATTGGCCAGAGTAATTACCGAGTAATTACTTTGGTTTTGGTTTCACTACACTCGCTCTATTTAACAATCTTGACAAACGTTATAATCACTTTTACTTCGTATAGAGGTTTTGCACGGCAGCCATGTTGCATGACAGGAACAATAGATTCTTTTCCCTATGGGAAAGAATGTTCTTTCTAATGCAAAACATTTTCATTGTTCCTGCCATGTAACATGGCTGCCGTGCAAAACCTCTATATATCTTTCGTAACATCGGACACATTTTAACGCCTTTTGTTTTCGGATCAGAGATAAAAATGTCGTTTTGTGTACAAAATAAGATCAGTTAGGATTTTCGGAAAGGTGAAAGCAGCTGGTAAATTCGTGGGAAAAGATTCCTTTTCCTAACATTTCTGCCGCTAAAATATTCAGCAAAAAGAACCGAACAGCTCAAACTATATTAGCTTTCACAAAGTTTCCTTTTAGAGCAGTTTTCAATTGAGTATCGAAAGTAATTACACAAAAAATATATATTTCTAGAAATATATTTCTAGTGTTAATGTTGTAATTAGTGTAATCAGTGTTAAACTAGTGTAATTAGTGTTTAATCAATGTTAAAGTTTCCCATCAAATAAAAAAAACTGTCTGAAAAAACAAACAAACAAAAAAACAAAAAAAAAACAAAACAAAACAAAAACAAAAACAAAACAAAAAAAAAAATTACACAATTGCTTTGGTTTTGCACTGCTACACCTTGTGATTGGCTAAAAAATCTCGCGCCACTTTCTCGGCCAATCAGAAGTAAAACCAAAACCAATCGTGACTTGCTCGCACGCGTTTTCCCGCGCTTGGCGCCGCCGACATGTAATTGCTTCGAGCTCTGATTGGTTCATTGGATTGTTTACGACTGCTGTGATTGGTCAGAGTAATTACTTTGGTTTTGGTTTTACGACACTCAAGTTGAAAACTGCTCTAATGTACTAAAATGATATGGAAAAACAGTACAGCGCCATTACAAACGTTTTCCTAAACATTCCTCATTGCTGTTGCCTCTGCCCATTGACTGTCTGTGAAATTATCTGCTTGATCTTTTCTCTTTTGTCAGTTTAACAGCCATTAGGGAACTTTAGATCGGACTACGAATACGAGATTGAGTACGAGTACGACTTTTCAATCCTAGTTCGCGTGCTCTACATCACCATTCATCACACCAATTCTATACCTAGAGTCTCCTTATCTCCTGTTCAGCAACAGGAAGAACCGACAGCGCTTTGAACGTGACTGGCTTTAACTGAATTCAAAAGTCGCACTCGTACTCAAATCTATAGCTCCCTATTAAAAGATACAGCTATACCGAATGTCCTCGCAACCGCGTCTCGGTATACAATACCATTACTGTTTAAATAAAATTTACACAAGAGGCTTTGTTTTGAAAATGTTAATGACGTCTATTCATATAAGTAGTTCGTGATGTATTCAGTAGGACTGAAAGTTTTGAACGATATCCGTTTTGATACTGGCTGTCCAGGTTGCACTGAAAAATACTGTGCATAATTGCCTGTAAAAGTTCACTTGCACAGGATAAATTCCAAATAAGGCAAATGTTGTTAGACAAACCTTGCCTTCCTTGCGAGGAATCATGTGTTTGTTTTGAATCATGATTCTTGCCCCCCTCGCCTGAGGATTTTCTTCACAGCTCGCCGTCCTAATTCTCCAGCAGTACACTAGCGGATTCAAAGAAGAGTTAATGTAGACAGTGTATCCAGTAGGCTTGTGAATGATTGTCGTTACATTGTTAGCAAATAGAAAATCACGAACAATCCATAAACATAAAGTACTGTCACATCTGATTTTCTACATTTAAGCACGTTGACCATGTTGGTTTGAAGATGGCGGACGGTTGCTTTCTGTTTGTTCATGATCTGGCGTTGGTGTCTTCGAACGATCTAAATTATTTTGAAGGTACTAAGGGCTATAACAAAAAGTACTAGAAGGAAAGTAACCAACGGGATTAAAAACCATTTGTTTGTTATCCAAAAGCTTGAAACAACTAATATTATGCAAATGATCCAGAGAACAAAAACGGTTGAAATACGCAACGAACGGTGACAATTGTGTTGTATCGTAAATGAAGGGTTAGAGCAAGAAGACGGTCAATGGACACTGCGACTAAAGTAAGGAAAGATACGCCAGAGGTTACCCCTTCCGATACGAAACGAAACATTCTCAGCGGACAGTGCGCACTCAACAATGGCTTGCATCTGCAAAACTTTATTTGGCCACGAAGACAAGGAAAGCTTGCATTAATTTGTACATGTGAATCTAATAAAAATTCACATCACGTTAGTTATCCTCCATGTATTTCCTCAGTTTTTTATTATATCAGAAAAATCAAAAGATAAAGTAAAAAGGGCTCAGTTTTTAACATTACTGAACAATAAAAACCCTTTATTACATCGATTACCCATATTCTACGCGAGGACTTAATCATATGGGTTTTTTTCAGTTACTAGTCCGGCCATGCTCTTCTGAGGATATTCTTTGAAAGGCAAATGTTGCTGGACGAACTTGCTTTCCTTGCGAGCAATCATGTGTTTGTTTTGAGTTATGTTTCTTGCCGTGCTCTTCTGAGAACGTTCTTTACAGCTAGTCGTATTTCCCTAATTCTCCAGCAGTACACAAGCGGATTTAAAAAAGAGTTGATGTACACAGCAGTTGTAACATAGTCGTAGGCAATCCTTACAGTTCGTGTGTATCCAGTAAGTTTAACCATGATTCCCGTTAAAAAGTGCGGAAGATAGAAAATTACGAACAACCCATAAACATAAAGAACTGTCACAGCGGATTTTTTACATTTGAGTACATTCACGGTGTTGGATTGAAGATGGCTGACGGCAGCGGTTTGTTTGTTGATCTGGCGTTGGTGTCTTCGAACGATCTGAAATATTTTGAAGGTACTCAGAGTTATGAAAAGAAATGTTAGAACGAAGGTAACCGAGGGAATAAAAATCCATTCGGTGCCCATCCAAAATCTTAACATGATACCTGTTATGGACAAGACCCAGAGAATAAAAGCGATTTGAAATACGCGAGGAACAGTGACAATCGTGTTGTATCGTAAATGAAGGGTTAGAGCAAGAAGACGGTCAATGGATACTGCGGCTAAAGTAAGGAAAGATACGCCAGAGGTTATCCAACTGCATATGGACAGAATAATTCTTAATGTGCAATACGCACTAAAATATTCCACAAGTTCTGCTATTTTTAAAGCCACGAAAATTGGTTGACATATCAAACCAACAAGAAGATCTGAAGCCGCAAGACAACCCAAAAGGATGAAAGATGGCCTATGAAGATCTGAGATTTTTCGAATCGCAAAGAGAATAAAAATGTTCCCCACACATGTTATCAAAGAAAACATAAAGTTAAGGATGCATGTTACGATATTTGTGATGAAAACACCTTCCGATTTCTCAAAGTTGTTGTCGTTGAGGAAGAAGCAAGTTTTATGAGTTTTGTTTATGATGATGGAATCCATTTGTCCATAAACAAGATGAAGCTGCCATTCCAGAAAGCCGAACTGAGCCAGTGGAACTGATACTAACGGCAGTAATGAATGATTGTATCTTTTTCAATTACCTCTTTTACCTGGAAGCCGTCAAGCATTTGAAAGCCACTGCGGAAGTTTTAAATGTGTTTCTTGGTTTTTAATATTGTTAAGACGCAATTCAACCTTTCTCAAATTTGCATGCTTACAGATATAGGACCATGTATTTTACAGCAGTGCAAGGTAAAATTCATAACTGCTTATCGTCATGTGTATTTACCAAGGCATACAATATTTAACCATGATTAATAAAACTAACTGTTAGCTATAGCAAGCTGAAAGCAATGTATTTTTATACACTAAGGTAGAACGTCAAATCGATGGTCAAAACAGAACGCGGAATCAGTTCCCAATTTCTACTTTCAATCATGCTTAGAATAATTATCATACATTATAATAATTATTATAATTATAATAATTGTAATAATTTTAATACATTTTTATAACCGCTGAGTCATTTTGCATTTATCCAGGCATACAATATTTAACAAAACTGGCTTTTGAATGTATTTCTTAAGGCTAATGTAAGACGTCATACTGATGGTCAAAGCAGAGAGTGAAATCGCTCTCTTCCCTCGAAACTACCTCGTGAAATACTTTCTCAAGACCCCTTTTTAACCAAGTCAGGCTTCTAAATACGAATCAAGTTTCAATTGTTTGTTTTATTCTATAGTGTTTAGCGTTCTTAATTTAACGGACTGACTGAATGAGGTTGAATGAGGAAATTCAGATAAATTTAACCTGTCTCAAATAAATTTGCATGCTTACTAATATAATAATAAGAGACAATTGCATTCATTATTTGACAGTCTTGACAAACGTTATGAAAGTTTTACATTACAAATGTAAAACGCAGTTAATGGAGCATGACGCTAAAATGCCCCCATGGGGCATCTATTTGTACTGTACTTTGGAATAGCAACTCCGGGTATCAATGTACCATTGTAACCTTTGTTGGGGCATTTTTATCTATAGTCCTATTGTACTATTTTGCAACCTTGTCCAGTTGCAAGTTATTCTCGTTTTCTCAGTTGCTGGATCGGTAAATACTCTATTCATGTCTCGCTTGTTATAATGTAATGTCAGGTAATCAGATTGTACAGCCGTAGCCATTTTCTCAGGTTTCGAACTTTGCCTCGAACTTACACGGAATAATTTTAATGCCTCTTGTTTGCGAATCAGAGATAAAAATGTCGTTTTAGGTACGAAATAAGGTCAGCTAGGATTTTCGGAAAGGTGAAAGCAGCTGTTAAAGTCGTGGAAAAAACATTCCTTTTCTTAACATTTCTGTTGCTAAAAGAGGCGTTTCTCCAATTACGGGTTGGCGTGCGCATGTGAAATTTCACGCATTTGACCACGACGACAATTAACGCAGCCTGCTCCATTTACTTTCCATCTCAATTCGCGTGACGTCACTTACTCTCCTATATATTATTTATTTTCATTTATTTTATTTCTACGTCTTGTATCAGGGAAGTCCCAATAAATTTATTTTACACGATAGGACATTAAGTTAAAGTAAAAAGAGTTTAGCCTTCCACATTGAATCGAAGCCGGTTTAGGTACGTCGCCTTGACTACTAGTGGAGTTTTGCATCTTGTCATTCTCTTCTCAGAATGTTCTTTACAGCTCGCCGTATCTCCCTAATTCTCCAGCAGTAAACAAGCGGATTCAAAAAAGAGTTGATGTAAACAGCAGTTAAAACGTAGTCGTAGACAATTTTTACTGTTGGTGTGAATCCAATAAATATGTTCATAATCATCGTTACACAGTAAGGCAAATAGAAAATTAAGAACAAACCATATACATAAAGTACTGTCACAGCTGATTTTCTACACTTCAGTGCGTTTACCATGTTGGTTTGAAGATGACTGACGGCCATGTTTTGGCCGTTAATTTGGCGTTGATGTCTTCGAACGATGCGAAATATTTTGAAAGTACTCAAAGTTATAATAAAAAAAGCGAGAACAGCAACAGCGAATGGGAGAAAAAGCCACTCACGATCATTGTTTATCCAAAACCTTGACATGACAAATGTTATGGAAAAGATCCAGAGAACAAAAATGGCTTGAAATGCGCGACGAACAGTTACAATCGTGTTGTATCGCAAATGAAGAATTATAGCAAGAAGATGGTCACAGGACACTGCGGCTAAAGTAAGGAAAGATGCGCCAGAAGTTCCCCAACTTGATATGGACATGAGCATTCTCAACGTACAGTATGCGCTAAAATTATCCACAAGTTCGGCTATTTTGAACGCCACGAAAACTGGCTGACATATCGGGCCAACAAGAAGATCTGAAGCCGCCAGACAACCCAAAAGGATGAAAGATGGCGAATGAAGGTCTTGATTTTTTCGTATCGCAAATAGAATAGAAAAGTTCCCTAGTTATTACAGAAACCATAATGTTAAGGATGCATACTAGAATATTTGTCATAAAAAATTCTTCCGTTTTGTGTAAATTTATGTCAAAAAAGAAACAGGTTTTGTGAGTTTTGTTCATGACGAAGAAATCCTTCTGCCCACAAACTGAGTCAGTGGAAGTGATGCCAACCGCAGCAATAAATGATTGTACCTTTTTCAATTAATTCTTTTACCCTGAAGCCGTTAAGAGTTGAAAGCCATTGCGGAAGTTTCAACTGTGTTTCACGGTTGTTAATATAATTGTTAATGACGTAACTCTTAAATTTGCATGCTTACTGATATAGGACCATGTGTGTTATCGCTGTGAAAGTCAAAATTTATAACCGCTGAGTCATTTTGCATTTAACTAGGCATACAATTTTTATCAAAACTAACTGTTACCTATAGTTAGTTATTGAATGTATTTCTTAAGGCTAAGGTAAGACGTTATATTGATGGTCAAAACAAAGAGTGAAATCGCTCTCTTCCCTCGAAACTACCCGTGAAATACTTTCTCAAGACCCCTTTTTAACCAAGTCAGGCTTCTAAAAGCGAATCAAGTTTCAATTGTTTGTTTTATTCTATGGTGTTTTAGCGTTCTTAATTTAACGGACTGACTAAATGAGGTTGAATGAGGAAATTCAGATAAATTTAACCTGTCTCAAATAAATTTACATGCTTACTAATATAATAATAAAAGACAATTGCATTCATTATTTAACAGTCTTGACAAACGTTATGAAAATTTTACAATGCAAATGTAAAACGCAGTTTATGGAGCATGATGCCCTTATGGCTCCGTAGGGCATCTATTTGTATTGTACTTTGAAATAGTAACTAGGGACGTGACTGGCTTTAACTGCCCTGGGGGACTCCCATATACAAATGACGGGTGTGCTCGTCGTACCTTTTATGGGTCAAAATTTGTAGGGTGCTAAAATCTAATGACCAAGGTTAGAATTAACGCGGTATTTTTTAGGGTATTGAGCCCAAAAAAATATGTCAGAATATGACATGTGTTGTTTTAGAATTGGTACCTCTTAGGGGTAAAACTTGTTTTGAGCCACGCCCATCAAACAAGATTTTGGTACCTTTTAGGGTGTTTTTCGAAAATTTCCGACGAGCACCCCAGTCATTTTTATATGTGAGTCCCCTCTCCCGGGTTTAACTGAATTCAAAAGTCATACTCGTACTCAAATCTATAGCTCCCTAGTAAAAGGTACAGCTGTACCGAATGTCTTCGCAATCGCGTCTCGGTATACACCCCTTTCATAAATGGCGGCCGATTTATTTATTCTTTTATATGTATGTTAATTAGCCTCACTGGCCTCGTTGGCGTGTGCAAAATTAAAAAGAATTTTTTTCACCTGTTTAAATAAAACTTTTTCACAAGACGCTTTTTTTTGAAAATGTTAATAACTATTGATATAAGTAGTTCGTGATGTATTCAGTAGGGCTAGCTGAAAGTTTTGAGCGATAACATCCGTTTTGATACCGAATGTCCAGGTTGCATTGCAGAATACTGTCCATAATTGTCTGTATAAGTTCACTTGCAAAGGATAAATTCCAAATGAGGCAAATGTTGTTGGACAAACCTTGCCTTCCTTGCGAGGAACCATGCATGTGTTTGTTTTGAATTATGAGTCTTGCCGTCCTCGTCTGAGGATATTCTTCACAGCTCGCCGTATCTCCCTAACTCGCCAGCAGTACACAAGCGGATTCAAAAATGAGTTGATGTACACAGCAGTTGTAACGTAGTCGTAGGCAATCTTTACTGCTGTTGTGTACCCAGTAAGCTTGTGAATGATTGTCGTTACATTGTATGGCAAATAGAAAATCACGAATAAGCCATAGACATAAAGTACTGTCACAGCTGATTTTTTACATTTGAGCACGTTGACCGTGTTGGTTTGAAGATGGCGGACGGTTGCGTTCTGTTTGTTTATCTGCCGTTGGTGTCTTCGAACGATCTGAAATATTTTGAAGGTACTCAGGGTTATTACAACAAGTACTAGAAGGAAAATAACCAACGGTATTAAAAACCATTTGTTTGTTATCCAAAAGCTTGACATAACTAATATTATGGAAATGATCCAGGGAACAAAAGCGGTTTGAAATACGCGACGAACAGTGACAATCGTGTTGTATCGCAAATGAAGTTTTAGAGCAAGAAGACGGTCAATGGACACTGCGGCTAAAGTCAATAAAGATACGCCAGAGGTTATCCAGCCCGATACGAAACGAAACATTCTCAGCGGACAGTACGCGCTAAAATTCTCCAGAAGTTCGGCTATTTTTAAAATCGAGAAAAATGGCTGACATATCAGGCCAACAAGAAGATCTGAAGCCGCCAGACAACCCAAGAGGATGAAAGATGGCGAATGGAGATCTTGAGTTTTTCGAATCACAAATAGAATCAAAAAGTTCCCCACACATGTTATCAGAGAAAACACAAAGTTAAGGATGCACGTTAGGATATTTGTGATGAAAACGTCTTCCGTTTTGTCAAAGTTGATGTCCAAGAAAAAACAAGTGTTATGATTCTTGTTCATGATGAAAAAACCCTTTCGTGCACAAACAGGATGAAGCTACCAGAAAGCCCAAATAAGTCCTTTGATGATAAATGCCAGCCGCAAAAGTTAATATTTCCAATTCATCACGTCCCCTTTCAAATGATGACGTCATTATAACGTCCCCAGACCGTGTACCGGGGAACTCTGGAAACTGGATCACGTTTGCTTTCGCGATTTGTAACGTTTATGACGAAGAAATCATCCACAAGCATGGTGAAGCTTCCAGAAAGCCAAACTGAGTCAGTGGAACTTCCGTTTTGTGTAAGTTGATGTGCAAAACCAAACAGGTGTTGTGACTTTTGTTCATGATGAAAAAATCCTTCCACAAACAGGATGAAGTTGCCATAAAGCTGAGAAAGCCGAACGGAGTCAGTGGAACTGATGCCAACGGCAGTAATGAATGATTGTACCTTTCTCGATTACTTTCTTTACCCTGAAGCCGTTAAGAGTTTGAAAGCCATCGCGGAAGTTTCGCGTTTTTTTAATATTGTTTAGACGCAATTCAATGTTTCTCAAATTTGCATACTCACTGATTTAGGACTTTATGTTTTACAGCAGTGCAAGTCACAATTTATAACTGCTTAGTCATTTGTATATACCCAGCGTACAGTATTTGACCATGAACATGCGGAATCGGTTTCAAATTTCTACTTTTAATCATGCACAGAATAATAAATATGTTTGTATTGTCTGAAGTGAACGCTTTTTTTCATAGTGTAACATTTTTCATTCCTGATCACAATAAACATGTTTCAGTTAAGTTTCAACGCAGTTTTTTAAATTTTGCCTGTTTACCGAAATCCTTAATTCCACAATCTCCTTAATTTCTGCTCCTTAGTTTTTAGCGTGATCTTTTATCATTCGCCAAAACAGATGCAAAAAGCCAATATCAATACAAACCAATTATCGGCTAAATTCATCTTGAAGGTAGTTAAGCCCATTTTTTTCTTGCGCGCTAAGTGGCCGTTGGTACGATATGTGACATCAAATCATTGCATGAACTCTTATAGATAACGGTTGTCAGCGAATGAGCGAGCGGAATATTTCACAGCAATGTTCATCACTTAGGGATTTTAAACAGAATACACTTAAACCTTTTGTGAACCATTAATTTAACCATAGCTCAAATAAGATGTCTGTAAGGACTTTGGCTTTAAGTAGGATTTCTTCGTTTTAGAAATATAACTTTCATTCTGAAGAGAAAATAAATGACCCTTCAAAACAGCTGTCTTCCAATGTACAGCGAAAATTATCAATTCTTGAATTTGTCGACCGTTGCGGATGATTTATTCATTCAATCGCCTGTTTGTGTTCTTCAGGCCAGGTTGAAACCAGATGCTATCGTTTAAATCTTTAAGACTCGGATCGCTTAGGACATCGTAAATTTTTTGTGCAGTTTTTACTTAACAGAAAATTTGTGAGTGTTACGAGCACATTAGTAATTGCGGGACGCAGTTTGGCACGCGCACGCGAGAGGTGCCATCTCGCAAATGACTAAGCAATTTTGCCACAAATGACTAAGCAATTTTGCCACAATTGTAAGAAGTTCTTATAAAAATTTAAAGAGAAAAAATTTAGAAAAGAAACTCACTTGCTTTGTTTGTGGTTTTGTTTTACGCTTTGTAAAACTTTTATTCTACGCAAAACAGCTTTGTTTTGCATTGCGGCGGTATGGCGGGCCATCGCGGTCAAAAGTAGATATCGTGATAGCGGAGCCTAGCCGGGCCGAAGGCCCGGCTGCGGAGCCCCATACTCATAGAACCTATGCCCTCATTTTTCATGGTCATGGCTAGCGGAATGTTTCGCGGGCGCTGTCTGCAACAAAAACATGTGTGTCGGAGATGTGTGTCGCGCAAGGCTAGCGCGCATGCGCGTATGACGCCACACAACATCCGGGATCTTAGCGGAGGACTAGCTCGCGGGCGCGTATGACGTCGCAAAATATGCGCGTACGACGTTATGTTGAAACCAAAGCGTGGCTTTTTTTTTCGCGCGGTTACACGGCCGAATGTCACGTCAGCTGGGAAAACACTTTGATGTTTTGCTGTGTTTACTGAGCGGAGAAAACGGTTTAAATTAAAGTCGTTATTTTCCTGCATTTTTTCGTGGTTTGCTACTCAAGACAGGGATGCTAATTAAGGGATACTCAGGAGCCGCTTTAGTGGAAAAAGAAGAGCTTTCAGGGATAAAATCTTGCTTCGAGGAACTATATACGTTTTTAGCAATGCGAGAGATGGGTTCGTTTTACGGATTTCAGCACCAAAGCGGAGATTTAAAGAATTTCCAAGCACAGTAGTCGCCGGAGGGACTTAAAGGTAAAACAAATTACATTTTTCGACGGAAATTTATCTAGATATCAATCTGTGATTGAGTTTTTGTTAATGTGTTCTCGTTAGTTTTGGAGAATTGTTTTTAAACGTGTAGCTTAAATTCAGTTGTATTAATTTCTTGAATTTCATCGAAGACACGGCTCGGCCTCGATGCGCGTTTTCCGTTTTGCTTTTCAACATAAACTAATGGAGATTTGAATAAAATTTATCGAAAGAAGATTGTGTTGTCCATTTTTATGTGTTTGTTCATTCATTACATAGGTTGAAAAGCGATTTTATGTAAACAAAACAAGACTTGAATTTTATTATAGTTCTAACTTCACTCGCGTGACCGTATGCAAATATGTTTGTATTTTTGGCAATTTTGATTTCCAAATCAGTTTCTCAGGCATTTTTTGACAAGCTACAACTGTATTTTTTAACAGTAGTCGTAATAGTTATTCTAGACGGAGAAAAAGTTGTTTTTGTGAACTTTCGTACGGTCTAAATGTACTGTGCAGACGGTCGGGTAATACTGTTTTTGAGAATTGCTAAAATTGAAAAATAGCCCGGTCGTCAATATTAATCTTAATTCTTGTGCTTCCGACCTTTCACCTATTAGTTAAGTTTCATCTTAGTTAAGCTTGTTCAGAGGGTCTTCAGAGGGCGCCGCTGTTAGGCTAAGCCTAACTATATATATTATCACTGCTTGATATCATGATGACCGCTTCATATCATGATATCATGATATCATGATAACATGATATCATGGTAACATGATATCATGATATCCGGCGTGATATCATGACGTAATGATATCACTACGATAAGATCCAGATATCCGGCGTGATATCATGACGTCGGGATATCACTACGATGAGATCTCGCCTTTGTACATTTTACCATTGTTATTGCTGCGAGCCTAGCCTGCGGACAGGCTTCCAGTCGGACGGTTGGGTCATACGAAGAAGAGAAGCCTGCAGGCATCCTTCAAACTGGCGGCTGCCGCCCACAAGAACCCGTGGATTCCTTAGCTTGTCAACTGTCAAATTTTCACCGTTCGCAGGCTTAGCCTGATTTAGCATTCTGTCGTCAACTTACTGAGTAAATTAACGACAGAAGTGATAATTTAGGAGGAGAGAACTGAACAAATTTAGCCCTTTGAAATATATTTTTTCAGTTGAGGTAAAAATGTTCAATTTGCATATGTCAAAAGTAATTTGAAACCTTTCCCTGAGTAACGCATAACGCAGCTATTTCATAAAACGTCTCGCGATGCTACACCACGAAAATATATATCCAATTTTTTTCCTGTGTATCCGAAACATAGAAAAGAAAGTTAAATGAAAAAGTGATTGCTTTAAGGTTATTTTAGCCCAAGAAACATTCACTAGCGCTTTGCGTCCAAAATGTGGACGCAGACATTCGATATTCTGAAACTCGCGTTCAGGCTCCCCTTTGCCGGCGCTTCGCGCCGTTAATTATCGCCCCTCCGAGCCAGGAGCCTGTTCGCAGGCTACTGCGAGCCCCCAGGCGAGTAGCACACTAATCTTTGGTTTGCCTGTGGTTCCTTGGGTTCCCTGCGCCTTATGTTATGCAGCAGTCTCGATTTTTGTTTGTCACGATGATTTTGAGCAAGCCTACGTCCAGCGGTGTCATCATAACTTAGATGCGCCTGGCTCTGGATGAGCCTTTCGCCGTCCATAGCACGTGCTCGCGTAAGTGTTTCTATTTGCCAATTTATCATGCCAAATTCAAACAAGGTCACAAACGATTTAGTGACATTTCACGGGGAAGGCAATGTTCTTTTATGAGTTTTTCAGCGTTGTTACTTGCTCAGAGTTTGCCGATTGAACAATGGATCACAAAGAGCATTCATCAAGGTCACGAACGATTTAGTGACATTTCACGGGGAAGGCAATGTTCTTTTATGAGTTTTTCAGCGTTGTTACGTGCCCAGAGTTTGCCGATTGAACAGTGTTTCACAAAGAACTACTTATAATGGTATGGTAATTCGAAAATGATGGTAAATGACCCAATAAATAAATGTATGAAATTATCAAAATCTGTATGTACATTTACTGTTTCCGGTCGTTTCCGTTATGTTACTCAATGCGTTCTCAATGTCGGTTTGTGAAATATAAATCTTGTATTCTTCGACCCCAGCAGTTTACAACCAACGGTATGGCTTACCTAAGTTCATGTAGTTTTGGCTTCTCCTCGTGATTTTTAGCACTTTGGGCAGTTAAAGTGTTAAAGTGTTAAAACACATGGTTTAGGTAAGCCATACCGTTGGTTGTAAACTGCCGTGGTCTAGAGAATACAACATTTATTTCACACACCGACATTGAGAACGCATTGAGTAATTTAAGGTGATTCCATTGAAAAAGAAGGAATTTTTACGATTTTCTAAAACTTGGTCCAGATGGTAATTATGTTATGAGCATCACAAAAATGAAATAAAAAAATAGGGGTCACCGTGCTCATTTTTGCACAACATGGATGGCCATTATAGTAACTATACGACCCGCGAGGTTTCATTACTGAACCCTAGTAATCAGAAAGGGGACTATAATTTCTAAAAAAAAAATAATTGCGTGAATTAAAATAATAGACCGGTTCAACAAAATTGACTTTGATCTTTCATTATAACGTATTTTAGTTGACCATGAATTAAGATTATGAAAGAAATTAAAGAATTCGCGGCGTGCGCGCATACCCAACACTACCTGAAGACGTGTTCTTTACAGCATTCAAATACAAATATTTAAAAGCAGAATTTTTAACCTTTCTTTAAATCGCGATATATTGTAGTAAACCGTGTGTCATTTAAATTTCTAAATTAAAAATTGGGGGTCACCGTGCTCATTGTCAAGCTATTTTTCCCGACCAGCGCGAAATCCTCTTTGTAATTGAATCCTTAAAGGAACCCCTCTTCCTTCGGAGTGCGCGCGCGCTCGTGCACGCGCAAATGACGCAATTTATTATGCGCAGTAGTGATGCGCAATGCAAAACTAGGGAATCACCTTAAGCAGTCAGACATTTAAAATAACAATGGTAAAATGTACAAAAGCGAGATCTTACCGTAGTGATATCCCGACGTCATGATATCACGCCGGATATCGAGATCTTATCGTAGTGATATCATTACGTCATGATATCACGCCGGATATCATGATAACATGATATCATGATATTAAGCAGATATCATGATATCAAGCAGTGATATCATGATATCTACTTTTGACCGCGATGGCCCGCCATACGTGACTTCAATAGTTCCTTTCATGTCCTTACAACAAACATTAGTAGGAGTAGCATCTCTGTAGCAGTATCGTCGCGTAGAATTCCCAGTCCAATGAGGTCAACAAAAAATTTCCCGTCCGGGTGGGGGTTGGTGTTTTGCCGTTGTTTTGCCGTGACACTTCTAAATGAAGCATACATGAGGTACGAACAACAAAACGGTCAAAGAGTACTGGAAACAAGTTTGTAAAATAAGAAAGATGATCAGTCACAATGTTTCTAAGCGTGTCATTTCTGAGCTCGTTGCTGGTCATCTCATTCTTTCAAATTCCGTCTAGCGACCATAGGTTGGCTTTTAATAATGCTCGGTGGATTCCGATTGACAAGTTGCAACAGGATCCGCCTCAAGCCGGTTAAAACCGGTTCAACAGCAAGGCGAATGAAATCGTGGCTTAGAGCAAAGATGTCGCAAAAGCGCTTCAATCACGTGGCCTTGCTAAACACCCACAAGACCCGTACCGATGACTTACGACTTAAATTTTGGTACTTTCACAGTGCAATATCTTTTACCATGATCAGTGGGATTTTACAGACTGGTTTTGATTTCACCGTTACTTGTTACTGTTGCTGTTTTAACATGTTCATGTTCAGCTGTTTATAGCGTATCGCTGCTTAATAAAAACAATGAGCACTAGTTTCGACTCAAACCCTAACCTCATTTAACTGATTCAACATGAAAAAGTTGAGCTTCTAATGTTTATAACGCACTTCACCTTATATAAATTCACGACCATTTTTTTTACGATTATCAATTTTAAATGCATTTCTAGCGATTCTGGAAGCTCAATTTAGAAAACTCGCGCCTTCGGCGCTCGGGATAGTGCCCCTCCAATCTAAAACTTACTCTGGGGTCCATGTTACATGACTGAACGAAAAACGGCGCGAAAATGTTGTCTTGTGTCGCAGTTCACCTCAGTGAAGCTAAATGAACGATTCTCTACCATTTTACTTTTGTGCTTCATGTAGTTCGTCGTTGTTTTATAATAGGTAGTCGAAAACTCTCCGTTTAAAATTTGTGACATTTTAGCGTGGCGTAGTAAACTTCTTATTTAAGAAACTGTAAACTCATTGCCGCAAAGATGAAAAACCTGGTATTAACCAAAAAGCGTAGGCTTTTGGCATTTTTACAGAGTGAGCAATAAAAATTGAGGTTTGATTTGTGTCGACTTTTACTTCGACTTGAACTTCGAACAGTTCAAGCCGGTGAAACAGCTGCCGGTTAATTTAGCAATTTGCGGTGTCCTTTTTTTCGCCGTGTAAAACAAATTGTCAGCTGACGCGTTCATTTTAGCCACCGCTAGGATATGAGCTGATAGCCATGTCTGGGCAACCAATCAAAACACTAGAAATCTCATCAACGAGATCCCGTTATTAACAAACTAAGTTAAAGTGGTCACTAAAGTCTGTCAAGGCTGTTTTAAAAGTGCAATTGTCTTAAATTAATGTAAGAGCTGTTTTCAAATGGGTGTCGAAAGTAATTTCGTGATTTCCTCAGTTTGAATTTCTACGCTTTGTCATTGGCAAAAAAAAAACTCACGCGCCACTTTCTCATCCAATCAGAAGTAAAACCAAAACCAATCGTGACTTACCCGCACGCGTTTTCCCGCGCTTTTCACGCGCTTGACGCCGACTACATGTATTTGCTTAGCGTTTTGATTGGTTCATTGGATAGTCTGTATCTGCCGTGATTGGCCAGAGCGATTACATTCAATAGCCCCTTTTGCGGTTAACCTTTCTCATTTGCATTAAAATAAAAGTCAACGTGGTTGCGAGGCAATTTCGGGCAATTTGTAGTTTCTGCCCGAAATTGCCTCGCAAACACGTTGACGTTTATTGTAATGCAAATGAGAGAGGTTAACCGCTAAAATGGCTATTGGTTTTGCTTTTAATACACTCACTTGAAAACCGCTTAACTATATTAGTAAGCATGCGAATTTATTTGAGACAGGTTGAATTGATCTAAATTGTCTTATTGTTGATTTGTTGGCTAAATTAAAACCTGAGAGCTTTAAAGTAAAATAAACACTGGAACTTCAATCGCTTTAGAAGCCTGACTTGGTTATAAAAAGGGTCTCGAGAAGTTTGCAAACTTCATTTCCGCGGTTGGCATCAGCTCAGTTCGACTTTCTAGCAGCTTCATCCTGCATGTTTGTCAGGAGAAAACGATTTCTTTATCATGAACAAAACTCACAAAACTTGTTTCTTTTTGGACGTAGATTTACACAAAACGGAAAGTGCTTTCATCGCAAATATCCTAACATGTATACTTAACTTTATATTTTCTTTGATAACATGCGTGGGGAACTCTATGATTCTATTTGCAATTCGAAAAACCCAAGATCTTCATTCGCCAGCTTTCATCCTTTTGGGTTGTCTGGCGGCTTCAGATCTTCTTGTTGGCCTGATATGTCAGCCATTTTTCGCGGCGTTTAAAATAGCCGAACTTATGGAGAATTTTAGTGCGTACTGTGTATTGAGAATGTTCCAGTCCATATCAAGTTGGATAACTTCTGGTGTGTCTTTATTGACTTTAGCCGCAGTATCCATTGACCGTCTGCTTGCTCTGGCCCTTCATTTACGATACAACACAATTGTCACTGTTTCTCGCATATATCAAGCCGTCTTTTCTCTCTGGATCTTTTCCATAACAGTCGTTATGTTAAGGTTTTGTATAACAACTAAATGGATCTTTTTACCAATGGCAATCATCGTTCTCACATTTTTTATTATAACCTTGAGTACCTTTAAAATATTTCAGATTGTTCGAAGACACCAACGCCAGATCAATGACCAAAACGTGGCCGTCAGCCATCTTCAAACCAACATGGTGAACGTACTCAAATGCAGAAAATCAGCTGTGACAGTTCTTTGCGTTTATGGCTTGTTATTAATTTTCTATTTTCCTTTCTGTGTAACGATGATAATGGACATATTTATTGGATACACGACATCAGTAAAGGTTTCCTATGAGTACGTTACAACTGCTATTTTCATTAACTCTTTTTTGAATCCGCTTGTGTACTGCTGGAGAATTAGGGAGATACGACGAGCTTTGAAGAATATCCTCAGACGAGGACGGCGAGACTCATAACTCAAAACTAACACATGATTCCTCGCAAGGAAGGCAAGGTTTGTCAAGCAACATTTGCCTTTCGAATTTATCATTAGCAAGTAAATTATTCAGACAATCATGCGGGAGCTGTCTCCTCTCGCGCGAGTCTCTCACGCGCACCCTCTAGCGCACGCGTCCAAGAAATTGCACCCTAATACACTTGCGCGTGCTACGAGGCTATTTCATTAGGTGCAGCTGCTTCTTTTGAAAACTGTTTAGCTGTCAAACCGTAAGGACCAGGCGACCATTTTGACAGCAAGTTAACGGGTGGCCAGCATGATACATGATATCGTGATTCTCAGGACAGCCAATCACAGCGAGCGAAACAGACTAAGCTATATTACATGGCTAGGTACTCACAAGCTAAGTCAAAGTGTGAGTAAAACCTATGGAGTCCGTTTATAAAATACAATAGCTTCATATTACTAAGCATGCAAATTTATTTTTGAAAAGAAATTAGTTTGCATCCTAAATTAAGAGTAACTCAATCGCTTTCGCAAAACTGACTTGGTTTAGGAAGGGACGTGATAAGTTTACAATCTTCATTTCTGCGGTTAGGCTCTGTTCCGCGTATTCAGTTCCGCTTTCTGGGTAGCTTCATCCTGCTTGCAGGTGAAAGGATTAGTTCATCATGAACAAAACTTGTTTCTTCCTCAGCGACAACAACTTTGAGAAAACGGAAAGCGTTTTCATCACAAATATCGTAACATGTATCCTGAACTCCCTGTTTTCTCTGATAACATGTGTGGGGAACTTTTTTATTCTCTTTGCGATTCGAAAAACTCCAGATCTTCATAGGCCGTCTTTCATCCTTTTGGGTTTCCTCGCAGCTTCAGATCTTCTTGTTGGTTTGATATGTCAACCAATTTTCGTGGCTTTTAAAATAGTCGAACTTGTTGAGAATTTAAGTGCGCATTGTACGTTGAGAATTCTCCTGTCCATATTAAGTTGGATAGCTTCTGGCGTATCTTTCCTTACTTTAGCCGCAGTATCCATTGACCGTCTTCTTGCTCTAACCCTTCATTTACGATACAACACGATTGTCACTGTTCCTCGCGTATTTCAAACCGATTTTGTTTTGTGGATTCTGTCCATAACAGTTGTTGTGTTAAGGTTTTGGATGGGCACTGAATGGTATTTTATTCCAGTGGCTATCTACGTTCTCACGTTTCTTGTTATAACACTGTGCACATTCAAAATATTTCAGGTTGTTCGAAGGCATCAGCTTCAGATAAAGGACCAAAATGAGGCCGTCAGCTATCTTCAATCCAACGAGATCAACTTAATCAAATGCAAAAAATCAGCTGTGACAGTAGTTTATGTTTATGGCTTGTTCTCAATTTTCTATCTTCCTCACTTTCTAACGCTAATCATGGACAAGGTTATTGGATACACAACAACAGTAAAGATTGCCTACGACTATGCCATAACTGCTGTTTTCATCAACTCGTTTTTGAATCCGCTTGTGTACTGTTGGAGAATTAGGGAGATACGGCGAGCTGTAAAGAACATTCTGAGTAGAGAATGACACGATTAATAATTCCACTGCAATAGAACCCTGGTATAACGAATTCTAAGTGACAAGGGACTGGGGAAATGATTCGTGATAACGGGGAATCGTTATATCGGGGTTGTTTTCCGTACTTTGTACCATAACTGGGCTGAAGAATGTAGCCAAGGCGACGGACAGAAACTGGCGCCCATTTCGTATGAATGGCTGCGCTCTTTTTTATTTTATTTTTAAGACACACTGTCCCGGCTGAAATATCGTGTTTTCATGATTATGGCCAGGAGCTTGCTTTAAGCTTGCTCTATTATCTTCAAATTGGAAATGCATCGCCAAAAGTTATAGAAGCAAAGAAATATGAACAAAACAGACAGAATAACGGCTAGAAAAGTCAAAATTTCAAAAGAATTGCAAGTTTGATTTATTGACGGTCGGTCAAGAAATCAAATTTCATGAACTGTAATCCACTTCCATCCTTGAAATCCTGCACTTTATCTCCAAACTACTGCTTTTGTTTTGCTCTATAGAATCTTTTCATCCAACTAAGTTGTATATTTGGTGGCATTTGGCGATATAACGTGGAAATAAGTTAAGCGAAATTTTTCTATTTAGGCGAGACAGTTCCCCTTTTAATGTGTTATCGTTTAAAATAAACGTTTTGGAGACTTTTCGAATACAAGATGTAGATAAAGATGTAGAAATAAGAAAAATAATGTTCACGGAGGATTAGTGACGTCACACGAATTTAGACGGAAAGTAAATAAAGTCGGCTGCTTTTATTGTCTCCGTGATAAAATGCATGAAGTTTCACATGTGCCGAGGCACACGTCTTTTGCCGATGTCATAAAAATACGTATTGGTCAAGCTTTGTTGTTACCATAGTATTATAAAGTTTGCTTCAATTTTCTCAGAGGATATTCTAGAAAATTATTTAAATTCAGTCCATTCGGAGGGAGAATGTTTTTTTCCTTAATAGAGGTATTTTGTTAAAAAAAAAACATACATATTTCATTATTTCTAAAGAAAGTTTTAAATGTAAATGTTTTACAAAAGTTTCTCGATAAGACATGTGAGTTATAATTTGTATAAATTAGCCGACAAAATGATAACGAGATAATATTAGCTAGGTATAATACAGCAGAGCTGTACATTTATTTATTTATTTAATACTAGTAGGCATGCGAATGGACGAAGGGAAATATATAATTTCTTCCCTTCCCATGACACCCAACGCGCCTCAATTCACTCTGACCCAATTCACTCGAAAGGCGATGGCGTCACGATGGCGTCACGATGGCGTCATTTTATTACAATTACCAGAATTCATTTTGTTTTGAACTCATGAATACTGGAAGCGAGTTATAGAACGAGTTCTATGAACGAGTTCTATTTGCAATGGCTCCATAAAATGGAATTTGCCAACACTGTTTCCTAGTTGTACTGAAGTGGATAGGAAATGGCTGAATTGACAGCAAGTTGCGAATTCTTGCTGTTTACCATCGTTCCCTTATTTATCTAAATAAATTGTCTGGGGTTATTACGGTAAAACGTTGTCAGACAGGCTACAAAACCTTCAGCAACGTGCCCGCTCGCGTGCTAACTCCCTCGAGTTATGATGCTGATGGCAAATGCCTAACACGACAACTCGATTTGTATTTATTATTAAATATTGTTATGTAGTTATACTTTATATGTAACAAAAAACCTGATGAATTTTTTTACCGTGTTAAAATAAAGACTTGATTGATTGATTGATTAAGATTTGTGTACTCAGCGTCAAATTCAGAAAGCCTGCTGTGTTCATCAACTCTTTTTTTAATCCGCTTGTGTACTGCTGGAGAATTAGGGAGATACGGCGAGCTGTGAAGAATATCCTCAGAAGAGCATGACAAGACTAGTCAAAACAAACACATGATTCAGTCCTCGAATGGAACCTGGCTGATCAACATTATAAAGATTTTTATTGTTCGGTAGTGTTGAATACAGTGAATACTGAGCTATTTTTACTTAATCTTTTGACTTTTCTGAAAAAAACCCCAAAAAACCAGGGGAAATACAGGTACGATAAGTTACGTGATGTGAATTTAATGAGAGACCAATAAATGCGAGCTTTCTTTGTCTACATGGCCAAATAAAGTTTCGCAGGTGCAAACCATTGTTTAATTAGAGAAGCGCTTGTTATAGCGATGGCATCAAATAAGGATTTTTTTCAACATAGTTTGCACCTTTTTACCCTTCTTTAGTGTACTAGTAGCACTCGAACTATTGTTTTTATCCTGTTCCAAGTTCTACCAAACCTTTTCAATTTTACGCTAAACAAGCTGAAGGGTGTGTGCGATCTGACTCCTTGAAAATCACAATGTCATTTAAATTGATACACTGTTAGTGTTTAAAACCCCTAAGGCATACTTGCAGAGTTGCGTATACCGAATTCAAATGCATGAAATTTCGCATGTGCACGCCAACCGTTAATTGGAGGAGCTCATGTTACGCCGAAGTCATTAAAATATGTGTTGGTCAATTCATATTTCACCTTAGTATTCTAAAGTGTGCCATCATTTTCAATTTTCTCAGTGGCTATTCTAGAATATTATTTAAATTTATTACTTTTGTTCCCTAAGACAGTAAAACTGGAGTATGACGCCGGAGAGAACGCAGATGCGGCACATGTCATTGAAAACGCAGAAGAGAAAAGCCCTTTTTGCGGTTAACCTTTCTCATTTGCATCACAATAAAATTCAACATGATTGCGAGACGATTTCGGACAGAAACTACAAAATTGCCCGAAATTGCCTCACAACCAACACGTCGATTTTTATTGTAATGCAAATGAGAAAGGTTAACCGCGAAAAGGGCTATTGAATACTCAGTTGGGTAATTCCTCGCGAAGCGAGGGCCGAAGGCCCGAGCGTAGCGAGGTTAATAAATTTGTCGTGCCTCGGGAGCTAAGCCGCGCGAATTCGAGCGAAAAATATATTTGCGTTCGACTGAAAGGAGAACGCAATCCTAATCTGGCCAACGCGAAGAATCGAGATTTTTTGGAGGGATGTACCTTTTCTGCGCCATTTTGAATAATTACAGATTTTATGTCACGTGCTCTAGCCAGGCGGCAAGAATCGAGATTTTTTGGAGGGATGTACCTTTTCTGCGCCATTTTGAATAATTACAGATTCTATGTCACGTGCTCTAGCCAGGCGGCAAGAATCGAGATTTTTTGGAGGGATGTACCTTTTCTGCGCCATTTTGAATAATTACAGATTCTATGTCATGTGCTCTAGCCAGGCGGCAAGAATCGAGATTTTTTGGAGGGATGTACCTTTTCTGCGCCATTTTGAATAATTACAGTGCGCGCGCGCCTTTCTTTGGATGAAAAGCTGGCCAAGGGAATCGTCGTCGCGAGTTAACCTCCTGCGTAATCGGGAGAGTGGCGATTTTCTGTTCGTGGTTTAAGACGCTGTGGTGATTTTCGGTAAGTGTAATCATTTTTTTTCCAATTTCATTCGATGTTTCTTAAAAAGTTCATCGCTATAAATTGTCAAAGGCTAAACATGATACTGTTTACTACTCCAAAGGTTCGTTGCGTGGTGCTTGAATCGGGAGAGTGGCGATTTTCTGTTCGTGGTTTTAGACGCTGTGGTGAATTTCCGTAAGTGTAATCATTTTTTCCAATTTCATTCGATGTTTCTTAAAAAGTTTATCGCTTTTAATTGTCAAAGCCTAAACAGGATACTGTTTACTACTCCAAAGGTTCGTTGCGTGGTGCTTGAATCGGGAGAGTGGCGATTTTCTGTTCGTGGTTTAAGACGCTGTGGTGAATTTCCGTAAGTGTAATCATTTTTTCCAATTTCATTCGATGTTTCTTAAAAAGTTTATCGCTTTAAATTGTCAAAGCCTAAACAGGATACTGTTTTAATTCTACTCCCAAGGTTTGTTGCATGGTGGTTGAATTGAGACACTTGAAACGGGAGTGGCGATTTTCTGTTCGTGGTTTAAGACGCTGTGGTGATTTTCGGTAAGTGTAATCATTTTTTCCAATTTCATTCGATGTTTCTTAAAAAGTTCATCGCTGTAAATTGTCAAACCTAAACAGGATACTGTTTACTACTCCAAAGGTTCGTTGCGTGGTACTTGAATTGAGACACTTGAAACATAGCACAGCAAAGATCACCAGTGAAGATAAAGAGCACACTCTGAAATTGTACCAAGCAAAGAGGTCAAGGAGGTTGAATCATAAACCCAAGTATCACAAATGTTTTCTCTAAAACAAGTTCAAACATTGAAACAGTCAAATTGTTAAAAACTGCATGTACAAGTTTTGATAGGCAAGTTTTGTTCCAGTTAATAAAGTAT
The DNA here is from genome assembly GCA_024195265.1 of Dendrophyllia cribrosa. NCBI lineage: Eukaryota > Metazoa > Cnidaria > Anthozoa > Scleractinia > Dendrophylliidae > Dendrophyllia > Dendrophyllia cribrosa. The sequence goes on from JAJLRJ010000012.1 coordinate 29,091,871, forward strand.
GTAACACTATTGAAATTTATTAAAAACATCTCTGTTACAAGTTAGACTTAACTCTTTCTGTGCAGCTATACGGAGGGTCCCCAACAGGATTCTTCAATCCCGCCATCCCGACTAAATTTTTCCTCAATCCCATACTCCAGACGCTTTTTATCAGCTAATCCCAGTTTGGTTTTCGCGCGAATCCATCACTGAATCGGGGGGAGGGGATATGTTATTTCTCTTTCTATTCCGTCCGAGATTGCAATCTTCGACATTTCAAATGAAAACTTAATTGGGTATTTCATGTTCCAGATGACATCTAAAACAATGCATGGGCCTGCAAGTTGAAAGAAAGAAGTTCAGATGCTCGTGTGGATATACGTTTTTTTCTTTTGTTATCGACATGGTAATCATAATGACAATGAGCACAAAAGTCATAACAGTTCAACAGTATTTATTTGTAACCCCAACATAACTGTAACGGTGTCATAGTAAGAACAGTAGGGTAACTTTATGTGTCGTAGCAAAACTAGTAATGTTACCAAACAGTTGTCAACAATAACGTGAATGTAAAAATAAATTATTAGAAGACAATTGAATCGAATACCCAGTTGGCTCGTAATAATATATTTGATACCAGCGGTTTTCAATTGACCTTCGAAAGGAACGTTGCAAATTCCTTATTTTTTCGTTACCGCCCTTTGTGATTAGCTAAGAAATCTTGCGCCACTTTATCAACCAATCAGAAGTAAAACCAAAACCAATTGTGACTTGTTCACGCGCGTTTTCCCGCGCTTGGCGCCGGCTTCATGTATTTGCATTGGGTTCTGATTGGTTCATTGTAATGTATGCGTCTGTTGTGATTGGTCAGAGTGATGTGGTGTGGTTTTTGTTTAACGACACTCTGCTGAAACCTGCTATAAAGAATACCAGATTGGGCACAATTAAACAGTTCAAATTGAAATATTTAAAACAGGTTTAAAGTGCTACTGCGATCAAATTTTTTATTTCCTTTTTTTACATCTTCGTGTACAATTATACTTTCTTACTCGTCTTGCCAAATTTCAATCCATTACGAACATCAGAAGTCATTTTATTTTAACATTTATGTTCGAGAATTTACGGCCGCCATTAATCAACCGTGTTCCATGCTTGGTTGCGAAAGGGATAAAGTGACGTCAAAGGCTCAAACATACCTCACGGGTTGAAATTATAATAACAATAAGTATTGAAAATCACGCGAAAACGCAACAAAAACATTGCACTTGTTCTTCGTGCAATTTTCTATGCTCATTGTTATTATAATTTAAACCCGTGAGGTATGTTTGAGCCTTTGACGTCACTTTATCCTATTCGCAACCAGGCCTTGGAACAAGGTTGATTAATGGCGGCCGTAAATTCTCGGACATAAATGTTTAAATAAAATGACTTCTGATGTTCGTAATGGATTGAAATTTGGCAAGATAAGTAAGAAAGTCTAATTGTACACGAAGATGTAAAAATATGAAAATCAAAAATTTGATCGCAGTAGCACTTTAAGGAAACAATCTTCAGGAAGCAGTATTTGAATAGCCTCCGTAGATTAATCGACCCCCTCGAATTATCGCCCCTTTTTAAAGCGATACAAAATAATATTTGCGCTTAACTATAATTCGTGCGTTTCAAGACAGCCAATGAGAATGTGGCTTGGGTTTTGTAGATTATTATCTGTCAGGTTGTTTTAGGCAATTTCCCTCCTGACATTACACCGATGCAAATTTGGTTGAATGCACAAATCGACTGTCCCATTTATAGTTTCAGTGCTTAGGATTATAGGGCATTGTGTGATAATAAAAGGGATACTTGAAAATTCAAATAGCTTTTAACAGACTGGGTTGGTCAAACGAAAGAGACTTGAGAAAGTTGGAAAACCTACATCTTAACGGATAGCACTGATTCCACCGTCTCGGTTCAGCTTTCAGCTGGCAGCTGTAAACTGAGAGAATTTCTTCATCATGAACGAAACTCTCAAAACCTGTTTCTTTTTGGGGATCGACTTGGATAAGACCAAAGACGTTTTCATCGCAAATATCATAACATGTGTACTTAACAGTATGTTTGCTCTGATGACATGTGTAGGCAATTTTTTAATTCTTCTGGCGATTCGAAAATCCCAAGATTTTCATTCGCCATCTTTCATCCTTTTGGGTTGTCTCGCAGCTTCAGATCTTCTTGTTGGCCTGATATGTCAGCCATTATACGTGGCGTTTAAAATAGCTGAACTTGTGGAGAATTTTAGTGCGTACTGTACGCTGAGAATGCTTCAGTCCATATCAAGTTGGATAGCTTCTGGTGTATCTTTAGCTACTTTAGCTGCAGTATCCATTGACCGTCTACTTGCTCTAATCCTCCATTTACGATACAACACGATTGTCACTGTTCGTCGTGTATTTCAAAGCGCTTTTGTTCTCTGGGTCTTGTTCATAACAGTAGTCATGTTGAGGTTTTGGATGGGCACTGAATGGTATATTATTCCGGTGGCAGTCGTCGTTCTAGCATTTTTTGTTATTACCCTGAGTACCTTCAAAATATTTCAGATCGTTCGAAGACACCAACGCCGGATCAACGAACAAAACACTGTCGTCAGCCATCTTCAAACTAACGCGGTGAACGTACTTAAATGCAGAAAATCAGCTGTGACCGTACTTTATGTTTATGGCTTGTTCGTAATTTTCTATTTTCCTTTCTGTGTAACGATGATTATGGACATATCTCTTGGATACACAACATCAGTAAAGATTGCCTACGACTACGTTGCAACTGCTGTTTACATCAACTCTTTTTTAAATCCGCTTGTGTACTGCTGGAGAATAAGGCAGATACGGCGAGCTGTAAAGAATATTCTGAGAAGAGAATGACAGAGAAGGCTGAGCCCATTTTACTTTATCTTAATGTGCTATCATTTAAAAATAAACATTTTGGGGACTTTCCTGATACAAGATGTAGATGAAGATGGCACAAGATTTAAATGTAAAAATAAAAGAAACAAAGTTTCGCAGGTGCTCGTCAGTTTTAGAGGATCGCGTGTTATGTCGATGACATGAAATTAAGCATTGAACAAACATTAAACATTGGACAAACATTGTTTTTATCCTAAGTATTCTAAAATGTGCCATCATTTTCACATTTCTCATCCTTTCTTCTATCCTTTCTTTAAACCTCCTAAATATTTCATTGAAACGTTTTACTGATCTTTTATCTAAAATCTAAGAAAAATCGAAAGGAAAGTATGTCTGAGGGAAGATTAGTGATATGTTTTCAATTTAAATGAGAAGCAAAATAAGGCAAGCTACTTTTCTTTACGTGGCCAAATGAAGTTTAGCAGGTGCAATCCTGAACCAGTCCGTCTAACACCGATTACATGAAATTAACGATTTGTCGAACACAGGTTAAGATGTATTTAAACCACGCTAGACATTAATTTCAAGTGTTTAATTCCTGATGGCTCTCGTTTTAGGACATCCAATCACAGGGATTAAAATTAAAAATGCTATTTAATTGTATGGCTGGATATATATTTTAAAAGTCTGAAGGTTTATAACGTCTGTCAAGACCGCCTTAAAAATGCAATTATATATATATATATATTACCTTATATTATTACGCATGCAATTTTGTTTGGGACCGCGTTAAATCGATCTGAATTGCCTCTTTCAGTTTGATCACAGGAAATTGATTTCAATTGTTTATTGACTAATGGCTATTGTCATAGGACAGCGAATCACAGGGAGTAAAATTAAAAACACCAGTTGTACGGCTGGATAATTAGTTTAAAAGTCTTAGTGGTCTGTAAACACTGCCTCAAAAATGCAATTACCTTAAATTATTGGGCATGCAAATTTTTGGTTAAAAAAGAGATACTGAGGGACTTGACAAAGTTGCAATCTTTATTTCTGCGGTTGGCATCACTGACTCAGTTTGGCTTTCTGGCATCTTCATCCTGTTTGTGGCTGGACAAAAATACTGTTGTTATTATGAACAAAACTCACAAGACTTGTTTCTTTTTGGACGTCGTCGACTTAGACAAAACGGAAAGCGTTTTCATCACAAACATCTTAACATGTATCCTGAACTTTATGTTTCCTGAACTTTATGTTTTATGTTTTCTTTTTCATTCGCCATCTTTCGTCCTTTTGGGTTGTCTTTCGGCTTCAGATCTTCTTGTTGGGTTGATAAGTCAACCATTTTTCGCTGCCTTTAAAATAGCCGAAACGATGAAGAATTTTAGTGCGTATTGTATGCTGAGAATGATTCACGCCGCGTCGGGATGGATAACTTCTGGTGTATCTTTCCTTACTTTAACCGCAGTGTCCGTTGACCGTCTGCTTGCTCTTATCCTTCATTTACGCTACAACACGATTGTCACTGTTCGTCGCGCATTTCAAGCCATTTTTGTTCTTTGGATTATTTGCATAACAGTTTTCATGTTAAGGTTTTTGACAAAGAACGATCGCGAATGGCTTTTTTTACCGATGGCTATCTTCGTTCTCGCATTATTTATTATAACTCTGAGTACCTGCAAAATATTTCAGATCGTTCGAAGACACCAACGCTAGATAAACGATCAAAACGCTGCCGTCAGCCATCTTCAAACCAACACGGTGAACGTACTCAAATGCAGAAAATCAGCTGTGACAGTACTTTATGTTTATGGCTTGTTCTTAACTTTCTATTTTCCCTTCTGTGTAACGAAGGTTATGGAGATGTCTCTTGGATACACAACAACGGTAAAGATTGCCAACGGCTACACTACAACTGCTGTTTACATAAACTCGTTTTTGAATCCACTTGTGTACTTCTGGAGAATAAGAGAGATACGGCAAGCTGTGAAGAATATTCTGAGAAGAGAATGACAAGACGTATAATTTTAAAATAAACGGATGACTCATCTCGGGGAAGCTTGGCTGATCGATATGTTAACGTGCCTTAATAGTCACTGGCCGGTCCGCGTTGATTACATGTGAAAGGCTGAGCCCATTTTACTTTATCTTCATGTGCTACCATTTAAAATAGACATTTGGGGACTTTAGATGATGCACGATTTAGATGTCAAATTAAAAAAAAAGGTTTCGCAGGTGCACGTCAGCCTTTAATTAGAGGATCGCATGTTATGTCGATGACATGAAATTAAGCATGGGACAAACATTTCGGTGGCTATATCTTCGTTCTCACATTACTTGTTATAGCCCTGAGCACATTCAAAAAATATTACTCAAAATTAACACATGATTATTCGCAAGGTGCATGGCCAGGCTGATCGATATAATAGAGCGACTTTATAGACAAGTCGATGGACCAAACGCGTCGATTTTGTGTTGACTCTGACTGAATCCCCTTAACCCTTATACTCGGAAGAGTACCAAATATTAAAATTAATCCCACATTTCATTTTGTAAAATACTAAAAAAAAAAAAACCAGATGATGCAATGCAACAGTACCGCTGAAGAGGTTTCATTTCAATGGTCACTGTGACTATATGGATTTCATCAACAGACTCAAAAGTTAGAACAAATGGTACCATGCAAAAGTACTGCTGAAAAGGTTTCATTTGAATGGTCACACCATAGGATTTCATCCACAGACTCAAAAGTTAGAACAAATGGTACCATGCAAAAGTACTGCTGAAAAGGTTTCATTTGAATGGTCACACCATAGGATTTTGTCGACAGACTCAAAAGTTAGAACAAATGGTACCATGCAAAAGTACTGCTGAAGAGGTTTCATTTGAATGGTCACACCATAGGAAATATTTATGTTTTATCATTTAAAGGTGCTCCTTATGATACAAAGTAAGAAAAATCGAAAATAAATTGTTTTATGGGAAGATTAGTGACATGTTTTCAATTTAAATGAAAGACAAAATAAGGCAAGCTACTTTTGTCTACGTGACCAAATGAAGTTTAGCAGGTGCGAAGCAACCATTCAGTGTTACGGCGATGACATGGAATTAAGGATTTGTCGAACACAGATTAAGATGTATTTAAACCACACAGGACATTAATTTCAAATGTTTGATCCCTGATGGCTCTCGTTTTAAGACAGCCAATCACAGGGAGTTAGATTAAAAATGCCATTTAATTGTATGGCTGGGTATATATTTGAAAAGTCTAATTGTTCATAAGTTTAAACGCCTGTCAAGACTGCCTTAAAAATGAAATTGCCTGATATTATTTCGCATGCAATATTTTTTTTGGGGGACAGATTGAATGGATCTGAATTGTTTTTTCAGTTTGTTCGCAGTACATTAATTTCAAGTGTTTTTTTTAATGACTGATGCCTTTCGTTTTAGAACAGCCAATGTTAAGATCTTGGATAACAACAAAATGGTTTACTCTCTCGTTGGCTACTTTCCTGCTCGTACTTGTTGTTATAACCCTGAGTACCTTCAAAATATTTCAGGTCGTTCGAAGACACCAACGCCAGATTAATGACCAAAACATGGCCGTCAGTCAGTTTCAAACCAACATAGTGAACGTACTTAAATGCAGAAAATCAGCAGTGACAGTGCTTTATGTTTATTGCTTGTTCTTAATTTTCTATTTGCCATACTGTGTAACGATGTTTACGCACACATTTATCGGATACATGACATCGGTAAAGATTGTCTATACGACTACATTACAACTGTTGTGTATATCAACTCGTTTTTTAATCCGCTTGTGTGTACTGCTGGAGAATTGGGGATATACGGCGAGCTATAAAGACTGCTCTCAGAAAAAAAAACTAAAATAAAATGTAACTAAAACACATGACTCTAAGCAAGGTGGTCAGGCTGATCGATATAATAGAGCGACTTTATAGTCAAATCGATGGTCTTCGCCGAAATCCCGTAAGGTCTCAAAATCGTCCAGTGTATGTCTCGATCAACGGAATCAAAGGTTTATTCAAAGTCTACTAATACCAAAAGCATTATTCATCCGTTGGAAGATGATCTTGCAGAACACCTTGCTGGCAGTCAAGAGTTTTGACTTTCAACAGTGTTGTCATTTGGAATTTCCCAAAAGATCCACCATGCTTCGTTTGTTCTTCTGAAGTTTATTACTCGGTCAGTCGTCAATATTTCTCAGTGAAAATTACAATCAATGGTTATGACAGTAACATTTTAAAAACAAAGCGTCTTGTGCTGTTTTTATTTAAACACGAAATTTGTGAGTGCTACAGGCGGAAGAGTACTATACAGGGATGGAACGCCCGTTGCGGGGACGTGCACTCGGGATATTTCTCCTCTCGCGCGAGACTGTCACACTTACCCCTCGTGGGTGCGTCACAAAAATTGCATCCTGGCTATTACGCTTGCGCGGTACGAGGCTATTTTATTCGTTGCAGCTGCCTCTTTTATGACTGTTTAGCTGATAACAGCGACATGATCAGGTAGCCATTTTTGACAAACTTTAAGCGGGTGGCCAGCATGATACATGTACACGACATCTTACTGGGTTTTAGGACAGCCAATCATAGGGAGAGAAAAAAAATTCAATTATGTGCAATTGCCTTTGCAAATTTATTTGAGACAGGTTAAATTGATCGAAATTGCCTCAGTTCAGTTAGTTCGCAAACAAACACTTTCAACTTCATTCGCATTAAGAAGCCTGACTTGGTTAAAAGAGATAGGGACTGACAAAGTTGAAATCTTCATTTCTGCGGTTTGCATCAGTTCCACGTTCTCAGTTTGGCTTTCTGGCAGCTTCATCCTGTTTGTGGCCGGGCAAAAAGATTTTGCCGGTCATTATGAACAAAACTCACAGGACTTGTTTTTTTTTGGACGTCGTCGACTTAGACAAAACGGAAAGCGTTTTCATCACAAATATCGTAACATGTATCCTTAACTTTGTGTTTTCTTTTTTAACAAGTGTTGGAAACTTTTTTATTATATACGCGATTCGAAAAACTCAAGATCTTCATTCGCCATCTTTCATCCTTTTGGGTTGCCTAGCGACTTCAGATCTTCTCGTTGGCCTTATATGTCAACCAGTTTTCGCGGCGTTTAAAGTAGCCGAACTTGGGGAGAATTTTAACGCATACTGTACGTTGAGAATGTTTCACGCCACATCGGGATGGATAACGTCTTGCGTATCTTTCCTTACTTTAGCCGCAGTGTCCATTGACCGAATGGTTGTTCTTACCCTTCATTTGCAATACAACACGATTGTCACTGTTCGTCGCGCATTTCAAGTCATTTGTTTTCTCTGGATCTTTTCCATAACAGTTGTTATGTTAAGAGTTTGGATAAACAATGATCGCAAATGGCTTTTTCCCCGACCGCTATCATTGTTCTTACATTTTTTATTATAACCCTGAGTACCTTCAAAATATTTCAGATCGTTCGAAGACACCAACGCCAGATAAACGATCAAAACGCTGCCGTCAGCCACCCTCAAACCAACACGGTGAACGTACTCAAATGCAGAAAATCAGCTGTGACAGTACTTTATGTTTATGGCTTGTTGTCAATTTTCTATTTTCCTTTCTGTGTAACGATGATTATGAACATACTTCTTGGATACACAACAACTATTAAGATCGCTTACGCCTACGTTACAACTGCTGTTTTCGTCAACTCGTTTTTGAATCCGCTTGTGTACTGCTGGAGAATTAGGGATATACGACGAGCTGTGAAGAATACGTTGAGAAGACAATGACAAGATTTATAACTCTCAAATAAACGGAGGATTCTTCTCGAGGAAGCAAGCCTGATCGATATGCTAAAGCGCCTTTAGTTAATAGTCACTAGCCGATAACGGAGTAAAGTCCGCGTTGATTACATGTGGCAGGCTGAGCCCATTTTACTTTATCTTAATGTGCTATCATTTAAAATAAACATATTGGGGAGTTTCCTGATACAAGCTGTAAATGTAGATGATACAATATTTGGATGTAAAAATAAAAGAAACAAAGTTTGGCAGGTGCAAGTCAGCCTTTAATTAGAGGATCGCGTGTTATGACGATGACATGAAAATAAGCATTGGACAAATATTGAAGAAGCATTGGACAAGCATTTGACAAACATTGGTCAAACATTGTTATTTCCCTAAGTATTGTAAAATGCGCCATCTTTTTCAATTTTCTCATTAGAAATTTTAGAAAGTTATTAACATTTAGTACCCTTGTTCTTTTAGAAGGATAAGGTTTATTTAAAGAGATATTTGGAAAAGATATACTTTATACATTTATGTTATTTAACTGAAACAGTTTATTTATGGCGGAATTTGAAATGTAAATGTTTTACAGAACACGCCATCAAAACGTTTCCCTATTCCACTGAGTTTCGTTAATTGAACGGGTTTTCGTGTTTTCAAAGAAGTTCAAACACTCGTTAATAATTCATAAGCATATTAGCCTATCACACGACGTAAATCCATCACGTGCATGGACCTTTATACCTGGTAATCCATGGTCATTCTGAAAAGCCTGGTGGCGGATTTGATTTCAGTCCCAACGGGAGTGCGGGGCTGATTGTTTTTTACCTCATTAGTATTCTTTATATAAAAAAGTTACTCGCATTAGTATTCTTTATATAAAGAATACTAATAAAGGTAAAAGACAATAGGTTTCTTTTCCTTATTAGTAATCTTTTTTTAAAAATACTAATGTTGGTTGTAATTATTCAGGATTCTTAGTACAACAAATGGTGACTTTAAATTTTTTTTCAGTACTGTTTTACGATATGTAGCCTTTTGCCATTCCATATGGAATCTTCTCCAACAAAATAAACAACCAACAGTTTAGCAAGTAAGCCGTTATTTGAATGACACCAGCGCCCACGTGTAAATTGGTAGGAAAGCGAGTGGTTCAGAGATGCTAGCTGCATATTTCTACTCGTTCAATGCCAATGAATAAAAATTGTTAGACATATTATCCACCGTACCTGTGAACTTTGGTATAGCATTTTTCATGGATTATTTTTTCCTCAGAACTTTAAAATCCCAAAACTTTCGACAGTTGCCGGGAAGCCATGGTCACCTCGTCGAAGCCAGTGTGGCACATGTGCTGTATGCTAATCAGTCTACTTGTTTTTCTCGTATGCTAATATCCTCTTTGCACAAAAAGCACATTTGTTTGATCTCCGTAGGGACAGGCTTTTGGCGGTTCGTGTTTGAAGCCGTTCAAAACACTCACAGCACGTGTTTTATCAAGTATAAAAATTCTCGCGCTTCGTGCTCGAATTTTTAAACTTGATAAAAGACACTGCTGTTCGTGTTTTAAACATTACATAATATCCTCTTGTCAGTTTGGATAGTCATTAACGTTGCAGAATTTTTTTTGTTAAATTTGCCTGTTTATTAAGCAGGTGGTTATGTAAACTTGCGCGCACGAGAATAAGGTTGAATATGTTGATTGATTATGCAAACCGATTCATGTCTATGTTGTAGTGCAATTTTATCCTTGGTTCAATTTTGATTTTCCTTTGTTTTATATTCATTATCATATGTAATCATAGAAAAGAACAATGGAAAGTAAAAATTGAACCAAGGAAAAAATTGAACTACAACTACATCACTTTATGTTTACATCGCACCAGGTCAGCAGAACGCTCAATGCGGCACTTGGGTTATAAATTTCGAGTGTTTCATTCAGTGGTGCTCAAACTTCGCAGCATTACAGACATTTCAATTTTTAAACTATTTATATTTAGATAAATAATTTTTATTCGGATAGTTTGTGCTTATAATGGATAAGGTTGTTTTTAAAAGTTTTATCATTATTGTATGTAGTAGTCCACGGCTCACTGGAAGAGCATTTTTAAATGAAAGTGATCCCGTGTTTTTAAATAAAGATGATGATGATGAAACAATCGCATGATTTTTGTTTTTCGATTTCAACGGTTGTAAAATGACGCCAAAGAGCTAACGGCAAAAATTTGTTTTATTCCTTAATTTTTTGCAAAATTACTGCATGATTTCGTTAGAACTTGTTGAGACAAATTGAAATGTGAAAAAGTTGTTGAAAAAGCTTAATCCGTTGAAAAGATAATTATAAAGATCTAAAGTTTGTATTTGTAGAATGAAACTGAATCAAAAGTTATTCCGGCGAGTGCCGCTTTGAGCGTTCTGTTGAACCGGCGTGTTTCTTTTTAAAAGTTTAGTCTGAGCAACATGATCTTTATAGAAATTATTTAGTTAAGTTTGCCTGTTTAAGCTAAAAACTATTTAAGATTATTATATTAACTTGCACGCACGAGAATAAGGTTGAATACAGCTGTTTCGAGAAAGGTTGTCGGAAAAAGCGCAAAAGTGCACGCGACAATCCCGAAAAATAATATGGGATATGATCAATGAATTTTAAAAAGTCAAATAAATACATGAAACCCGCGATGCCTCGTCCGTACATGGACGATCTTAGATGGTGGACCATTGGGATAAATGAGTTTTTAGGATATAGCGTGGATGACTATCCACAATACCTTTCTGGATTGTCGCGTGCACTTTTACGCTTTTCTCCGACAACCTTTCTCGAAACAGCTGTATGTTGACTGAATGATTATGCAAACCGACATGGTCTGCTTCTAAAGATAATTCGAATTGAATTGGAACCTTTATGTAGCTTTAGACCAGCTCAAACATATTCAAACATTTATTTGGTTTAAACAACAACATATATCCATGTAACAGTTGTTATGTTAAGCTTTTGGATGGACTCTTAATGTATTGTATTTCGGTGGCTATATCTTCGTTCTCACATTTCTTGTTATAACCCTGAGCACATTAAAAAAAATATATGACTCAAAATTAACACATGATTCCTCGTAAGGTGCATGGCCAGGCTGATCGATATAATAGAGTGACTTTATAGCCAAGTCGATGGACCAAATGCGTCGATTTTGTGTTGACTCTGACTGAATACCCTTAACCCTTATACTCTGAAGAGTACCATATATTAAAATTAATCCCACATTTCAATTTGTATAATACTAAAAAAAAAACAGATGTTGCAATGCAACAGTACCGCTGAAGAGGTTTCATTTGAATGGTCACACCATAGGAAATATTTATGTTTTATCATTTAAAGGTGCTCCTTATGATACAAAATAAGAAAAATCGAATATAAATTGTTTTATGGGAAGATTAGTGACATGTTTTCAATTTAAATGAAAGACAAAATAAGGCAAGCTACTTTTGTCTACGTGACCAAATGAAGTTTAGCAGGTGCGAAGTAACCATTCAGTGTTATACGCCGTTGACATGAAATTAAGGATTTGTCTAAGACAGCCAATCACAGGGAGTAAAATTAAAAATGCCATTTAATTGTGTGGCTGGGTATATATTTGAAAAGTCTAATTGTTTATAAGTTTAAGCAATGATCCGCATAAGAAGGATAGTGCTGAACGGCCATGCACGATGGAATGTCAACTATTTTCATTGTTACAACTAGTGATGTCATTGGCCTAGACTTAAAAACCGCTAAAACGTTAAGGTTGAAGGTGCATTAAGTCTAATTACTAGTGCTGGTACGGCAACGAGTTAAGGATTGCCCTCCTTTTCCTCCTTGTTTTCCTCCGTGTTTTTGTATCTACCTTTGTGCATTGCGTTAGATCTGGGTACGAGAATACGCACGCATGCACTGCGAGAAATTTTGAGCCCACGGTACTTGGGATTCAGTGTAATCGGCGTCGTTTTGCAAGCAAAAGCGAAACAAATTTGGGTTTTATTGTTTGTTGCTGTTTACTCGTGACGGATACGGTAACAAGGTAAAATTTTCCGTCCGTTTTTCTTTTTATTCTTTTAATTTGTTTTCGTCTCTTATTTATGCATCGCATTAGTTCTGTGTACGAGAATACGCACTCATGCAAGCAGAAGCGAAACTAATTTTGGTTTTATTTGCCTGTTGTTGTATTACGTAAGTGTTCCCCGCGAGTAACGTACATTACCGGTACGAGTATAGGTTATGGATAGCCTCTTGTTTTTTAAGGTTTCAAGTATTTTGAGACCCAATCGCACAACATGCAATTTTTAAAATATATTGTATTTGGGGAACTTCATCAAAGAAGCAAAATTAGTAGCTATTGTCTTCTGCTATTCTGATTGGTTAAGCACGAACATTTCCTAAAATATTTTTGGCGCAAATGGATTTTTTTTATAATGAAACATAATTATGAACCATCAGCCCCTCCTCTATTCTAATTCTTGAAATCAAAGATATTCTATGTGGGAAAGAGCCAATGCCGCAGAACAATGGAGTTTACTATGGTTCTTGTGTGAAGCATTACTTAAACGCCTGTCAAGACTGCCTTAAAAATGTAATTGCCTGATATTATTACGCACGCTTTTTTTTTCTTTTGGGAGGGGGGGGGGGGGGGACAGATTAAATGGATCTGAATTGCCTTTTTCAGTTTGTTCGCAGTACATTAATTTCAAATGTTTATATTTTTAATGATTGATGGCTTTCGTTTTAGGACAGCCAATAACAGGGACTGAAATTAAAAATGCAATTAAATTGTATGGCTGGATATATGTTTAAAAGTCCACAAGTGTTTATAACGTCTGTCAAGACTGCCTTAAAATGCAATTGCCAAATGTTTTTTTGAGACAAGTTAAATCGATCTGAATGGTATTATTCAGTTTCTTCGTATCCCGTTATACTTTAATTGAGAAAACTGAAGACTATAGAATATATAAAATTTCAAACAGTTGGAGCCTGACTTCGTTTAAAAGAGATTAAGGGACTTGACAAAAATACAATCTTCATTTCTGCGGTTGACATCAGCTCCACTGACTGAGTTCGGTTTTCTGGCAGCTTCATCCTTTTTGATGACAAAAGGATACAAAATGATTTGTCATGAACAAAACTGAAAAAAAACTATTTCTTTTTTGACATTAATTTACACAAAACGGAAAGCGTTTTCATCACAAATATTGTAACATGTATCTTTAACTTTGTGTTTGCTCTGATAACATGTGTGGGGAACTTTTTCAAATGCAGAAAATCAGCTGTGACAGTACTTTATTTTTATGGCTTGGTGTTAATTTTCTATTTTCCTTTCTGTGTTATGAAGTTTATGCACAGGTTCATTGGATACACAGCATCAGTAAAGATTGTCTACGACTACATTACAACTGCTGTTTGCATCAACTCTTTATTAAATTCGCTTGTGTATTGCTGGAGAATTAAGGAGATAAGGCGAGATGTGAAGAATGTTCTGAGAAGAGAACGACAAGATTTATAACTCTAAAATAAACGAATGATACTTCTCGAGGAAGCTAGGCTGATCGATATGCTAAAGCGACTTAATAACAACAACAACAACAACAACAACAAAAAAAAAACAACAAAAATCTTTATTAGTTAGTTATTATAGAGTTTATAATACTGGCCTGCAGGTAGCAAAAGCTAATCTAGGCAGGCCAGTGAAATTAATTACATGATTAGAAATCGCTACACACACTAATTTGTTAAAATAAAAAGAAATGATCAAACAATAGAAAAAAAGAAGAAACAAAAAGGAAAATACAAGTGATCAAAATAAAAGAAAGAGAATTGTGAAAATATTAATTAATTACTTTTTGATTTAACTTTAGAGATAATCTCGTCAATATTAATATAGGAATCTGCTTCTTTAAGTATAGTCAAAAGTATATTCTTCATTTTGTTTTTGAATGAACTCTTTGGTAGTTCTCTCAGAAAGCATGGTATCTCATTCCATAATTTTGCTCCAATTCTAGAAAAGGCTTTTCTTTGTATTTCAAGTCTCGAGTTTTTTATATAGAAGTTATTAGAAGTGGAGGATCGTGTATTATGATATTAATATTCACTGGCCGCTGACGGACCAAAGACCGCGTTGATTTCGTTTGGAAGGTTCAGCCCATTTTACCTTATTTAATTTAGCGTTTTGGAGACTTTCCTAATACAAGATGTAGATGTAGATGATACAAACAAAGTTTCGCAGGTGAACGCTAGCCCTTTATTAGAGGATCGTGTGTTATGTCGATGAGCAGACATGGAATTAAGCACTGGACAAACATTGAGGAAGCGTTGGACAAACATTTGACAAACATCAGATAAATATTGTTATTACCCTAAAATGTGCCATCATTTCAATTTTTTTCAGTGAAATTCTAGAACGTTATTTAAATTCAGTACTTTAGTTCTTTTGGAAGGACGTTTATTATATAATAGTGGTATTTGGAAAATATGTACTTTTATTCATTTATGTTGTGTTGAAACAGTTTATTTATAACGGAATTTTAAATCTAAAAGTTTTACAAAAGAGTCCATCAAAACGGTTCCCGATTCCAACGAGTTCAGTTAATTGAACGCGTTTCCGTGTTTTCAAGGAAGATATCCTCTTGTTTCCTGTGAAGAACAGTGCTATCTGTTTAAATTTGCTTGTTTAACCTAGTAGGTTATTACATAAACTTGCACAAAGAAAAAGATTGAATGTGTTGATTGATTTTTCAAACAGATGGTCTACTTCTAAGGGGCTATACACATAATACCGGAATGAGTTTCATACCGGAATGAGTTTCATTCAGGAATGAGTTTCGTTCCAAAATGAAGTACGTACTGTATTCACATGACAAAATCGACCGGCTCAGCCTAAGGCGTTCTCACTTGCGTGGTTTTCGCGCCAGATCAGAAAACAAAGATGGCGCAAGTTTCGCGCAATGATACGCATGCGCCACTCGCCCCAGACTACACGGTTTAAGGTTTTCATCTTGGAACGAAGTTCGTTTTCAGTTTACATGATACCAGAATGAAATGTCATACCTGAACGAGAATTTCATTCGGATTGAAAACCGGAGTGAACTCATTCCGGAATGACCTATACGGGAACAAAATTTCGTCTCGGTATCATGTAAACAGATACAGAGAAATATATGGAGATGGAATGAACTCGATCCAGAATGAAAGTCATTCCGGTATCATGTGAATAGCTCCTAAAGCTAATTATGATTATTAGCTGAAAGAATTGGATCCGTTATGTAGCATAAATTAAACCAGCTCAAAAAAAATCAAACATTTATTTACATTTAAACAACATCTCATCTACATATAACAGTTTTTCCCGGTGACTATCTTCGTTCTCATTCTTAACTGATCCCCAGTGTGAGTTCGGCTTTCAAGCATCTTGATTCATCCTTTTTGTAGACAAAAGGATTTGTTCGTCATGAACAAAACTGAAAAACCGGTTTTTTTTTGGACATCAATTTACACAAAGCGTTTTCATAAAAAATGTGGTAACATGTAACCAAAACTCAATTGCCAGCCTCACATAAGGTATTAATCTAAATTCAAATTTGAGTAGGACATGGGCAAAGTGGGCATTATAGAATAAAAAACAAACACCGACTTTCACTTTCAGAAACCCGCTGACTTGGCACGGTTACAACCTTCATTACTGCTTTCTGGCAGCTCAGTCCAACTTACATCCTGTTAGTGGAAAAAAAAGTTTTCTTCGTCATGAACGAAACTGGAATAACCTGTTTCTTTTTGGACATCAATTTACACAAAACGGAAAGCGTTTTCATCACAAATATCGTAACATGTATCCTTAACTTTGTGTTTTCTTTTTTAACAAGTGTTGGAAACTTTTTTATTATTTTGCGATTCGAAAAACCCAACATGGATCTTCATTCGCCGTCTTTCATCCTTTTGGGTTGTCTGGCGGCTTCAGATCTTCTTGTTGGCCTGAGGCCCCGTTTACACGGGTCCGGACAAATTTTTGCACGGACGAATTTTGTTCCTAGACCACGTGTTTACATGGAACCGTGCAAATTATGTCACAGATTGCAATGGTGTTAACACGGATCAGGTCCCAAACTTGCACACTTAGCCGTTCAAAAATTCGTCCAGTTCCCCGGTCCTGGTAAACGCAAGGTGGAACCGTGCAAGTTTTTGTCCGTGCAAAAATTTGTCCGGACCCGTGTAAACGGGGCCTGATATGTCAGCCATTGTACGTGGCGTTCAAAATAGTTGAACTTGTGGAAAATTTTAATGCGTATTGTACGCTGCGAATGCTTCAAGTCATATCAAGTTGGATAACGTCTAGCGTATCTTTAGCTACTTTAGCCGCAGTGTCCATTGACCGTCTACTTACTCTAATCCTCCATTTACGATACAACACAATTGTCAACGTTCGTCGCGTATTTCAAACCGTTTTTGTTCTCTGGATCATTTGCATAACAGTTTTGGATGACAACTAAATGTTTTTTTCTCCAGTTTGCTACTTTCCTGCTCGTACTTGTTGTTATAACCCTCAGTACCTTCAAAATATTTCAGATGGTTAGAAGACACCAACGCCAGATTAATGACCAAAACATGGCCGTCAGTCATTTTCAAACCAACACGGTGAACGTACTCAAATGCAGAAAATCAGCTGTCACAGCACTTTATATTTATGGCTTGTTCCTAATTTTCTATTTGCCATACTGTGTAACGATGTTTATGCACACATTTATTGGATACACAACAACAGTAAAGATTATCTACGACTACTATACATTACAACTGTTGTGTACATCAACTCTTTTTTTAATCCGCTTGTGTACTGCTGGAGAATTAGGGATATACGGCGAGCTGTAAAGAATGTACTCAGAAGAGATTAAATATAAAATATTACTAAAACACATGACTCCTAGCAACTGGTGGCCAGGCTGATCGATATAATAAGAGCAACTTTATAGTCAAATCAACAATCTTCGCCGAAATCTCGCAATGACTGAAAATCGTGCAGTGTATGTCATGAAATCGAATGTTTGTTTCCTATGAATACCAAAAGTATCCTTCATCCTCCGGAAGATGATCTCGCAGAACACCTTGCTGGCAATCAAGAGTTTTGACAGATTCCCCAAATGATTCAAGATCCTCCAAGTTTATTATTCGTTCAGTCGCCAATATTCCTCTGTGCAAACTGCAATCAATGGTTATCAACATTTTCAAAACAAAGCGCCTGACTTGTGCCGGTTTTATTTCTAACAGGAAATTTGTGAGTGTTACAGGCGGACGAGTACTTTAATTTACATGCGACGCCGTTGCGGGAACACGTTTGCGAGGGTTGTCTCCTATCGCGCGAGTCTGTCACACGTACCCCTCGTGGGTGCGTCACAGAAGTTGCATCCTGGTTATAACACTTGCGCGTGGTACGAGGCTATTTTATTCGGTACAGCTGTTTCTTTCATGACTGTTTAGCTGATAACAGCGAAATGATCAGGTAGCCATTTTTGACAGACACTGAGCGGGTGGCCAGCATGATACATGTCATCGTACTAAGGTTTAGGATAGCCAATCGTAGGGAGCGAAGAAAATGATTATTCAATTATGTGCAATTGCTTTATATTAGTAAGCATGCAAATTTATTTGAGACAGGTTAAAGTGATCTGAATTGCCTCGGTTCAGTTAGTTCGCATCGAATTAAATTAAGAAAACTGACACTATAGAATACAACAAACACTTCAAACTTCATTCGCTTTTAGAAGCCTGATTTGGTTAAAATTAAGAGAGAACGGGACGGCAAAGTTGTAATCTTCATTTCTGCGGTCGGAATCAGTTCCACTGACTCAGTTTGGCTTTCTGGCAGCTTTATCCTGTCTGTGGACGGACAAAAAGATTTCTTCATTATGAACAAAACTCACAAGACTTGTTTCTTTTTGGACGTCGTCGACTTTGACAAAACGGAAAGCGCATTCATAACAAATATCCTAACATGTATCCTTAACTTTATGTTTTCTTTGATAACATTTGTGGGGAACTTTTTCATTCTTTTTGTGATTCGAAAAACTTCAGATCTTCATTCGCCTTCTTTTATCTTTTTGGGTTGTCTGACGGCTTCAGATTTTATTGTTGGGTTGATATGTCAACCATTTTTCGCGGCGTTCAAAATAGCCGAACTTATGGAGAATTTTAGCTCGTATTGTATGCTGAGAATGTTTCATTCCATGTCGGGATGGATTACTTCTGGTGTATCTTTCCTTACTTTAGCCGCAGTATCCATTGACCGTCTTCTTGCTCTGATACTCCATTTGCGATACAACACGATTGTCACTGTTGGTCGCGCATTTCAAACCATTTTTGTTCTTTGGATCATTTGCATAACAGTTGTTATGTTCAGATTTTGGATAAACAATGATCGCGAATGGCTTTTATTACCGATGGCTATCTTCGTTCTGACATTTTTTATTATAACTCTGAGTACCGTCAAAATATTTCAGATCGTTCGAAGACACCAACGCCAGATCAACGAGCAAAACGCTGCCGTCAGCCATCTTCAAACCAACATGGTGAACGTATTCAAATGCAGAAAATCAGCTGTGACAGTACTTTATGTTTATGGGTTGTTCTTAATTTTCTATTTTCCTTTCTGTGTAACGATGATTATGGAGATGTCTCTTGGATACACAACAACGGTAAAGATTGCCGACGACTACACTACAACTGCTGTTTACATCAACTCGTTTTTAAACCCGCTTGTGTACTGCTGGAGAATTAGGAAGATACGGCGAGCTGTGAAGAAAGTAGTATAAGAGTTGGCGGTACCAGATCAGTTTTGCAAAACTGATCTGATACCAAGCCAACTCTATACTACTTACCATATAATGGCAAAAAATAAAATGGAAATATTAAATGCAATAATCAATTAAAAATATTAAATGGTAAAATCAAATAAAACTATATGTTAATAAAAACAAATGGTGCGTTTATTTCATTGCGTGATTCCACATAATAGAATCCTTTGCGTGACACAATTCTCGGAAACACAGGAAGTCTACACAGGATTGAATTAAGGAAAGTTATTTTTGATTTAATTCTTTTTCATTTTATAATGTCCATAAGCATATGAATTTATACCATCTTCCAGTATATATCTTTTGTCATCGAAACAGCTGAGTGATACTTTATTGATTTCATAACTTCCTAATTGATGGTTTTGACTTCTTATTGTTTTCATAGTGTGATGCATCTGTTTATTTCCTAATAACGTTTCTTTATAATCTTGATGCTTGATATTATTTTTGATAATATTCTTTTTGATTCCCTTGGCAGTCTTTCCTCCTTTTTGGTTGTCTTTCATGTAACTATACATTTTAGATCCTAGACCGATGAATTCAGTTATTGGTATACTTGCAGCTTCATCTTTGAATTTACCAATTACTTTTTTATTTGTCTTATCAAAATATGAAGAATCTTCAGGGTAATCGCTGTTATCAAATTTATCTTTATCATTCCAAAAATCTTGGTATACATCTTCAGCTTCAATTTCATAAGTTAAACTGTCTGTATCAGTAAATAAAAGTCTAGCCTTATTATCATATTTATTTTTGATATAGTTATAATGGAAGTCATACATTAAAACCTTGCTGAGATCTAGGATACACATACCCACATATGCCGGCCTGTTTAGGGTTAGTGTTTCTTTAATCTTATGCACAGCTACAAGGTTTTTATTGAAGATCTTACTGCTTACATATGTTGGTTTAGCAGCCATTTTTAATAGTTTCTTTTCATCGGTCACTAATCTAACATCTACTCGTTTTCTGATATTTTCCATTGTTTTTCCGAAGACTGAATTGTTCATTAATTTAAAAAAGTCTTTTTCAAAAGCATTTTTAGCATTTTTTCGTTTGTTTGTGTTGAAATCAATATATTGCTTCAACCATGCAGACTGATTAAACTCCAATACTCGATGGACTTTGGTTACTTTCAAACCTAGATCAGTGTATAATTGTAGGTTTCTATAATGTAGCACATACTTTTCTTTGTTTTTCAAAGTTGGGATTAATTTATGTACAAGACCTGTTGATATATTATATTTAGCTGATATTTTTTTACAATAATCTGATAGCATGTTTTTGGTTACTTTCACTTTTTCTGGTCCCAATGGATAGTCATTATGAATGTCATGCAACTTTTGGGGATATTCAAAGTCAACTTCTAGTATTAAACCTTTTTGGGTGTTTTCATTATATTTGGCTAAATTTATGTTGTTTATCTGCTTTTCTGTCATCCATCTAAAACCGCCAGTAGGTAGGTATTGTGACATAGCCCAACCATATAGATTGTTAGCATCCAGATACATTATATACTTTGAGGGGACCTTCTCATCATATGTTTTCATGTATTTATTGTTTGCTTTACCATACCTATTGGCAATGTAGCTTATTCCACCACGCATTCCTTTTTCGATAAATTGAAACATGTCAATATCAGTTATAAGTTCTAATTTGATATCAGTCATTTTAAGCATAGCATCCCAAGACAAACCTGGAGATGTGAAATAATGACATGGATCTAATTTGTAGTATTCTAGACAGGTCTTTCTAAAGTTTTCAAACACATCAGCTAGCAAAAGGATATCAGATTTAAGATATAAATTATGGTATTCACCCATATTTTGAAGATTGAAGGTATTCCACACATTTTGGGCATGTTTGTAATCTTCATTTGATATATGTTCATCATTCAATATGCTGTAAAATTCTTCTTTTGATGGCAGTTTTTCATTGAACTTTTCAAAGCTATCCATGAAGTCATATGGATACACTCCTTTTTGTGACATTAAATCAAGTTTCTCACCTTTGAATTTTTTGGAGGTATATTTTAATGCTTCTTTTGGTAGATTACTTACTAGTTTTTCTAAACTGGAACTCATGAATTGGAAACTGTCAATAAATGTTAGATGATTACCAAGCATGAACGCCATATATTTTTCCATGTTGTTAGGAATTGCATTGATGTTCATTTGACACTTTTCACCTTTCTTATTTGTATATGTATGCTTCTTGACTATTTCACCAATCTCTTGCATTATAAAATGACTGTCATACCCACGGAGATTGTGAAATATAACCGGTATCTTATCAGTTAATCGGAAGTTCATATTACAATCTTGATGCGCTGATCCTCTATACTTGCCAGTTATATGACAATGATCTCGAACTCGAATATCTTTCTCTGTATACTTTTTATCACATATATGGCATTTATCAGCTTTTTGGAATTCTTCTTCATCCTTTTTTGTCATTTTTAATGGTTTGTTAAAATATCTTTTATTCATATTACGACAATATTTAACTTCTTCTAACATAGCTTCCATAAATTTGTTAACAGCTTTTTCACCTCTATAGATCTGTATTGGTTTACTATATTTATCATCATAACAGCATACAACCTTATAACCATAACCACAATCAGTATGTTTTTGATACGATTCAGTATAGGATTTGTCATTGTTTGGCCTGCATCCTTCTATTTTTCTGTAATAGCTTCAAAATCTGCATAGATGACAAATGGTACAGGTAACTGCTTATGAAAGTTGTTGAATTTCAATATGTTATTATCCTTTGACGGCATTTTTATGGCTTGTTTTCCATTTATGATAATGCAATTTTCTTTATGATTTAATAATACTCTTTCACTACTGCAACATTGTAAACAATACATACAAAAATGCTTTCTATGTTCATGTTTTGTTTGATTGTACATAAATTTATTGAAGTCTTTTATTAATACATAATGTCTGTTTTCACCTTCTGTTATCAATAATAAATGCATTTGATCTTCAAATTTTTCTTGGGATATGTAAATAGGAAATGGTTGTTTTTCTTCATATCCAAATATATTGATATTGATATTATTCTGTTTCTCAATTTTATTATACTGTTTTTGATTGACTGGAAATTCAATTCCTGAGTAATTCAATTTTTCAATAAATTCTTTATCACATTTTTTAATTCTCTGTGGGTATTTGTCTTGAGGATTCAAATGTCTAATGTGACACCATCTAAAACACTGATTGTCTTCGTTTTTCATGTTGATCAAACCTTTGGCACTATTTCTTAGTTCTTGTGGTAGTTTAATGTATGAAGAGCCTCTCATTGGTTGATATTTTACTATGTTGAGATAATGATTATCAACAGATTGAACAGTCCAACCAGATCCTTCTGAAATCCAAACTGCGATCTTGTTTAATATGTTTTGCTTTGACACTTGTAGTGATTCAGTGATCTCTAGATTGTTTATGATTGTTTGAACTAGACTGTTGAAATAGGCAGTTTTATACACTGTTTCTCCATTTGATATTTTTGTAAATGTTACCTTAAGCGTTTCAACGAATTTTAATCCTTTCATTGATGTTAATATGTTTATGAGCTGGTATTCAATACCCTTTCTAGTGTTTTGTAGTTGAACTAATGGGTCTTTATCGTTTTTAATTGTGATTTCATAGGATTTAGTATAACCTTTTAGAGCTTTGTCTGTTTGCTCTATTTTAGTTCTTGGAGCAGGAACTGGTTTTTCTGCAACTGACTTTTTAGTTCTAGGTGCTGGAACTGGTTTATAGTCGTCTCTGTACTCAATCGGCGGTAAAATAATATTGTCTTCATATTCATTCACCATCTGTTTAACACTTTTTCTCGGTGTAGGAACTGGTCTCCTACGTTGTTTTTCGTCATCCACAATGATGATTTTAGGCTTTTTATTCTGTTGCTTTAATAGCAATTTAATGAGTTGAGATTTACTAAGTTTTTCAAGATCACTCTTATTCATATCTACAAGGTTAGATTTTTCTGATTTCATATATATAATAATTCTATAGATAATCTTTTAAATAGTTTTACAAATGTGCGTTTAAATATAGTCGAGAATTCAAATAATCCAATCATGGATCCTTCGAACTATAACTATGAAAAGAATTAATTTTGTGTGTAATTTGGATTATTTTTTTGTGTTATGTTGATGATTCGTTGCATTATATTGTTGACATTTACATTCTTCATATGCTTTTTTGTTTTCAAGTGACACCATTTCCCTGCAAGTGTATAATTTTTATCATTTTTACAAACATTACAATACCACTCTTTATTTAACATACATAAGGTTTTATGTTTTTTTAGTTCTTCTGTTGTGAAAACTTTTGGTCTACCGCGACCTCTCTTAACATTTTGATTTTCCATATATAATACTATACTATAGATATTATTTTAAATAGTTTCATAATAGTGCGGATAATATTGGTCAAGAATTATATATTTTGCATTATTGCGTAATAGCCAGAAACAATTATATATTTTTGGCTACCAATGAATAGCGAATGCAAAGATATAAATATCTCAGAAATTTCTGGGATACTTGTAAATAGTAACATCTTTTTAAACCTTTTTTAAAGCCAAGTCTCATTAATCAAATGAATGTCTCTCAATCTCTCGAAATTTGCATTACTTGTTGTAATCACAGGTGTAAAAATATTATTTTCACGTTTGAGATATTTGACATTATCAACTTTGGTTTGTTTCAACACATTACATTCATCATCGTATCTATTGTTTTCTATCTCATTGCAGATAATATTCAATAACTGTTTCAATGTTATATCTTCATCCATTTCATGTATTTTTTTATGATAAAGTTTCAATAATTTCTTTTTATATTGTAACAGATCCAATCTACGCTCATTATCATATATTTTATCATGAAGATTGTCTTTTTCATCTTCACATTCATGAATTTGAAAATTTATTTTTTTGATATATTTCTCAATGCCACTCATGATATATATAAACGTTAGATATTTTTAACATCACTCAGAGGTACCCATGAATCAAACTCTTTTGGATAACCAGACCAAGAAACTAATGCTTGTTTCTTTTTATAATCTCGTTTGATGACCTTATCAATACGGAAAACATCCTGTTTAGCTTTTAATAATTCAGGTTGGTAGAAAGATCCTTCTATTAGTTCATCATTGAGATCCTTTAATTTATAAGTGATTGGATTTGTGTATTGAATTTTATCAACTATGAATATCTCCTCTGTCCAGTTTGGAGTGTATCCTTTGTCAAATGTTTTTCTCTTATATTTAGATATTCGAACTTTATCACCAACTTTAAATTTTGGTTTATATGATAATAGTTCCGTATCATATAGATTGAAATAAACAGTTCCTTCATTCTTTTTCATAGATGCTTCAATAGGTTTCATTTTAATGCTTGAATGCTTTGTACTGTTGTATTCATTTAATAGTTTTGGTAACATGTCTAAATATTGTGTTGTATTTTGAGCTGTAAATTGTTTCCACATTTTAGATTTTAATGTTCTGTTTAATCTCTCAATAACAACAGCTTTACTTTCATTGAAAGTAGAATACATCTCAATATTATTTTTCTTTAGCCAGTCTTTGAAAGTTTTATTATAGAATTCAGACCCTTGGTCTACCCAAATAAATTTAGGTTTCCGTTTGGATTTTTTAATAACATCATCAAATGATTCAGTAATTGTATTACCTGTTTTATTTTTAATAGGAATGCTCCAAGCAAATTTCGAAAACACATCAATGATATTTAATAAATATCTATATCCTTTATTCCATTTTGAAAACTTCTGCATTTCTACAAGGTCAGCGCTCCAAATATCATCTATTCCATTAACAACAACTCTTCTTGTTTTAAATTTTCGTTTGATTGGCTTATGTAATTCATCGGCTAATTGTTGAGCCCAATCATTTTTACTCAACGCCGCTTTCCGTTTTTTGGCTTCCTTTTTTAACACCAAGGCCTAATTTCTGTTTTATATCAATCGTGTTTCTAGCCAACCAATGACCCCATTGTCTCTCATCATATGGTACTTCATCTAAAGCTTTGACCATTTTTCTGTCTGCTCTATTCTTGCACTTTCTGTCGTCTTTACAAACACTATAATCAACATCGTGCTGCATGGCAATGGCATCCGTTCTTCCTGTAGGTTGGTCATATATTTCTAATATTTGGCCAGTTGTTGGGTCATATTTCACTTGACTCTCTAAATCATTATAAGGCCCAGTATATTTATGACCGGGTAATGTCCAACCGCCTTTAGGTTTTGGTAATTTACCGATAGCCTTATGAATATCAACAGCACCACCATGAAGAGGGTCCAGTTTTCGGCTTATATCACCAGTAAAACTATCTAATGCTTGATCCAAATATTTATCAGCCATTCCTTTAATCTTTTGTTTTGCAAAATCAGATTTGATTGCTTTTGATGCTCCGATTCTACCTAAATTATACAAACCTTTTAAAGCACTTTTAGCTGCAATTTCACCAAGAGTATGAGAACCAGTAATATCTAAAAATCCGCCAGCCATCTCTGACTGGCTATTTAGTTTAATTTTTTTTTATTGGATACAAAACGTGTCTTAGTAGCCCCACATTCACTACATTGAGATTTTAACATAAGACGATTATTTTTAGTTTTAACATATTTTTCAGTACCTGGTACAGATTCTGTTTGCTTCTTCTGTTTTACACAATAACTTTTTACCATTTATATAATATAATTAGATATTTTTGAAATAGTTTTCAATAAATCGTTCATTATACTGTTGGTTATTTAATTTGAATACTTTTATACAATCATAAAATGATTTTTTATAAATGTTATCCAAAAAATATAAACAATAATATCCACATCTAACTGATTTGATATCCTGGATAGGATAACCATAATTGTATATAAACTTCAATTTCAATTTTTTAGCATAATCAACCAATTTCTGTGGTGGAGGTAACGAAAAACTATCAAAGTAATATATAGTCTTATCATTCATATTATTATAATGTGCTACCCAATGTGTACCAGGACCTATTTTATCATCAAGATTAATGATACAAGATCCTATTTTGTGGATATGATCCAAACTATCTCTCGAATAAATACCATTAAAATTGGTTATTTTTAAATATTTAATCCATTTTAATAAATCGATATTTGAAAGAGGAATATCTCTGAACTTTGGTTTTACAGGATATCTCCTAGAATTGGTATTCCTAACTTTGTAAAGGGACTGTTTTTGCCTAGTAATAGGCCCTCTCCCTTTTTTGTTTTTGTTTTGACTTTTTTTTTTGCTCCCATACCTATAGTATTTGAGGGCCAGTTTCCATAAAATGGTGGCGGATAATAAGGCATCATCATTCCAGGTTTAGGTGAAACTGTTAATCCAGATGCTTTCTTTTTTGGTACACTTAAACCCTTTCCTGTTAATGCATTCAACAACATTGGAATACCAATAGATGCTAGGAGCGTCCCCAAAAAACCACCTCTTTGCTTTTGTGATGGTTGAATGAATACTTGTCCTCCATTTTGAATAGCAGCTAAAATGTCTTGTTTTTGTTTTTTAGTTAAAAGGTGTTTATACTTAATCAATTGCTGTATTTTTGAATCTGGTATTAAGAAACCACCAGATTGAATACCTTTTCCAAAACTTTTATCTATTCCCAAAGATCCGAGAGCAGATAAAGCCCCAGTAGCTAAAGCTGGTACCGCTTTTGATGCTAATTTGGTGGCCATTGGAAGCATTTTTGTCCCAAGTGAAATTAAACTAGACCATAAAGAACCGCCATATTTAACTGATTTTCTAATCTGTGTTTTTGAAATCTTGATATCTACACCAACTCCATTTTTTATCGCTTTTTTGATTTTATTTATCTGTGTTTTAGTTAAATTCAGTCCATCGCTTCCCATCAACTCATTTTTAGCTAATCGAATTGTTATTGGTGAATTTGTTTCATATGCTTTTGCTAATTTTTGTTTTTGTCCTTGAGATAATTTCACACCATATTCATAATAAGTTGTCATATTTTGTATATAATATATGTTATATAATTTTGATAATTGCAAAACATGTTTAATTGAAAAACTATAAATATTGTAACAACATAATTAATTTATGCTTTAATAAGTAGTTTACCACTGCTTGTGTATAATTCGATCTCTTTTTCATGAAGAACAAGAGCATTCAAAGTATAGTTAGTTGCATTTACACCATTAAGTTCATATCGAAAAGTTAATGATACAACAGAATCTTTTGTGTCTTCCTCTTGATTTCTTAGGTCGAAATAAATCATTCCAAACAAATTTCTGAAATTACTTCTATCAATTAATGACCCACTAAGAAAGTCATTGTAAGCAGAACTATAGCTCATAAGTGTTCTGTATAATCTACTCTCTTCATTAGCTGACAATTCAAGTTGAGGATAATATATGCTATTATTCATTTCAAGCTGAGCTTTACTGAAAACTCTGTTATTTGCACCTATACTGAATGTCTTGAATGTAAATATATTAGCTTCTTGATTATTATATGAAGCTGTTGGATTCACCCATAGAAAAACATGTCTTGGTCTTCTTATACCTGTACTAATTCTGAAAAATGAACTCACAGCCGCAGTTTGATTTATTTCATAATGCTCTCTCAAGTATATCCAAGTTTTTGGTTTCAGATAGTTTTCCAGATATTGACGCATACCACTACCATTGAAAATAAGTTTAGGGCACCATAATCTGAATTTAGTCATCAAAACTTTTGAATCAGGAGCAGCATTGCTACGAAATATAATATTGTTATCATTTTCCAATCGGATTAAAATGTTCATTTTTATATTTGGATGAAGATTCTTTTTGAATGCAGCAAAATACGAATATATATTCAATGGGATAGATATTTTGTTCTCACTGCCTGCGTCTGTAAGAATTTTTCGCGTCGCGAATCCTTGGTTGTACAATGCTTGAGCTGTTCTTGGTTCAGATGTTCCAGTCGAAGTATCTAAATAAAAGAAATTGTCTTTAGCAACTGTATTGGCATATTCTTTAGTGTATTTTAAAAGTGATAGAACATTCGATGATTCATTGGCTTTTGTGTTGTTATATACACTTATACCATTACATTCAACTCGTATTTCTCTGATGAAGGTGTTACCGTTTGTTGTTGTACAAAATAAATTTCCATTTCCCACTCCGGCGCCGATACCAGCTCCATCTTGATCTTGATCTAACTGAAGAAGCTTGAAATTGACTTCAATATATGCATTATACCAGTCTATTGGGTTAGCCTCTGAGCTATTATCTATTACAAACATGTAATTATCTTTTGTTTGTCGATTATTTGCCCCAATATTAGTATTCAAAGGTGTTTGTAAATCATAATATGCATATTCATATCTTTTAACAAATTCTGGACTTCGAAAATTTCCGTTCATATATATTATTAGTTTAGATAAAAAATCATTATAATAGTAAATCATTATAAACATCTTTAATATATTGATATTTGTCAGTATCTTGAGCCTGTTGCTCATTTTCTTTTTGTAAAAGTTTGATTATTTCATCACCTTTTGTTTCATTCGTTATTTTTGGCTCGTTTGTTTTATCACTAAATTTATTATAAATTTTGTCACCAATAAGCTGACCTGTTTTTTCACCTATTTTTTCCGACCCCTTTTCTATCAACTTTTCAGCACCCTTTTTAGCAAGTTGTTTAGCTGTTTTGCTTGCAAGTTTTGAAGCTATCTTACTTCCAACATTTTTGAAAACATCAAATATTCCTTCACCTTGAATAATGTAATCTCCAGTATCTGGATCTTTTTCTCTTCGTTCCATCTATATAGTGAGTGTATATAAATTAAGCTTCTTTTATCACAACGGTTAAAGATATATCAATTCCATTTAAGTCAACCTCCCTGTTTTCGTCGTCTGTGATATAAAAAGTAACTTCAGATAGTACTTTTGTATTTATTTTATTCCAAAGATAATTCATTGGTTGTATTTCAAATGGTAGAGATCTTGTTTTTGTATTCGTTGAGAAGGTAAAAAGCACGTCTGATAACCTTCCTGAAACGATTGAATTACTTAGTAGAGAAGTTCTTATGTATAAGTTATCAATACTGTTGCTGATATTAGGAAATTGGGGTCCATAAGAACTCACTTTCAATATCCCTGTTTTATCGAAACCCAGTAAATCTGCAAAGTTTCCGCTATTCTTGAAATCAATCCAATAGTTTTCATCCAACTTTATGAAAACCTTATATGTTGTAAGGTCAAATAATATATCAATTCCATAAGTCTCCTTTTGCGTGAGTTTTCCAATTTTATTGTGAATATATTGATTTATATCATCATAGTCATAAATACCTGGTGGTAATGTTATTGTTTGCCAAGAAGTGCCTTTGTTTTTTGAGATCTTTAATTGGTTGTTATAATATTCTGGTCGTATGTTATGCCAACTTGCAGTCATACTGAGATGATCTAATGCCATATAGTATTGTTTGTTGTCATCTAAAATTAATTCAGGAATGAACTTTATAGTGAAATTACCTGGTTTATTATTTTGGTTTTGTTTTTTAGCATCTATTGATTTGAAAACTAAAACTCTATTTACATCCATTATATTATATGCTTATATATTTATTGTATAATTTCTCATGCATTGTTCTGTCAATAGCCCCTATTTTCATTAATTCATCATTGATTTGTGATAAGTCATTTCGCAACACTGGACTATTGTTTCCAGCTACCATTGAACCAATTATTATTTTCATGCGATCAGCCAATTGCTTTGGATCTTGATAATACATAACACTTGATCCAATCATTCTGGACTTACCAGATGATTTGTGTGGTCCAATATTACTGAGCATATTAAGATCGTTAAAAATCTTTACAGCATTCAGACTGTAGTTTGTTTTGGGATTATATCTTTTAGTTAGCATATTTATGAGTGATTTATCAGCATCAGCTTCATAAACCAATTTACCACCATGATATGCATTCAGCTTCATTTCATTCATCAATTTTGAGACATCAATAAGAAGGCCACCATATTGATTACCATTTATTTTGAAAGCATTTCTTTTTGGTTGTTTATATATTCGAATACCCTCACCTTTTTGTCTATACTCAAACGACTTTAATACGTCTGAGATCGTATCCCTATATTTTCGAAGAACGCCTATTTCATTAGTATATTCCGCCTTAACTTCTCCACTCTTGCCCTTTTTATTTCTGCCCAAGTCCATTGCTAATTCGGCAGATTTTTTCTTTTCTTCCAATAATTTTTGGGGAGACAATGATAATAATTGTGAGGGTATTGTCAAATTGTTTTTGTTTAAAACAATTTTATCATCTTTATTAAATCGGTTATCAATATTAAAATATGTCGGATCTTTTCTTGATTTTTGTTCTGGTTGGTAATCTATTTGGGGTAGCTCATGTTGTAATGTTATTATGTCTTTATTCGATTCAATTATATCCTGAAATCCCTTTGTTAAAGCTAATTGATTTCCCCGTAGTTGTTCAATTAGTTGATCCTGTTTCTCATCTGTTTTTTTCTGTTTTTCAATCAATGGCTCTCGTAATGTCTTAAAATAATCACTCATTACAATATCACGCCCTCCTTCCTTATTTTTTATTTCATTTTTTGATTCAGTAACTGCTTTGACAATTTTATAGCTATCATATTCTGAATCAGCATATTTTTTAATTCTGTCAATATTCATTATATAAAATATGTTACATAATTTATCTGTCGAAATGACACTTATCTTTAAAAATATGTGTAAAAACAACACTTATATTTATAAATATGTGTGAAAACAACACTTATATTTATTATCTAACATATTTTATATAATGAAAATTCCGAATTACGATACAAATAGAAATGGTGTATCAAAAAAAAGATTAAACAATTTTTTAGACGAAGATTTTAGAATGATTATTACAGGACAAAGTCGATGTGGAAAGACAAATGCTCTTATGCATATGTTAAGATCACCACTGATGTATTATGATAAGATATATTTATACACACCAAATTATCATCAGGAAAAAATACAAGATCTACAAACATTGATGAATAAAATATCTGATAAGGTCGGTTATCCTGTATTAGAAATTGGATCATCTGATGATATTAAAGACACTTCAGAATATCCCAACAACAACCGTAAAATTGTCATTTTTGATGATCTAATTAATGCGCCTGATAAAATACAAAATAAAATTGCCAACAACTTCACAGATGGACGCCATCATAAGATAAGCCCAATTTATTTAAGCCAGAGTTACTATGATATTCCGCAGAAACTTAGATTAAACTGCAGTCATATGATGTTGTACCCACCTACTACCAAAAACCATTTGAATCTCATTGCCAAAGAAAACTTAATAGACCCTGGTTTGTTCAATAAATTAGGACCCTATGAATTTCTGTTTGTGGACAAAGAAAATAAAAGTGTGAAGAAGAATTTTGATGAAATAATCTAATGTAATATCATAATATAGATGGGCATATTTAATAACCTTAAGAAATTCACAAATATTGACATTTCTATGGCTAATGATTCTATATTAGAATCATTAGCCAAAAAATTCAAGCAAGTAGTGGACTCAAGTTGGATTCAAACAATAACTATGATATGCAGAATAAAAAACTTGTCAATCTAAAGGAAGGGGGTAATGACAGAGATGCAATTACCAAGCATCAATTAGATGTTGGATTACTAACTAAACCAGGTAAATATGAAGTATTATTGTTGAATGGCGAAAATCATATGACAGGAGATCTTGACCTCAGAGGAAATAAATTAATTCTACCTGGTGAAATTGATATGGATCGAAAACTGATCACAAATATGGATACGGATGAAAACAATGATCTCAGTGCTGTGAATATGATAACTCTAAAAAAATATCATCCCGATGTTCCTGATCACACTCATGAAGTTACTAAAAACATTGATTTGAAAGAACTTTTTAATATTGTTAAGTCGAAACAACAGACATACTTGGATTTAGCTGCAAATTACAACAATCTTGTTAGTTATAATGATGTAAAAAACATTTTTCTTTCTCGTAAAGAGATGTTGATGATGGAAACGGGCCTTGATATGAATAAAAATACGATCTTCAATGTAAAAGATCCAATAGCAATTGATCACGCTACAAATAAAGGATATGTTGACACAAAAACTGGTGATAACAACACAAGAATAAATCAAAATACGAATGCAATAAATAATTTAGAAACACTCAAACTTGATAAAACTATTTCCAGCGATCTTGATATGGGAGATAAAAAGATTGTTAATCTAGCAACTCCTAAACCAAATGAGAATGACGCTGCTATAAATGTTTCATTCTTCAACACCGAACTCAATGATTCCAATACAAACTTGTACACACGAATAACGGATGATTATAAGAGTTATGTAAACAAGTCACACATAACTCCATCTACATTGAAAGATGTTTTCAGATATCTAATGGAAGATGTAGATGAGAGCTCCTCAGAAAGTAATATAGTTGTTAATGGAATTATCAATTTTGCTGCATCACCTCACCAAATCAATAAGAAAGCCTATGATATAACACTTACAACAGACAATAATGATGACTTCAGGTCAAGGATAGGTTTCAATGCATACAAACTTCCTCAAGGTGAGTTCACTTTGGTAATCGAGTTTTTTGTTCCAGATAAAGCTCATATTAGTTCAACATCTGTCACTGTTGTCTCAACAGTTATCAACATCGGTCAGCAAACAACAAAGATTTTCAACACTGAAGGATATACGAAAAGCATTGTTCATTTACACAAATGGCAGGTCTCTCCACCTGAATATATAATGATAGATCTTCATGGAAGAATAACAAAAGGGAATACAAAGAAAGCACATCTAATCGTTTATGGTGTTAAAGGACATGTTTCGAGTGTCGATCCAGATGTATTTGATACTGTTTTTGTAATTGAAAATGGAAAAATGGTTATGGAGACTGATATTGATTTAAATGGTAGAAACATAATTGGTTTACCTATAAAGAAACAAAAATTCATATTTTTAGGCAATTATATGAAAAATAAGAACACTAATGATATCATATTCAACGGTTCATCATCATTTATTGCGGTAACTAATTTGAAAATAGTAAAATTATGGTTGATGATATTGGACGATAAACCGCCTGAAGGATACAAAAAAATGTTTATATTAATCAATAACACTTCGTTCGCTCCGCAAAATTGGGAAAAAACATCAAATAAAATTTTATACACTTTCAATATATCAACATCAGTTATCAATTTCAATGAAGATACAGTTGTACGAATCAAATTAATAACATTGGATCATGGTAATTCGTTTCCTCCATATAATTGTCATGTTAGTACACTTTTTGAAGAGTTTTAATATAATAACTAAAACAGGCATCTTCAATTTTAATCACATAGGAAAAACATACACCATATTTTTATATATAAAAGCTACATTTAATATAATCAATAAATATATATGCTGAATTTGGATAACGCAATTAATTTTTGCAATAAATTTTTTACAACTCAAAAAAACCTGCATCCTAATACTAAAGATGAAATCTTGAAATCTTCTTTAATTTATCAATATTTGTACATTAACTATTTGAATAAGCCAATATCATTTAACCAAATATTAGAAAAACACCCTGACATTGGATTAATAGGACCAGGTTCTTGTACTCTAAATACCAATTACCAATTTTTAATTAAACATGCTATTTTTCATGATGCATTTGGAAGATTTTATAATGACTATGAAATGGGGCCTGGATACACATATTGCTTCCTTTCAATGCCGAAGAAATTAAAAAGATCTCCAATAATGGGTCAAATAAGTGGTGTAATTTATTGTCTTCTTTCAAATCCTAAAATATAATTATTATCCAAATATATAATATAAAATGACGAAAACAGAAATATTCAATTTTAATCATATTGACAGATTTATCAGCCAAGAAAAATTATCTGAAATCAAAGCATTATACCGATTCTACCACAAAAGATTTTGGTGTTATATGAAGGCTTTCAAATATTTTAAGAGATTGAATTTAGCTATTAATGTAACTTCAACAGGCTTAATAGTTATTGGTACTGTAGCTGGTAGTATCACATTAAATCCTGCTATACTAGCTTCTATTTCTGGAGCTGGTTTAGTGCTAAAAACAGTAAGTGAAATCAAGAATTATAAAAAGAAAATCGAAATGTCTGAATTTGCTTATACGACATATAAAAAAGTATTAGTTTTTTTACGGTCTTGTCTTAGAGGAAATCATTTCAACCACAATATATTCATCAATGAAATGAGACAGTTAGACGAAATAATCATCGATATTTGTCCTCTTGCCGATAAATTTGAGAAACAGTATGATAAAAAATTCGAGTAAATTTTATTTTATAATTCATTCAAAGGGAAAAACCCTTCACATGACGTATGACTTCCTATTTTTCTGAGAATCATGCAACAGGTCACCTTTTAATAATTTTGTTGACATCATTCTTTATTAATTTATAAACATCATCCCACCATTGTTCATAAAATTTTAATGTCTTTTTAGAAGAAGTTATTTTTATTTTATCATAAGGTAATCCTAAAATTTTTAATAATCTTCTCAAAACATAAGTTACACTAATCATCCGTTTCCGGTTCTTATTGACTTCTGGTAACACGTTGTTTATTAATCCAAAAATCTTATATATTTTGTTACGGTCATTAAAACTTAAATGAATCTCTTTTATATATTTATTGATTGTATTTTCGATATGATATTTTCTTACATATACACTCTTTTTTCTTATTCTATATAAATTTTCATGAAAGTCAACATATGAATTAACTAATTCATAACCATGGACGGAACCGCAATTTAGACAGACGCTCATACCATCTATACTATTTATATCTTGTTCACTACAGCATGACTTGACCACTATCACACTTCTGTCAACTTCTGCCAATTGCTCATCACAAAAGGGACAGGTCAACTCACCAATACTCATCATATAATCGTGAATATCCAAATTACAATAATTCATTCTATACTATTATATGAGATTATATTTTTTTAAAACAATAGCTATAAGCGGCACGTGTCTAAATTCCCAGAAAACAAAAATAGCGAACATGTAAAAATCGGCTAACGCGAATTTATTGCTACCGAACGATGTCATTTCCTCACAATAAATATTCCCACGCGTGGGAAACTATCTTTGTTCCATTGCGTAGATGTTATTTTTAATCCAAATGCTAATCATGGAAGCTGTCATAAAAGGTGATGAAACAATAAATATTCCCACGCGTGGGAAACTGAACCAATATAAACAAGAGTGGAAGGCATAATATTTCGCACACCTTTGATATCACTGATGGATAAACAGCGTTTTATTGAGTTTAGAACAGACCGGGCAAAGTTGAGAGATCTTGTAAAGTTAAATCAAACCCCATAATATGTTGAAAATATTTTCTCTCGTGATCTGAAACAATAGCTATAGTGATGACTCATTTCATAGGGGGCTTCCCCTGTTTTTTCCGAGAATGTCACACACCGATAACTCCATCCTGTTTACAATCTGATGACTCATTTCCTCACAATAAATATTCCCACGCGTGGGAAACTATCTTTGTTCCATTGCGTAGATGTTATTTTTAATCCAAATGCTAACTCTTTGATGGTTGTCATAAAAGGTGATGAGACAATAAATATTCCCACGCGTGGGAAACTCAACCAATATAAACAAGAGTGGAAGGCATAATATTTCGCACACTTTTGATATCACTGATGGATAAACAGCGTTTTATTGCGTTTAGACGCAAAGGAAATCACGCAATGGAATAAACGCACCATTTTGTTTTTATTAACATATAGTTTCATTTGATTTTTCTATATTTTTTAATCCAACAGATGGGAAGTAGTTAAGACTTGGCTTGGTATCAGATCAGTTTTGCAAAACTGATCTGGTACCGCCAAGTCCTTAACTACTGAAGAATATTCTGAGAAGAGAATGACAAGACGTATAATTTTAAAATAAACGGATGACTCATCTCGGGGAAGCTAGGCTGATCGATATGCTAAAGCGCCTAAAGCGCCTTAATAGTCACTGGCAGGTGATGGACCAAAGTTCGCTTTAAGTTGATTACATGTGGAAGGCTGAGCCCATTTTACTTTATTTTAATGTGCTACCATTTAAAATAGACATTTGGGGACTTTCCTGATACAAGATGTAGATGTAAAAATAAAAGAAACAAAGTTTCGCAGGTGCACGTCAGCCTTTAATTAGAGGATCGCATGTTATCTCGATGACATGAAATTAAGCATCGGACAAACATTGAAGAAGCATTAAACAAACATTGGAATAATACTGTTTTTATCCTTAGTATTCTAAAATGTGCCATCATTTTCAATTTTCTGACTGGATATTCTTGAAAATTATTTAAACGTAGTACTTTTATAATTAGTTTTTTTAGAAGGATAGGGCAACGTTATATATTTATGTTATCATGCAGAATATTGTAATATTTTATTTATGGCGAAGATTTGAAATGTAAATGTTTTACGAAAGATTATTTCGAAACGATTTCCGATTCGACTGAGTTTCATTTATTGAACATGTTTTCGCGTTTTGAAAGAAGATAATATCCTCTTGTTTTCTGAGAATCACTATCTTTGCAGCAATTATTTGTTTAAATTTGCGTGTTTAAGCAGGTGCTTATATAAACTTGCACGCGCGAGAATACTTGAAGGTTGAATATGTTGATTGATTATGCAAACCGACATGGTCTGCTGCAAAAGGATAATTGGAATTAAATTGGATCCTTTATGTAGCTTTAAACCAGCTCAAACATATTCAAACATTTACTTAAATTCAAACAAATGCAACAACATATATATTTGTAACTACATTACAGCCATGCTCCGTCACGCGTGACCAGTATTTTTGAAAATTTGAATGGAGTTTTCAAGTTTACGCGTCGGTTTTGTAAATTCATTCCGAGATTCGTAATTCCCGTGAGAATTTTACCGCATTTTCGGAAACAAACAGCAATAAAATATCATTTTATTTGAAATGTTACATATCCGAACAGTATTAGGTTTTTTACGCGTGTAGCGAAGTTATTTTTCCGTTAA
Source organism: Dendrophyllia cribrosa (assembly GCA_024195265.1). Classification (NCBI taxonomy): domain Eukaryota; kingdom Metazoa; phylum Cnidaria; class Anthozoa; order Scleractinia; family Dendrophylliidae; genus Dendrophyllia; species Dendrophyllia cribrosa. The sequence continues at coordinate 29,129,561 of JAJLRJ010000012.1, forward strand.
CTCGTGACTTTCAAAGTGTTTTCCAGAGAGATCTCCAAGGTTTCATTCAAATCTCGGACGTTACAAAGAAATATTCAAACGTTCATTTCAGTCTTGTGGATTACTGGTCACGCGTGACGGAGCATGGCTGTAAGGTTTTGGATGGGCTCTTATATATAGTTAATGGCATTGTAATGCGGTGGCTATTTTTGTTCTTACATTTCTTGTTATAGCCTTGAGGATATTCAAACAATATGACTCAAAATCGAGACATGATGCCTCGCAAGGTACAGGCTGATCGATATAATAGAGCGACTTTTTTGTCAAGTCGATGGACCAAACGCGTCGAACGTGTGTTGACTTTGACAGAATTCCCTTTACCCTTAAACTCCCAAGAGTGCCAACATAAAAATTAAGGAATAATCCCAAATTTCGTTTTGCAAAATATTAAGGAACAGATGATTAAAAGCAACAGTACTGCTGAAGAGGTTTAATTTGAATGGTCACACCATAGGATTTCGTTCACAGACTCAAAAGTTAGAATTACACTGCATGTCTCCATAATTGACTCTGGGTGTGACAGGGGTAATACGAAATATTTATGTCTTATCATTTTTAAAAAACGTTTTGCTGATCCTTATGATACAATCTAAGAAAAATCGACAAGAAATTAATATATTATGGAAAGATGTTGTCAGTTTTAATGAGAAGCAAAATAGAGCAAGTTGCTTTTGTCTACGTAGCTAAATGAAGTTTCGCAGGTGCAAACCGACGCCGATGGCATGAAATTAAGGATTTGTCGAACACAGCGTGATTCCTTAGAATACTATTTACACGAATGTTTTTAGAAAATGAGAGCTGAGCCCGTTGAAACACGACCTGCTGTTAGTGCACATGTTTTACTAATTTTCTAAATATTATAGCGAATGTGATCATCCCAGTCACACAGAAACTGAAGGAGTTGCAATTAGAACATGAAAACAATTTTCAGGCCTCGACGGGATTCCAAGCGTGACCTTTACGATTCCGAGTCGCTCTATCACTGAGTTACAACGACAGATGGGAGCCTTGGTCAATTGTGAGTTCTCAGTTGTCCGTTAATAGATGCATTATCATATTCATCATTTCACGGGTGTAATAGAACACACAATTGACCAAGCTTCCAATTGGCCTTGAATTTATTGTCATATAGCGTAAATCCCCCATTAAGCCCCCATCCCCCATCCCCCTCCCTTTTTCTTAAAGGCCCATTCAAACTTTATGGAACCCCAACCCCTTCACATATCCTTTACAACCAAAACAATTAACAACATACTGTATAACCAGTACATTTTTACCTTACCAATCCGGGCACAGATTCGCATACAGTACCCGCGAACTTTGTGGAAAATATTACTACGTACTTGTAGTAAAAAATAGTCGCAATTGCGCTAATCATTAATGTTTTTATCCATATGCAGGACGTTCGCATCATATTGCGTTTCGCTAAGTTATAATAAGCCTACCTCTCTATCAAGCCCCCCTTCCCCCTCAACCTCTGAAATAAATAACCCCCGGTGGGGCTTAGTAGCGGATTCATGTTACGTTACTTGTTTTACTTGCTTAAGTTTAATTTATTTAAATTAATATTTATTATTTATAGAAGTCTACTGAAATAGGTCAATATTTAGTTCAACAATTAACACAGGACATTAATTAAGTGTTTGATGCCTGATGGGTCTCGTACGTTTTAGGACAGCCAGTCACAGATGAAAAACGTCGGCATTCAACTGAATGGCTGGATAAAATTATATTAAGTTAAAGTGGTTATAAAGTCTGTCAAGACTTTATAAGCAATTGCCTTATATTAGCTTATATTAGTACGCATGCAAATTTGTTTGAGATCGGTTCAATTGATCTTAATCGCCTGGTTCAGTTAGTTCGCATCCCGTTTAACATTACTGAATAAAACGTCAAACCGATTGAAACTTCATTCGCTTCAGAAGCCTGACTTGGTGAAAAGAGACAAAGGGACTTGACAAAGTTACAATCTTCATTTCTGCGGTTGGCATCAACCCCACTGATTCAGTTCGACTTTCTGGCAGATTCAAACTGTTTGCATACAAAAGGATTTCTTCGTCATGAACAAAACTGAAAAAATCTGTTTCTTTTTAGACATCGATTTACATCAAACGGAAAGCGTTTTCATCACAAATATCGTAACATGTATCCTTAACTTTGTGTTTTCTCTTTTAACAAGTGTTGGAAACTTTTTTATTATATATGCGATTCCAAAAACCCAAGATCTTCATTTACCATCTTTCATCCTTTTGGGTTGTCTGGCGGCTTCAGATCTTCTTGTTGGCCTGATATGTCAGCCATTATACGTGGGGTTTAAAATAGCCGAACTTGTGGAAAACTTTAGCGCGTACTGTACGCTGAGAATGCTTCATTCCATTTCAAGTTGGATAGCTTCTGGTGTATCTTTAGTTACTTTAGCCGCAGTGTCTATTGACCGTCTACTTGCTGTAATCCTCCATTTACGATACAACACGTTTGTCACTGTTCGTCGCGTATTTCAAACCGTTTTTGTTCTCTGGATCATTGGCATAACAGTTGTTGTGCTAAGGTTTTGGATGACAACTAAATGGGTGTTTCTGCCGTTGGCTACTTTCCTTCTAGTACTTGTTGTTATAACCATGAGTACCTTCAAAATATTTCAGATCGTTCGAAGACACCAACACCAGATTAACGACCAAAACGCTGCCATCAGTCATCTTCAAACCAACATGGTAAACGTACTGAAGTGCAGAAAATCAGCTGTGACAGTACTTTATGTTTATGGCTTGTTCTTAATTTTCTATTTGCCTTACTGTGTAACGATGATTATGAACATATTTATTGGATTCACACCAACAGTAAAAATTGTCTACGACTACGTTTTAACTGCTGTTTACATCAACTCTTTTTTAAATCCGCTTGTGTATTGCTGGAGAATTAGGGATATAAGACGAGCTGTAAAGAGCATTCTTACAAGGGGATGACATGCAAGACTCATTTCTCCAAATAAAACGAATGGTATTCTTCACGAGTACGCTGGGCTGGCCGGTAAGACAAAGCGACTTAATAGTCAAAGCGACGAACCAAAGCCGGCGTCGATTTCATGTGTAGGGATAAACTCTTTTTACTTTCTCTTAATGAGCTATCATTTAAAATACACGTTTTAGGGACATTCCTGGTAAAAATGTAGATGTAAAAATAAAAGAAATATAATTTCGCAGGTGCACACGAACCCTCAATTAGAGGAGCGTGTGTGACGCGATGTTCACCCTATTCAGCCTGGGCTTTTTTTGAGTTTCTGAGCCTGGGGGGGGGGGGGGGGGGGGGGGGGGGGGGGGGGGGCCCTCGTAACTTCAAGAATATTAAGGCTATGACAATGAAACCTAGAGGGTATATAGTACGTCCAAAACTGTCTCCTTTGCGGTCCGCACAATGGAACGATGACGTCATATGACGTAATTATTAGGTAATTAGTTATACGGCCGCCATCTTGGATCCGCCATCTTGGATTTGTGAATTTTTTAAAAACCTCTTAAAAACCGTCCAAATTCACTCAAAATTAATCAAAACCAATAAATAAACGCTAAATGACGTAAAAATATAAAAGTTATAGCAATAAACATTGTTTTTTCTTCATTCAAAGGTATAAATATGCAAATTTCAAAAACATGGCTGTCAAAATCTTGTTGCCATGGAAATATCAAGTGACGTGATCAAAAAATTGTCACATAAAATTGTTGCCAGATAAATTTTAGGAAAAGTCACAAAGTTTGGTGGCGTTTGAATACATATGTAAGAAGTTATGAATGTTGAAAGTTAGCGCAGGCACTTTGTGCCCCCCCCCCCCCCCCCCCCCCCCCCCCCCCCCCCCTCCCCAGGCGAATAGGGTTAAGGTACGCCGATTACATGAAATTAACCATTGGCCTTGCCTTAGTATTCTAAAATGTGCCATAATTTTTAGGGAAATGAAAATTCATAAAAATTGCCTGCGCGTTTACCTCTCTCAACGGGTGGCTTTTTCAATTACCCAAGCTAGATTTTCGTTATGCTGCAGTGCACTAACATAGCTTTCTGTAAGGATAACTGTCATTTTAAAATTCGATGTACCAAGACAAGATTTACGCCAGAGAAGTTTCCTCATTTTCAAGTGTTTACAAAAGTGCTGAAAGAAGGAATGTTCGGGCTTTCAAAAAGACATCTAAAAATGTATCTTCTTCCAATATTTTTACATCACTTTGCTCTCAAAGGGTTGCTCTACTTATAATAAATGCAAAGAATCATTTTCATACGTTAAGGCATCCTTCTTCCCGGCTAAATTTAATGCATTGGCGGCTGCAACCTGAACACGGCATTTTAGGTTTTGGCGGATTTCTCGAAAACGAAAAGTCTTTGAAAAGTGTAAATGTAATTTTCGTAAATAAGTCGCCAAAGGGTTTCTGCCGACCAAATATGAAGAAATCCGAAAATTCAGTTTTGGCGGCGAGGCACATTTCCCTTTCGTAAACGGTCGATGCCATTTTTAATGGTCGATGCCATTTTAGCGACACTTAGAAAAATTTTCACAAATTTTAGAATTATTTTTTCTATCAGAAAAAGAAAAATGCAGTTAATTACCTAGAATCGAACCCGGAACCTCTGCATGCTAACATCTCTCCTTTACCACTAGACCACTGGGTTGATCCGGCAAACCCACAAAAAATTTAATTATAAAAAATGCTTTTCTTAATATATATCAATAACGGGTCACCCTAACCCTAAATCTTAACTAACCGCGAATCTAGCTTAGATCTAATAATCGCTTTACCTAGGCCCAATTTTATCTAATAATGATAGCCTATTTTCGTCCCAATCCAGGCATAAACTTGAGAGAAATAGCATCGACCATTACAAAAGGCTTGGTTACTAATAAATGCTAATAATGGCATCGACCGTTTGCTGATAATGGCATCGACCGTTTACGAAAGGGAAATCAGCGGCGGTGAGTTCTCTATATTTACAGACAGCCGCTCTTAAGAATTTGACAAGCATTGTTTTCACCTTAGTATTATAAAGTGTGTCATCATTGTTAATTTTTCAAGTGAAAATTTTAGAAAATTATTTAGTTTTGTGATGTGTGTTATGCTGATGCATGAAATTAAGCATTTGACACGATGACACGAATTTAAGAATTGGACAAGCATTAATTTCATTTTAGTGTTATAAAGTGTCCTTTCATTTTCTATTTCCTCAGTGGAAATTCTAGAAAATTATTTAAATTTAGTATTTTGGTTCTTTTTGAAGGAGAAGGTCTATTTGTAGAAATAGGAAACATAGAATGCACGATCACTGCAACGGCAAACCGTTGAGAATGGCCGGATCTGGGTTTCCAGACCTAGATCAGTATTAATACTTGAAGTGAAACAAAAGAAACGGCAAACTGATCCTTACGGTAGAAAAACAGAACAGAAGCAAATAAAATAAAATAAAAGTGGAATATAATAGCGCTCAATATTTCGCTTTGCAAAGCAAAACTTCTTCAGGGGCTAGCACTAAAAATGATTACAACTGTAAAAACGTTATACAAGTAGTTTTGAAAAACTTAATGCATAACAAAAACAATGAATATGATTGGTGAAGCGGGGTTTGACGGGTGGTAAACTAAACTGATTAGTGATGAGAAAGTTAATGAAGTTCGTCGCGTCTGTTGATTCCAAGAGGTTCTATTCGTCTTTGCTTTGTCTATGAGATATGCGGCTTCACGCGCTTTTCGTACAGAGTCTCTGCTATTACGTATTATATCCAGCGGAATAAGTTGCATATCCTTAGTAGAGTGTCCCGGTGGATTAAAGTGTTATGATGTAGGAGTAGGGTAGCTGAGATGATGTGGATTCTCTACATTTTTACATTGGATTATATAGATCAGGAACCGGTTGTTCAAAAGGTGGATAGCGCTATCCACCGGATAAATCACTATCCAGTGGATAACTATTAACAAAATCCATTGTGTTATGCACTAGACAGTGATTTATCCGGTGGATAGCACTATCTACTTTTTGAACAACCGGGCCCAGGTTTTTAGAATTAGGCTATGTCTACACTATACCGGATAGCTCTTGCGCCGGCACGAAAACCATACCCGATAGGTCTTTTGTTCACACATGAAACTCTAGTTTCGGGACGATTTTATTCCGGAGCAGCGGCGCTCGTGAAAGTGAATCGTCACATATCGGATAGATCCTCGTGCCACTCTCTGGGGCAGTGTGAACCGGCAATCGAACCGAACCGTAGCGGAAGTCAACAACAAGGAGCGAGGATTGAAACCCACTGAAAAAGAAGTAAATATCCAGTTCTGGGTCGTTCTCAGGTATATTAAGGACTGGCTCTTCCCTTATTTTATCAAAAGAGTAACGGGGGTGGTCTATCTTCAAAAGGAAACGTGTCATAAGTATGAGACTTGGCAACGGCATTTGACTTGTTAAGACAGTCCTTTTTGACGTTGATGTTTCCATGGCAACCTATCACGTGACCAATTGAGCTTTTACTTCCGGTTTGTTCCTTCAGTGCTCTTGCAGACAAGGAAAAATTGTGTTTTCTGAGAGTTTTAAGTGGAATTATTTCTACCCTTTTAAGGTACTTTCCAAATGTAACTGGAAACGTGGTCCTCCTACGCGGCATGTCTGTTTTCTGGTTATTACGTGACAACAAAATCGTGACATTTCAATCGTCACGTGACCTGGACACGCCTTCCAGTTTGTTTCGTGTATGACTTTGTGCACTTAAAAATATCCAAACGATATTTTGTCAGTCAGAGTGGTTTAATGTCTCCTGCATTTAGCCCAAAGAAAAACATGGAAATTTGATACCTTAATCAGTTGCGTGACTCTTTTCGTGACAACTTCTAATCAAAATTAATCTTTGTATCAAGTTTAAGCCTTTGGCCAAGTTTCATACCAATATGTTCCATGCTTTATGAGATAGACCACCCCCCCCCCCCCCGCTTAGTTTTTGGATGTACCGTAACTGACCCAATCAATTAACTTTATTTAAACACGGTAAAACGGCTCAGTAAAACTGGTTTTCAGACATGCCGTGCACTTAAATATAATCTAATCTAAATGATAACAAAAATGTAATAGTTATCCACCCAGGCCTTAATATACCTGACTTTCTGTTCACACCAGGCCGGAGTTTTTTTTCATGTCGACATGATAAGCTATCCGGTATAGTGTAGACATAGCCTTACGTGTTATGTGATTATAAATACAACGTTCCTCTTTAGTGGTAAAAAAAAATGTATTTCTTTTGGCCTTGTTGAATAAACTGACAGGTTAAACAGCGTGGGTGGTTGCATCTGTAAGCTCCTGCTGGAGGCACTATCTGATCTCTTTCGCTGGTTGGTTTCTTTAGTTTAGTATGAACCAGGAGGTCACGAAGGCTTGCACTTGCTTTGGGAGTCCACTGTAGCACATCAGGGGAACGGAAAATTATTCCGCGAGATAGCGGGGGTGCGAGATATCGAGGGTGGTGTTAAATTTCGTAATTTTCAACAAAACTGTACAGGACGCAAATCATTGACCTGTCGGTACTCGGAAACTGCCGTAAAGGTCTCTTTATTCAATTATAATAGCAATTAATGCTGTTTACATTATTCTGAGTATGTGAGTAATTTGTTTCTCATTAAGGGCGGAACAAAACTTGCTTTAATAAAAAACAAAACATTGTCCAAAACAAAGTCCAGTAAAACTGTAGCCATTACGTACCCAACTACGAGTGTTTTAAGAAAATAAACGCAAACGACTGTCACAACGAATACACTATTAACCTAGAGAATCGGGGAGTCAAAATGAAGATTTAAAAAACGAATCAATGTTCTGCAATACAACAGTGACTACAGTGTAATGACTGTACTGTTAAGTGGAACTGTATACTGTATGTCAGTTTGGACACCATGCCGATATACTTTTTTCGGTGAACATCATCAATTTAGGGACGTACCATTAGAATAGTGATGGGGGGGGGGGGGGGGGGGGGGATTAATGCAAGGGAAAATGTCAGGAAACAAATCGTGCAAAGAAGAAGGGAAAAAAATTGTGCAGAAGAAAGAGTCCAATTGCGGTCTTTATTTAATATATAAAATTCTGCCAAAGTGCCTATTAAAAATATCTCGATCTCTTGGTGTTTCAAAAATTCAAAATATTCTTGGGGCCCTACCCCTGGTCCTGGTTTTTTTTCTTAGTGACTGCATGAAATTTCCCATGACAACAGAAGTATAAGGTGATGAATTCATATTTTTCAATTGCCGGAAATGTCACTCTGAAATAATCAATATTCAATGCCAGGCACAATAGGAATAAACAAAAAAATAACTATATTTTTGTTGAAAGGAGACAAATATAACTTTGTTTTTGTTTTCATAAACAACCTTTTTATCACAGGGCCGTAGCATTGGGAAGGGCCGGAAAGAGGGGGGGGGGGGAGGGGTTCTGTCGAAGTCAACTCAAACAGCCAGTTTCTAGGCAACGAACTGTTAGTGCATGTCCGTGGGGTCTACGTAGTAGGTTCATTTATCCATCATAGAACACTGACAAGTTGCATAATTTGTACAAACCTGTTCAATGAATGAATACAATTATGTTTATAAAGTAACATGTCTGATCCATGATTTTGCCTTCAGTGCAACTGAAAGTTGAACACTAGATCTTGTTTAAATTTTAGTTGTTGTTCATTTTCGCGGGATATTTCCAGCTTCTTTCATTTTATTTTATGAAATTATTTAAGCATGAATGATTCATTTTACCGAAGCCGAGAACTGAATACCTGAAACGCACTTTTAAGTACTCTAGTATTACCTTATGGAATACATTTCCTGAAAATACAAAGAACTCTGATTCTATATCAAGCTTTAAAAGACTTATCAGAGAAATCGTATTATAATTGATGAATTTATGAACTTAACTTAATCTAATTTAACATGTAACTATTACTAGTTTTAATTTAGTTTTATATTAGTTTAATGTAGTCATATTGTATTGTATTTATTGTGTATATTTACTTTATTATGTTGCACATTTATTTATTTATTGATGTCGGGGACACCTGGGAGAACAGGTTGCTGAATGGTGTTCCAATTATTATTATGTTTATTCCTTTAAGGCTCAGGCACAATGTTCTGTCTGGTTGATATTCCCTGGAAGCGGGTTCAAACATGTCACCATGGGTTCCAGGACTTTTCTTTCTTTCCTCTTACAAGGACAGCACCTTGTAAGGAGGAGGCTGTCGACCAAGACTGAAGGGTCCCCCTACCCTTTGTTGTTACCCCAACAAGGGTGGCGAAGGGGTTGCTGGCCTTGCCAAAGGTGCCACCCCAGACTCTGGTGGGCGGGTGCGTCTAATTTCCCGTGGTAGGCTGAGGCACCAACCTGTCCTACCCCAGTGCCCATTTCCAATTATTATTATTATTATTATTATTATTATTATTATTATTATTATTATTATTATTATTTGAGGACGTTCACGGTACTGTGAGAAAGTACAACTTAAACTTGCCTGGGGTCAATTCAATAAAACTTTTACAAGGGTAATTTACAAGTGCAGCTATTGTTTTTAACCTCTGAAACAATGGCAACACTTGTAAATTACACTTGTAAAAGTTTTATTGAATTGACCCCTGATGTAATGTTATTTAGTTGTTGTTGTTTCAAACTTTTATCTGAACTATCTGCATGTATAAATTGTTGGTAAAACATCGAAGTGCTAGCTCAACTGAAAGAAACGGTGCCTTACGCATATAAAAAAGCTTGTCTTTCATTACATAAATCGGTAACCATTGAGCTATAAATTAAAGCTTTTATTGACATTATCACCTGGGGTCAATTTAATGAAACTTTTACACTTGTAATTTACAAGTGTAGCTATTGTTTTCAACCTCTGAAACAATGGCTACGCTTGTAAATTACACTTGTGAAAGTTTTATTAAACTGACCCCTGGTCCGATAAAAGGTTTCTATGTACACATATCTAATACATCACAAACAAAAACCAGTTGCAAAACGACATTCTAACTGAGCACCCAAGAATTCGTTATAAATTTCGATGAAAGTTTAGAAAGTCTACAGCCCCTAAAGTGCCCTGCGTTTGGGTCACAAGATTGTTTTTGACAGTTCAAAGCTGTTTAAACTTGCTGGAAACTACTCTCAGAAGGCTGGGAATGCTATTTCAGAGACCCTATATTTCAAAAAATCCCAGAGGAGCATGCCACCAGACCGCCATAGAAACTCGCGCCTTCGGCGCTTGTGATGGGCCCCCCAATAATTTTTACCGTGCTACGGCCCTGAATCATAACACAAAGTGATCTGCTTTTCATTTGCAATCAGTGTACCTGCAACATACACTGTATACTGCATTATGATAAATGTGATAATTAGTATACATGTTTTTATCCATAAACAGTTTCAATATTAAACTTTTAAACAAATAAATATTTGTGATAAGTAGAATTTGGTATCTTTGTAATATTTTATAAAATTAAAATTTGTGCCCACAGTAAAATTTAATTGAGGAGGAGTCTTGCCCCCTTGAACAATAAGTATACAACACAATGAAAACGTTCATTTGTATATAATTAGCTAGTTAGGGTTAAAACTTTAACTGTTACCCAAAAAAAAAAACACAGCAACACTGCTAAGGTATACCTGCCAACTTTATCTGAGTGATAGGCGTGAGAATTTTTTCGTGGGAGTGCCAGGATTTCCGAAGGCGACCCGAACATATCCGAAGAGAACCCGATCTATTCCGAAGATGCCCGAAGTTGTCCGAAGATTTTCCGAAGAATTCGGAAGTTTCCATGGACCTCAGCGACCTCCGTTTAATAACATCCAGCTGTAATTGTAATGTTCAGAACGATAAAAACCTACAAAAAAGTGCCATATTTTCATGAACGTAACTATATTTTTAATAGGCCATTTCCGAGTTGCCTTTAGCCTCTCTATCAAAGCGAGGCTAGGTGCGAAACCTTTCATATGAAAATGAGTTTTCATTCACATGCAAATAAAACTTATTTGCATGTGAATGAAAATTCATTTCCATATGAAAGGTTTCCCACCTAGCCTCGCTTTGATAGAGAGGCTAAAGGCAACTCGGAAATGGCCTATTGGATCATGCGATCAGTTAAGGCTGATAGCTCAAATCTGCAAATCAGGCGTGAGAAATTGCTCCATAGGCGTGAGTAGATGTGAGATCGGAGTTTTGGACTCGCAGGCGTGAGACTCACGCCTAAGGCGTGAGACTTGGCAAGTATACTAAGGTACTTTTAAAAATAAATTAATACCACAAAGTATGATTTTCATTGGCAGCCAGTGGTATTTAAAGTGCGAAGTCACTAATTTTTTATCAAGCCTCAAAATCCCGTCTTTTGATAAAGATTGCTGTATGATTGTGATAAAAATAAAATTTCTAGTGTTGCCTACTAGATATTTTAATATAAAAGCTTCTTGATGCCAACATTTGTAAAACATTCGATATGAATTGCTGTTTATAAAAAGTATATAGTGAACAGAAAACAATCAGTAAGGTTGCGTTCGATTGACCCTATTCTGGAAGAAGAATATATTCAAGAATAGCCATTCCTTTCGTAGGTCAATTATATGATTATTCGGTTTCTGGAATAATGCCCGCGATCGATTCCCAGACTTGTTTCTTTTTGTAATTGACGTTTTAATTTCATTACGTCGTACAAGGAAATGAGGAGAAGCGTCTTTTCTCGACTCCAGTAACCTCTCCAGTATCCTCTCGACTCCAGTATCCTTTGTTGAGTAACAACTCATTTTCTTCCCACATGGTCGTCGGCACATGATCGCCGGCGGTAGCCATTTTGTTTGTTGTTTTGAAAAGGCCGCGAGGCGAGGACGACGGTGACGTCATTATTCTGGATTATTCCAAGCATTCTGCTCCCCAGTTCAGAATGCTTGGAATACATTTCATGTATTCTGGAATCGGAATAGCGAATCAATCGAACGGGCATTCGGGGTTGTTCCGCTTTGCATTTTGATTGGTATTTTAAAGGTTTCATGTAATTTAAGGCCCAATCGCACAACATGCATTTTTTTGAATTGTATTTGGGGAACTTTATCAAAGAAGCAAAATTATAAGCTATTGTCTTCTGCTATTCTGATTGGTTAAGCACGAACATTCCCTAAAATTCATTTGACGCAAATGGATTTTCTTTATTTTTATACTGAAATATTGTTATAAACCATCATCTCCTCCCGTATTCTTGAAATCAAAGACATTCTATGTGAGAAAGAGCCAATGCCGCAGAACAATGAAGTTTACTGTAGTTTTTATGTGGAGCATTACTTAATTATCTTCCCACACAGTCAAATAAAGGAACGCTTCGAAGGCAATATGATTCGTTTCGGTTTTTGTTTCCCTCCTTTAAAAAAAGGATGCAAACATCTTTAGTACTGTCGCCCATTTTCCGTCGCGCCTGCACTGACAACCGGAATCCAGGATGGTTATTTACAACTGCCCATACTGCCTTGCGGTTTTGGCTTTGAACTTTCATCCGACAACGTTAATTGAAATAGCTGTATATCAACAGACAAAACTTAATTGGTCGCAATAAAAATATATAATTTCTTTTTGAGATGAATTTCAAGGAAAGTTTCACTCAGTATACAAACAGCTCCTTTCTTCGATTTTGGGCTGTTTTTAGGAGCAGGGTTATGTCAGATTGCTCCTTAAACATGTTATTAGCCTGTGAACAGGCTTCTTATTCTCCAAAAAGAAGCCTGTTCACAGGCTAACATGTTATATGCAATATATGAAACGTTCTGAATTTAGAATCAGTCAATTTCGCCTCAGTAGTAGTAGAACATTAAAAAGCTAAAGTTTCGTTTGCTTATAATCAATCAACATATTCAACTTTATTCTCGTGCTTTGAAGTTTTATCAGCAAACAAATAATTGCTACAAAGCCGATGATGTTGAAGTTTATCTAGGAAAAAGGAAAAGTTTAACTTAAAATAGAACACTAACATAACGAAAACACCTTATTATGTATTTTCATTAGACGTGCACCCTTGAAACACGGAATAACCAAAATATTTACATTTTTAATATGAGAACGCTGTATAATTATCTATGAATTGTCAGAAATGTCGTAAAATATACTCTATTACGCCCCATCTCTTTTAGCCCCATCTCAGTAATACGCCGCCCCTCCTGAGCTTCGAGGTTTTTAATAAGCCGCCCTTTCTATTTAATATTTAATAAGACCCCCTCTCCACAGCCACTTAGGTTGGGTTAGAATCACATTATATTCTTGATCTCAACATTTCCAATTTTATATGGGACAGTTTCAATACTTTCTTATCAAGTTCTGTTTTCAGTATATCAATGATAGGTTTTGACTTGTATATCGTACTTTATGTTCCTGGAACAACAAGTCCATCTTTAAGTTTTAAATACGCACCCCTCTAGAAGGCCTGAAAGTAAATAAGGAAATAGAAGGGCTGATGACTGCATATTAAAGAATATGTCTGATCCAAGTCTTCTTTCAGCTAAGTCTAATACTCCCAATTAGCTTTAGTCAGTTTGCATATCACATGCATCAGTCAACATATTCAACATTATTCCCGTGCGTACAAGTTATATAATATTATAACAGGCAAAATTGAAACAAATAATTTCTACAAAGACGATGATGTTGAAGACTATGATATGCATTTTTATTCATTATAGGGAGTCTAAAATGCGCCAAAACAGTAATTTCAGGTCTTAGTTAATTATTAACCTAGTCGTTAAACTGACAACTGACAAAGGAGACAAAATTAAACTGACCGCACAACTGACATTTGAATCCCCCCATCCAAACCCTCAATAGGGACTTGACAAGGTTACAATCTACATTTCTGTGGTTGGCATCAGTTCCGCTCACTCAGTTCCACTTTCTCGTAGCTTCATCCTGCTTGTGGACGAAAATATTTTATCATCATGAACAAAACTCGCATAAACTGCTTCTTTTTTAGCAACGTCAACTTGAATAAGACTGAAGAAGTTATTATCGCAAATATCCTAACATGTGTTCTTAACTGTATGTTTTCTCTGATGACATGTATGGGAAATTTTTTAATTCTTCTGGCGATTCGAAAATCCCAAGACCTTCATAGGCCATCTCTCATTCTTTTGGGTTGTCTGGCGGTTGCAGATCTTCTTGTTGGCCTGATATGTCAGCCATTATACGTGGCGTTTAAAATAGCCGAACTTGTGGAAAATTTTAGTGCGTACTGTACGCTGAGAATGCTTCAGTCCATATCAAGTTGGATAACCTCTGGCGTATCTTTAGCTACTTTAGCTGCAGTGTCCATTGACCGTCTACTTGCTCTAATCCTCCATTTACGATACAACACGATTGTCACTGTTCGTCGTGTATTTCAAAGCGCTTTTGTTCTCTGGGTCTTGTTCATAACAGTAGTCATGTTGAGGTTTTGGATGGGCACTGAATGGTATATTATTCCGGTGGCAGTCGTCGTTCTAGCATTTTTTGTTATTACCCTGAGTACCTTCAAAATATTTCAGATCGTTCGAAGACACCAACGCCGGATCAACGAACAAAACACTATCGTTAGCCATCTTCAAACTAACACGGTTAACGTACTTAAATGCAGAAAATCAGCTGTGACCGTACTTTATGTTTATGGATTGTTCGTAATTTTCTATTTTCCTTTCTGTGTAACGATGATTATGGAGATATCTCTTGGATACACAACATCAGTAAAGATTGCCTACGACTACGTTGCAACTGCTGTTTACATCAACTCTTTTTTAAATCCGCTTGTGTACTGCTGGAGAATAAGGGAGATACGGCGAGCTGTAAAGAATATTCTGAGAAGAGAATGACTGAGAGGGCCGAGCCCATTATGATACAAGATTTAGATGTACACGTCAAAATGAAAGAAATCAGCTGTGACAGTACTTTGCGTTTGTGGCTCGTTATTAATTTTCTATTTTCCTTTCTGTGTAACGATGATAATAGACATATTTATTGGATACAAAACATCAGTAAAGGTTTCCTATGAGTACGTTACAACAGCAGCTGTTTTCGTCAACTCTCTTTTAATCTGCTTAATGTGTACTGCTGGAGAATTAGGGAGATACGGCGAGCTTTAAAGAATATCCTTAGACGAGGACGGCAAGACCCATAACTCAATACTAACACATAATTCCTCGCAATGAAGGCACGAAATTGCACCCTAATACACTTGTGCGTGCTACGAGGCTATTTCATTAGGTACATCTGCTTCTTTTGAAAACTCAGTTTAGATGTCAAAAAGAAAGGACAAGGCGGCCGTTTTGACAGCAAGTTAACGGGTGGCCAGCATGATACATGATATCGTGAGTCTCTGGACAGCCAATCACAGCGAGCGAATTAGACTAAGCTATATTGTATGGCTAGGTTTATCACAAGCTAAGTCAAAGTGTGAGTAAAACCTATGAAGTCCGTTTATAAAATACAATAGCTACATATTACTAAGCATGCAAATTTATTTGTGAAAAGAAATTGGTTTGCATCCTAAATTAAGAGTAACTCAATCGCTTTCGCAAAACTGACTTGGTTTAGAAAGGGACGTGATAAGGTTAGGCTCCGTTCCGCTTATTCAGTTCCGCTTTCCGGTATCTTCATCCTGCTTGCAGACGAAAGGATTTCTACATAATGAACAGACCTTGTGTCTTCCTCAGCGACAGCAATTTTGAGAAAACGGAAAGCGTTTTCATCACAAATATCGTAACATGTATCCTGAATTTTCTGTTTTCTCTGATAACATGTGTAGGGAACGTTTTTACTCTCTTTGCGATTCGAAAAACTCCAGATCTTCATAGGCCGTCTTTTATCTTTTTGGGTTGTCTTGCGACTTTAGATCTTCTTGTTGGTTTGATATGTCAACCAATTTTCGTGGCTTTTAAAATAGTCGAACTTGTGGAGAATTTAAGTGCGCATTGTACGTTGAGAATTCTCTTGTCCGTATCAAGTTGGATAGCTTCTGGCGTGTCTTTAGCTACTTTAGCCGCAGTATCCATTGACCGTCTTCTTGCTCTAACCCTTCATTTACGATACAACACGATTGTTACTGTTCCACGCGTATTTCAAACCGGCGATTTTGTTTTGTGGATTCTGTCCATAACAATTGTTGTGTTAAGGTTTTGGATGGACACCGAATGGTATTTTATTCCAGTGGCTATCTACGTTCTCACGTTTCTTGTTATAACACTGTGCACATTCAAAATATTTCAGGTTGTTCGAAGACAAAGTCACTCAATTAATTTAAGTGATTAGTGAATCTTAACTTTCTAAATTAAAGACACGGCATTCATGGAAAACAGGCTTAGATAATGATTATAGTAATGTTTAGATAAGTATTTTATTTACCTGATGCATTTCTTTTTTTAAACCGTGTATAAATAAATGTTAATAATAAATAAAGAAATTACCGGGAGGATCGATTTCCTTTTGTTATTTAAGTAACACAAACAAAAAGAAGATGATTTTCTGGCGTTGGAATCCCGAAAAGCATCGAAAAAAACTCTCACCTACCGTTGACTTCTCGCTGATGAAACCCGCTTTTCTGGTAATATTTTCCAAGTGGTTGGCACTACCTGGTACATAGTCCGTCGAACTCCCTCGATGTTAAAGCTTCCTTTGAAGCAGTGCTCTTCAAAATCGTCTGGGCATACGACAAATCAACCTTGTGGCTTATAATCTTTGCGGTGAGTCCGTACAAATTTCAACCACTTGGGTCGCTCGCTTGGAATTATAGGAGTCTTGTGTAGCTAAATTCCTGCATTTCTTTCAGCCTCTTTCTCATACATAATCAACACATCTAGACTAAGACCCTGGCATTTTTTACCTTATTGATTCAGAAAAAACGGAAAGACAGTCGAAACGAACAGGTTTTAGCTCGGGCAAGTTCTCCTACAAACTACTCATTTCATGACGTTCTCGCAGCTCTCTGTGACATCACTTCCGCTGGTAAGGTTTTCTTCGCGTTTGGAACTTCAGGAACATGCAAATTTAACGGCAGCCGCGAAAATATGAAAAGTCAGGACGGAAAAAGCGATCTTCCCTTACTCTTATTAAGAAGGGTTTGGAGAAGTAGGTAAATACACGATTTCCTTTCGAAATCAAAAAAATCAACATGTCAAAATTTGATCGAACTGGCACTCGCAGCCAACCAATGAGAATGCGACTTGTGCTGTATAGACTTTAGTCTGTCGGGTTGTTTAGGTAATTTTCGGCCGACTCGCGACTCGGTTCGGCTTTCAGCTGGCAGGTTGATACTGTTAGTGAACTTAGAGGATTTCTTCAACATGAACAAAACTTTCAAAACGTGTTTCTTTTTGGACATCAACTTGGATAAGACGGAAGAAGTTTTCATCACAAATATCCTAACAAGTGTACTTAACTGTATGTTTTCTCTGATAACATGTGTGGGGAATATTTCAATTCTTCTGGCAATTCGAAAATCCCAAGACCTTCATTCGCCATCTTTCTCTCTTTTGGGTTGTCTCACAGCTTCAGATCTTCTTGTTGGCCTATTATGTCAGCCATTGTTCGTGGCTTTCAAAATAGCGGAACTTATGGAGAATTATAGTGCCTATTGTACACTGAGAATGCTTCAGTTCGTATTGGGATGGGTAACCTCTGGCGTATCTTTACTTACTTTAGATGCAGTGTCCATTGACCGTCTGCTTGCTCTAACGCTTCATTTGCGATACAACACGATTGTCACTGTTTCTCGCGTATTTCAAAGCGTTTTAGTTCTCTGGATCTTTTCCACAACAGTTGTTATGTTACGATTTTGGATGGCATTCGGATGGACCTTTCTTATGGTTGCTATCTTTCTTGTGACAGTAATTGTTATAACTCTGAGCACCATCAAAATATTTAAAATCGTTCGAAGACACCAACTCCAGATAAACGATCAAAACGCCGCCGTCAGCCATCTTCAAACCAACACGGTGAACGCACTCAAGTGTAGAAAATCAGCTGTGACAGTAGTTTATCTTTACGCCTTGTTCATTATTTTTTATTTTCCATACTGTGCAACAATGATCATTCACAAGCTTACCGGATACACAACAACAGTAAAGATTGCCTACGACTACGTTACAACTGCTGTGTTCATCAACTCTTTTTTTAATCCGCTTGTGTACTGCTGGAGAATTAGGGAGATACGGCGAGCTGTGAAGAATATCCTCAGAAGAGCATGACAAGACTAGTCAAAACAAACACATGATTCAGTCCTCGAATGGAACCTGGCTGATCAACATTATAAAGATTTTTATTGTTCGGTAGTGTTGAATACAGTGAATACTGAGCTATTTTTACTTAATCTTTTGACTTTTCTGAAAAAAACAAACAAAAAAAAACAGGGGAAATACAGGTACGATAAGTTACGTGATGTGAATTTAATGAGAGACCAATAAATGCGAGCTTTCTTTGTCTACATGGCCAAATAAAGTTTCGCAGGTGCAAACCATTGTTTAATTAGAGAAGCGCTTGTTATAGCGATGGCATGAAATAAGGATTTTTTCAACATAGTTTGCACCTTTTTACCCTTCTTTAGTGTACTAGTAGCACTCGAACTATTGTTTTTATCCTGTTCCAAGTTCTACCAAACCTTTTCAATTTTACGCTAAACAAGCTGAAGGGTGTGTGCGATCTGACTCCTTGAAAATCACAATGTCATTTAAATTGATACACTGTTAGTGTTTAAAACCCCTAAGGCATACTTGCAGAGTTGCGTATACCGAATTCAAATGCATGAAATTTCGCATGTGCACGCCAACCGTTAATTGGAGGAGCTCATGTTACGCCGAAGTCATTAAAATATGTGTTGGTCAATTCATATTTCACCTTAGTATTCTAAAGTGTGCCATCATTTTCAATTTTCTCAGTGGCTATTCTAGAATATTATTTAAATTTAGTACTTTGGTTCCCTAAGACAGTAAAACTGGAGTATGACGCCGGAGAGAACGCAGATGCGGCACATGTCATTGAAAACGCAGAAGAGAAAAGCCCTTTTTGCGGTTAACCTTTCTCATTTGCATCACAATAAAATTCAACATGATTGCGAGACGATTTCGGACAGAAACTACAAAATTGCCCGAAGTTGCCTCACAACCAACACGTCGATTTTTATTGTAATGCAAATGAGAAAGGTTAACCGCGAAAAGGGCTATTGAATACCCAGTTGGGTAATTCCTCGCGAAGCGAGGGCCGAAGGCCCGAGCGTAGCGAGGTTAATAAATTTGTCGTGCCTCGGGAGCTAAGCCGCGCGAATTCGAGCGAAAAATATATTTGCGTTCGACTGAAAGGAGAACGCAATCCTAATCTGGCCAACGCGAAGAATCGAGATTTTTTGGAGGGATGTACCTTTTTTGGAGGGATGTACCTTTTCTGCGCCATTTTGAATAATTACAGATTTTATGTCACGTGCTCTAGCCAGGCGGCAAGAATCGAGATTTTTTTGAGGGATGTACCTTTTCTGCGCCATTTTGAATAATTACAGATTCTATGTCACGTGCTCTAGCCAGGCGGCAAGAATCGAGATTTTTTGGAGGGATGTACCTTTTCTGCGCCATTTTGAATAATTACAGATTCTATGTCATGTGCTCTAGCCAGGCGGCAAGCATCGAGATTTTTTGGAAGGATGTACCTTTTCTGCGCCATTTTGAATAATTACAGATTCTATGTCATGTGCTCTAGCCAGGCGGCAAGAATCGAGATTTTTTGGAGGGATGTACCTTTTCTGCGCCATTTTGAATAATTACAGTGCGCGCGCGCCTTTCTTTGGATGAAAAGCTGGCCAAGGGAATCGTCGTCGCGAGTTAACCTCCTGCGTAATCGGGAGAGTGGCGATTTTCTGTTCGTCGTTTAAGACGCTGTGGTGATTTTCGGTAAGTGTAATCATTTCTTTCCAATTTCATTCGATGTTTCTTAAAAAGTTCATCGCTATAAATTGTCAAAGGCTAAACATGATACTGTTTACTACTCCAAAGGTTCGTTGCGTGGTGCTTGAATCGGGAGAGTGGCGATTTTCTGTTCGTGGTTTAAGACGCTGTGGTGAATTTCCGTAAGTGTAATCATTTTTTCCAATTTCATTCGATGTTTCTTAAAAAGTTTATCGCTTTAAATTGTCAAAGCCTAAACAGGATACTGTTTTAATTCTACTCCCAAGGTTTGTTGCATGGTGGTTGAATTGAGACACTTGAAACGGGAGTGGCGATTTTCTGTTCGTGGTTTAAGACGCTGTTGTGATTTTCGGTAAGTGTAATCATTTTTTCCAATTTCATTCGATGTTTCTTAAAAAGTTCATCGCTGTAAATTGTCAAACCTAAACAGGATACTGTTTACTACTCCAAAGGTTCGTTGCGTGGTACTTGAATTGAGACACTTGAAACATAGCACAGCAAAGATCACCAGTGAAGATAAAGAGCACACTCTGAAATTGTACCAAGCAAAGAGGTCAAGGAGGCTGAATCATAAACCCAAGTATCACAAATGTTTTCTTTAAAACAAGTTCAAACATTGAAACAGTCAAATTGTTAAAAACTGCATGTACAAGTTTTGATAGGCAAGTTTTGTTCCAGTTAATAAAGTATGTAACACTATTGAAATTTATTAAAAACATCTCTGTTACAAGTTAGACTTAACTCTTTCTGTGCAGCTATACGGAGGGTCCCCAACAGGATTCTTCAATCCCGCCATCCCGACCAAATTTTTCCTCAATCCCATACTCCAGACGCTTTTTGTCAGCTAATCCCAGTTTGGTTTTCGCGCGAATCCATCACTGAATCGGGGGGAGGGGATATGTTATTTCTCTTTCTATTCCGTCCGAGATTGCAATCTTCGACATTTCAAATGAAAAATTAATTGGGTATTTCATGTTCCAGATGACATCTAAAACAATGCATGGGCCTGCAAGTTGAAAGAAAGAAGTTCAGATGCTCGTGTGGCCGGATATACGTTTTTTTCTCTTGTTATCGACATGGTAATCATAATGACAATGAGCACAAAAGTCATAACAGTTCAACAGTATTTATTTGTAACCCCAACATAACTGTAACGGTGTCATAGTAAGAACAGTAGGGTAACTTTATGTGTCGTAGCAAAACTAGTAATGTAACCAAACAGTTGTCAACAATAACGTGAATGTAAAAATAAATTATTAGAAGACAATTGAATCGAATACCCAGTTGGCTCGTAATAATATATTTGATACCAGCGGTTTTCAATTGAGCTTCGAAAGGAACGTTGCAAATTCCTTATTTTTTCGTTACCGCCCTTTGTGATTAGCTAAGAAATCTTGCGCCACTTTATCAACCAATCAGAAGTAAAACCAAAACCAATTGTGACTTGTTCACGCGCGTTTTCCCGCGCTTGGCGCCGGCTTCATGTATTTGCATTGGGTTCTGATTGGTTCATTGTAATGTCTGCGTCTGTTGTGATTGGTCAGAGTGATGTGGTGTGGTTTTTGTTTAACGACACTCTGCTGAAACCTGCTATAAAGAATACCAGATTGGGCACAATTAAACAGTTCAAATTGAAATATTTAAAACAGGTTTAAGGAAACAATCTTCAGGAAGCAGTATTTGAATAGCCTCCGTAGATTAATCGACCCCCTCGAATTATCGCCCCTTTTTAAAGCGATACAAAATAATATTTGCCCTTAACTATAATTCGTGTGTTTCAAGACAGCCAATGAGAAAGTGGCTTGGGTTTTGTAGATTATTATCTGTCAGGTTGTTTTAGGCAATTTCCTTCCTGACATTACACCGATGCAAATTTGGTTGAATGCACAAATCGACTGTCCCATTTATAGTTTCAGTGCTTAGGATTATAGGGTGTGATAATGAAGGGATACTTGAAAATTCAAAAAATTCAAAGAGACTTGAGAAAGTTGGAAAACCTACATCTTAACGGATAGCACTGATTCCACCGTCTCGGTTCAGCTTTCAGCTGGCAGCTGTAAACTGAGAGAATTTCTTCATCATGAACAAAACTCTCAAAACCTGTTTCTTTTTGGAACTCGACTTGGATAAGACCAAAGACGTTTTCATCGCAAATATCCTTACATGTGTACTTAACAGTATGTTTTCTCTGATGACATGTGTAGGCAATTTTTTAATTCTTCTAGCGATTCGAAAATCCCAAGATTTTCATTCGCCATCTTTCATCCTTTTGGGTTGTCTCGCAGCTTCAGATCTTCTTGTTGGCCTGATATGTCAGCCATTATACGTGGCGTTTAAAATAGCCGAACTTGTGGAGAATTTTAGTGCGTATACTGTGTATTGAGAATGCTTCAGTCCATATCAAGTTGGATAACCTCTGGCGTATCTTTAGCTACTTTAGCTGCAGTGTCCATTGACCGTCTACTTGCTCTAATCCTCCATTTACGATACAACACGATTGTCACTGTTCGTCGTGTATTTCAAAGCGCTTTTGTTCTCTGGGTCTTGTTCATAACAGTTGTCGTGTTGAGGTTTTGGATAGGCACTGAATGGTATATTATTCCGGTGGCAGTCATCGTTCTAGCATTTTTTGTTATTACCCTGAGTACCTTTAAAATATTTCAGATCGTTCGAAGACACCAACGCCGGATTAACGAACAAAACACTATCGTCAGCCATCTTCAAACTAACACGGTTAACGTACTTAAATGCAGAAAATCAGCTGTGACAGTACTTTATGTTTATGGCTTGTTCGTAATTTTCTATTTTCCTTTCTGTGTAACGATGATTATGGGCATATCTCTTGGATACACAACATCAGTAAAGATTGCCTACGACTACGTTGCAACTGCTGTTTACATCAACTCTTTTTTAAATCCGCTTCTGTACTGCTGGAGAATAAGACAGATACAGCGAGCTGTAAAGAATACTCTGAGAAGAGAATGACTGAGAAGGCTGAGCCCATTTTACTTTATCTTAATGTGCTATCATTTAAAAATAAACATTTTGGGGACTTTTCTGATACAAGATGTAGATGAAGATGGCACAAGATTTAAATGTAAAAATAAAAGAAACAAAGTTTCGCAGGTGCTCGTCAGTTTTAGAGGATCGCGTGTTATGTCGATGACATGAAATTAAGCATTGAACAAACATTAAACATTGGACAAACATTGTTTTTATCCTAAGTATTCTAAAATGTGCCATCATTTTCACATTTCTCATCCCTTCTTCTATCCTTTCTTTAAACCTCCTAAATATTTCATTGAAACATTTTACTGATCTTTTATCTAAAATCTAAGAAAAATCGAAAGGAAAGTATGTCTGAGGGGAGATTAGTGATATGTTTTCAATTTAAATGAGAAGCAAAATAAGGCAAGCTACTTTTCTTTACGTGGCCAAATGAAGTTTAGCAGGTGCAATCCTGAACCAGTCCGTCTAACACCGATTACATGAAATTAACAATTTGTCGAACACAGGTTAAGATGTGTTTAAACCACGCTAGACATTAATTTCAAGTGTTTAATTCCTGATGGCTCTCGTTTTAGGACATCCAATCACAGGGATTAAAATTAAAAATGCTATTTAATTGTATGGCTGGATATATATTTTAAAAGTCTGAAGGTTTATAACGTCTGTCAAGACCGCCTTAAAAATGCAATTATATATATATATTACCTTATATTATTACGCATGCAATTTTGTTTGGGACCGCGTTAAATCGATCTGAATTGCCTCTTTCAGTTTGATCACAGGAAATTGATTTCAATTGTTTATTGACTAATGGCTATTGTCATAGGACAGCGAATCACAGGGAGTAAAATTAAAAACACCAGTTGTACGGCTGGATAATTAGTTTAAAAGTCTTAGTGGTCTGTAAACACTGCCTCAAAAATGCAATTACCTTAAATTATTGGGCATGCAAATTTTTGGTTAAAAAAAGAGATACTGAGGGACTTGACAAAGTTGCAATCTTTATTTCTGCGGTTGGCATCACTGACTCAGTTTGGCTTTCTGGCATCTTCATCCTGTTTGTGGCTGGGCAAAAATACTGTTGTTACTATGAACAAAACTCACAAGACTTGTTTCTTTTTGGACGTCGTCGACTTAGACAAAACGGAAAGCGTTTTCATCACAAACATCTTAACATGTATCCTGAACTTTATGTTTTCTGTGATAACATGTGTGGGGAACTTTTTTATTCTATTTGTAGTTCAAAAAACCCATGATCTTCATTCGCCATCTTTCGTCCTTTTGGGTTGTCTTGCGGCTTCAGATCTTCTAATAATACACTATTAACCTAGAGAATCGGGGAGTCAAAATGAAGATTTAAAAAACGAATCAATGTTCTGCAATACAACAGTGACTACAGTGTAATGACTGTACTGTTAAGTGGAACTGTATACTGTATGTCAGTTTGGACACCATGCCGATATACTTTTTTCGGTGAACATCATCAATTTAGGGACGTACCATTAGAATAGTGATGGGGGGGGGGGGGGGGGGGGGGGATTAATGCAAGGGAAAATGTCAGGAAACAAATCGTGCAAAGAAGAAGGGAAAAAAATTGTGCAGAAGAAAGAGTCCAATTGCGGTCTTTATTTAATATATAAAATTCTGCCAAAGTGCCTATTAAAAATATCTCGATCTCTTGGTGTTTCAAAAATTCAAAATATTCTTGGGGCCCTACCCCTGGTCCTGGTTTTTTTTCTTAGTGACTGCATGAAATTTCCCATGACAACAGAAGTATAAGGTGATGAATTCATATTTTTCAATTGCCGGAAATGTCACTCTGAAATAATCAATATTCAATGCCAGGCACAATAGGAATAAACAAAAAAATAACTATATTTTTGTTGAAAGGAGACAAATATAACTTTGTTTTTGTTTTCATAAACAACCTTTTTATCACAGGGCCGTAGCATTGGGAAGGGCCGGAAAGAGGGGGGGGGGGGAGGGGTTCTGTCGAAGTCAACTCAAACAGCCAGTTTCTAGGCAACGAACTGTTAGTGCATGTCCGTGGGGTCTACGTAGTAGGTTCATTTATCCATCATAGAACACTGACAAGTTGCATAATTTGTACAAACCTGTTCAATGAATGAATACAATTATGTTTATAAAGTAACATGTCTGATCCATGATTTTGCCTTCAGTGCAACTGAAAGTTGAACACTAGATCTTGTTTAAATTTTAGTTGTTGTTCATTTTCGCGGGATATTTCCAGCTTCTTTCATTTTATTTTATGAAATTATTTAAGCATGAATGATTCATTTTACCGAAGCCGAGAACTGAATACCTGAAACGCACTTTTAAGTACTCTAGTATTACCTTATGGAATACATTTCCTGAAAATACAAAGAACTCTGATTCTATATCAAGCTTTAAAAGACTTATCAGAGAAATCGTATTATAATTGATGAATTTATGAACTTAACTTAATCTAATTTAACATGTAACTATTACTAGTTTTAATTTAGTTTTATATTAGTTTAATGTAGTCATATTGTATTGTATTTATTGTGTATATTTACTTTATTATGTTGCACATTTATTTATTTATTGATGTCGGGGACACCTGGGAGAACAGGTTACTGAATGGTGTTCCAATTATTATTATGTTTATTCCTTTAAGGCTCAGGCACAATGTTCTGTCTGGTTGATATTCCCTGGAAGCGGGTTCAAACATGTCACCATGGGTTCCAGGACTTTTCTTTCTTTCCTCTTACAAGGACAGCACCTTGTAAGGAGGAGGCTGTCGACCAAGACTGAAGGGTCCCCCTACCCTTTGTTGTTACCCCAACAAGGGTGGCGAAGGGGTTGCTGGCCTTGCCAAAGGTGCCACCCCAGACTCTGGTGGGCGGGTGCGTCTAATTTCCCGTGGTAGGCTGAGGCACCAACCTGTCCTACCCCAGTGCCCATTTCCAATTATTATTATTATTATTATTATTATTATTATTATTATTATTATTATTATTATTATTATTATTATTTGAGGACGTTCACGGCTACTGTGAGAAAGTACAACTTAAACTTGCCTGGGGTCAATTCAATAAAACTTTTACAAGGGTAATTTACAAGTGCAGCTATTGTTTTTAACCTCTGAAACAATGGCAACACTTGTAAATTACACTTGTAAAAGTTTTATTGAATTGACCCCTGATGTAATGTTATTTAGTTGTTGTTGTTTCAAACTTTTATCTGAACTATCTGCATGTATAAATTGTTGGTAAAACATCGAAGTGCTAGCTCAACTGAAAGAAACGGTGCCTTACGCATATAAAAAAGCTTGTCTTTCATTACATAAATCGGTAACCATTGAGCTATAAATTAAAGCTTTTATTGACATTATCACCTGGGGTCAATTTAATGAAACTTTTACACTTGTAATTTACAAGTGTAGCTATTGTTTTCAACCTCTGAAACAATGGCTACGCTTGTAAATTACACTTGTGAAAGTTTTATTAAACTGACCCCTGGTCCGATAAAAGGTTTCTATGTACACATATCTAATACATCACAAACAAAAACCAGTTGCAAAACGACATTCTAACTGAGCACCCAAGAATTCGTTATAAATTTCGATGAAAGTTTAGAAAGTCTACAGCCCCTAAAGTGCCCTGCGTTTGGGTCACAAGATTGTTTTTGACAGTTCAAAGCTGTTTAAACTTGCTGGAAACTACTCTCAGAAGGCTGGGAATGCTATTTCAGAGACCCTATATTTCAAAAAATCCCAGAGGAGCATGCCACCAGACCGCCATAGAAACTCGCGCCTTCGGCGCTTGTGATGGGCCCCCCAATAATTTTTACCGTGCTACGGCCCTGAATCATAACACAAAGTGATCTGCTTTTCATTTGCAATCAGTGTACCTGCAACATACACTGTATACTGCATTATGATAAATGTGATAATTAGTATACATGTTTTTATCCATAAACAGTTTCAATATTAAACTTTTAAACAAATAAATATTTGTGATAAGTAGAATTTGGTATCTTTGTAATATTTTATAAAATTAAAATTTGTGCCCACAGTAAAATTTAATTGAGGAGGAGTCTTGCCCCCTTGAACAATAAGTATACAACACAATGAAAACGTTCATTTGTATATAATTAGCTAGTTAGGGTTAAAACTTTAACTGTTACCCAAAAAAAAAAACACAGCAACACTGCTAAGGTATACCTGCCAACTTTATCTGAGTGATAGGCGTGAGAATTTTTTCGTGGGAGTGCCAGGATTTCCGAAGGCGACCCGAACATATCCGAAGAGAACCCGATCTATTCCGAAGATGCCCGAAGTTGTCCGAAGATTTTCCGAAGAATTCGGAAGTTTCCATGGACCTCAGCGACCTCCGTTTAATAACATCCAGCTGTAATTGTAATGTTCAGAACGATAAAAACCTACAAAAAAGTGCCATATTTTCATGAACGTAACTATATTTTTAATAGGCCATTTCCGAGTTGCCTTTAGCCTCTCTATCAAAGCGAGGCTAGGTGCGAAACCTTTCATATGAAAATGAGTTTTCATTCACATGCAAATAAAACTTATTTGCATGTGAATGAAAATTCATTTCCATATGAAAGGTTTCCCACCTAGCCTCGCTTTGATAGAGAGGCTAAAGGCAACTCGGAAATGGCCTATTGGATCATGCGATCAGTTAAGGCTGATAGCTCAAATCTGCAAATCAGGCGTGAGAAATTGCTCCATAGGCGTGAGTAGATGTGAGATCGGAGTTTTGGACTCGCAGGCGTGAGACTCACGCCTAAGGCGTGAGACTTGGCAAGTATACTAAGGTACTTTTAAAAATAAATTAATACCACAAAGTATGATTTTCATTGGCAGCCAGTGGTATTTAAAGTGCGAAGTCACTAATTTTTTATCAAGCCTCAAAATCCCGTCTTTTGATAAAGATTGCTGTATGATTGTGATAAAAATAAAATTTCTAGTGTTGCCTACTAGATATTTTAATATAAAAGCTTCTTGATGCCAACATTTGTAAAACATTCGATATGAATTGCTGTTTATAAAAAGTATATAGTGAACAGAAAACAATCAGTAAGGTTGCGTTCGATTGACCCTATTCTGGAAGAAGAATATATTCAAGAATAGCCATTCCTTTCGTAGGTCAATTATATGATTATTCGGTTTCTGGAATAATGCCCGCGATCGATTCCCAGACTTGTTTCTTTTTGTAATTGACGTTTTAATTTCATTACGTCGTACAAGGAAATGAGGAGAAGCGTCTTTTCTCGACTCCAGTAACCTCTCCAGTATCCTCTCGACTCCAGTATCCTTTGTTGAGTAACAACTCATTTTCTTCCCACATGGTCGTCGGCACATGATCGCCGGCGGTAGCCATTTTGTTTGTTGTTTTGAAAAGGCCGCGAGGCGAGGACGACGGTGACGTCATTATTCTGGATTATTCCAAGCATTCTGCTCCCCAGTTCAGAATGCTTGGAATACATTTCATGTATTCTGGAATCGGAATAGCGAATCAATCGAACGGGCATTCGGGGTTGTTCCGCTTTGCATTTTGATTGGTATTTTAAAGGTTTCATGTAATTTAAGGCCCAATCGCACAACATGCATTTTTTTGAATTGTATTTGGGGAACTTTATCAAAGAAGCAAAATTATAAGCTATTGTCTTCTGCTATTCTGATTGGTTAAGCACGAACATTCCCTAAAATTCATTTGACGCAAATGGATTTTCTTTATTTTTATACTGAAATATTGTTATAAACCATCATCTCCTCCCGTATTCTTGAAATCAAAGACATTCTATGTGAGAAAGAGCCAATGCCGCAGAACAATGAAGTTTACTGTAGTTTTTATGTGGAGCATTACTTAATTATCTTCCCACACAGTCAAATAAAGGAACGCTTCGAAGGCAATATGATTCGTTTCGGTTTTTGTTTCCCTCCTTTAAAAAAAGGATGCAAACATCTTTAGTACTGTCGCCCATTTTCCGTCGCGCCTGCACTGACAACCGGAATCCAGGATGGTTATTTACAACTGCCCATACTGCCTTGCGGTTTTGGCTTTGAACTTTCATCCGACAACGTTAATTGAAATAGCTGTATATCAACAGACAAAACTTAATTGGTCGCAATAAAAATATATAATTTCTTTTTGAGATGAATTTCAAGGAAAGTTTCACTCAGTATACAAACAGCTCCTTTCTTCGATTTTGGGCTGTTTTTAGGAGCAGGGTTATGTCAGATTGCTCCTTAAACATGTTATTAGCCTGTGAACAGGCTTCTTATTCTCCAAAAAGAAGCCTGTTCACAGGCTAACATGTTATATGCAATATATGAAACGTTCTGAATTTAGAATCAGTCAATTTCGCCTCAGTAGTAGTAGAACATTAAAAAGCTAAAGTTTCGTTTGCTTATAATCAATCAACATATTCAACTTTATTCTCGTGCTTTGAAGTTTTATCAGCAAACAAATAATTGCTACAAAGCCGATGATGTTGAAGTTTATCTAGGAAAAAGGAAAAGTTTAACTTAAAATAGAACACTAACATAACGAAAACACCTTATTATGTATTTTCATTAGACGTGCACCCTTGAAACACGGAATAACCAAAATATTTACATTTTTAATATGAGAACGCTGTATAATTATCTATGAATTGTCAGAAATGTCGTAAAATATACTCTATTACGCCCCATCTCTTTTAGCCCCAACTCAGTAATACGCCGCCCCTCCTGAGCTTCGAGGTTTTTAATAAGCCGCCCTTTCTATTTAATATTTAATAAGACCCCCTCTCCACAGCCACTTAGGTTGGGTTAGAATCACATTATATTCTTGATCTCAACATTTCCAATTTTATATGGGACAGTTTCAATACTTTCTTATCAAGTTCTGTTTTCAGTATATCAATGATAGGTTTTGACTTGTATATCGTACTTTATGTTCCTGGAACAACAAGTCCATCTTTAAGTTTTAAATACGCACCCCTCTAGAAGGCCTGAAAGTAAATAAGGAAATAGAAGGGCTGATGACTGCATATTAAAGAATATGTCTGATCCAAGTCTTCTTTCAGCTAAGTCTAATACTCCCAATTAGCTTTAGTCAGTTTGCATATCACATGCATCAGTCAACATATTCAACATTATTCCCGTGCGTACAAGTTATATAATATTATAACAGGCAAAATTGAAACAAATAATTTCTACAAAGACGATGATGTTGAAGACTATGATATGCATTTTTATTCATTATAGGGAGTCTAAAATGCGCCAAAACAGTAATTTCAGGTCTTAGTTAATTATTAACCTAGTCGTTAAACTGACAACTGACAAAGGAGACAAAATTAAACTGACCGCACAACTGACATTTGAATCCCCCCATCCAAACCCTCAATAGGGACTTGACAAGGTTACAATCTACATTTCTGTGGTTGGCATCAGTTCCGCTCACTCAGTTCCACTTTCTCGTAGCTTCATCCTGCTTGTGGACGAAAATATTTTATCATCATGAACAAAACTCGCATAAACTGCTTCTTTTTTAGCAACGTCAACTTGAATAAGACTGAAGAAGTTATTATCGCAAATATCCTAACATGTGTTCTTAACTGTATGTTTTCTCTGATGACATGTATGGGAAATTTTTTAATTCTTCTGGCGATTCGAAAATCCCAAGACCTTCATAGGCCATCTCTCATTCTTTTGGGTTGTCTGGCGGTTGCAGATCTTCTTGTTGGCCTGATATGTCAGCCATTATACGTGGCGTTTAAAATAGCCGAACTTGTGGAAAATTTTAGTGCGTACTGTACGCTGAGAATGCTTCAGTCCATATCAAGTTGGATAACCTCTGGCGTATCTTTAGCTACTTTAGCTGCAGTGTCCATTGACCGTCTACTTGCTCTAATCCTCCATTTACGATACAACACGATTGTCACTGTTCGTCGTGTATTTCAAAGCGCTTTTGTTCTCTGGGTCTTGTTCATAACAGTAGTCATGTTGAGGTTTTGGATGGGCACTGAATGGTATATTATTCCGGTGGCAGTCGTCGTTCTAGCATTTTTTGTTATTACCCTGAGTACCTTCAAAATATTTCAGATCGTTCGAAGACACCAACGCCGGATCAACGAACAAAACACTATCGTTAGCCATCTTCAAACTAACACGGTTAACGTACTTAAATGCAGAAAATCAGCTGTGACCGTACTTTATGTTTATGGATTGTTCGTAATTTTCTATTTTCCTTTCTGTGTAACGATGATTATGGAGATATCTCTTGGATACACAACATCAGTAAAGATTGCCTACGACTACGTTGCAACTGCTGTTTACATCAACTCTTTTTTAAATCCGCTTGTGTACTGCTGGAGAATAAGGGAGATACGGCGAGCTGTAAAGAATATTCTGAGAAGAGAATGACTGAGAGGGCCGAGCCCATTATGATACAAGATTTAGATGTACACGTCAAAATGAAAGAAATCAGCTGTGACAGTACTTTGCGTTTGTGGCTCGTTATTAATTTTCTATTTTCCTTTCTGTGTAACGATGATAATAGACATATTTATTGGATACAAAACATCAGTAAAGGTTTCCTATGAGTACGTTACAACAGCAGCTGTTTTCGTCAACTCTCTTTTAATCTGCTTAATGTGTACTGCTGGAGAATTAGGGAGATACGGCGAGCTTTAAAGAATATCCTTAGACGAGGACGGCAAGACCCATAACTCAATACTAACACATAATTCCTCGCAATGAAGGCACGAAATTGCACCCTAATACACTTGTGCGTGCTACGAGGCTATTTCATTAGGTACATCTGCTTCTTTTGAAAACTCAGTTTAGATGTCAAAAAGAAAGGACAAGGCGGCCGTTTTGACAGCAAGTTAACGGGTGGCCAGCATGATACATGATATCGTGAGTCTCTGGACAGCCAATCACAGCGAGCGAATTAGACTAAGCTATATTGTATGGCTAGGTTTATCACAAGCTAAGTCAAAGTGTGAGTAAAACCTATGAAGTCCGTTTATAAAATACAATAGCTACATATTACTAAGCATGCAAATTTATTTGTGAAAAGAAATTGGTTTGCATCCTAAATTAAGAGTAACTCAATCGCTTTCGCAAAACTGACTTGGTTTAGAAAGGGACGTGATAAGGTTAGGCTCCGTTCCGCTTATTCAGTTCCGCTTTCCGGTATCTTCATCCTGCTTGCAGACGAAAGAATTTCTACATAATGAACAGACCTTGTGTCTTCCTCAGCGACAGCAATTTTGAGAAAACGGAAAGCGTTTTCATCACAAATATCGTAACATGTATCCTGAATTTTCTGTTTTCTCTGATAACATGTGTAGGGAACGTTTTTACTCTCTTTGCGATTCGAAAAACTCCAGATCTTCATAGGCCGTCTTTTATCTTTTTGGGTTGTCTTGCGACTTTAGATCTTCTTGTTGGTTTGATATGTCAACCAATTTTCGTGGCTTTTAAAATAGTCGAACTTGTGGAGAATTTAAGTGCGCATTGTACGTTGAGAATTCTCTTGTCCGTATCAAGTTGGATAGCTTCTGGCGTGTCTTTAGCTACTTTAGCCGCAGTATCCATTGACCGTCTTCTTGCTCTAACCCTTCATTTACGATACAACACGATTGTTACTGTTCCACGCGTATTTCAAACCGGCGATTTTGTTTTGTGGATTCTGTCCATAACAATTGTTGTGTTAAGGTTTTGGATGGACACCGAATGGTATTTTATTCCAGTGGCTATCTACGTTCTCACGTTTCTTGTTATAACACTGTGCACATTCAAAATATTTCAGGTTGTTCGAAGACAAAGTCACTCAATTAATTTAAGTGATTAGTGAATCTTAACTTTCTAAATTAAAGACACGGCATTCATGGAAAACAGGCTTAGATAATGATTATAGTAATGTTTAGATAAGTATTTTATTTACCTGATGCATTTCTTTTTTTAAACCGTGTATAAATAAATGTTAATAATAAATAAAGAAATTACCGGGAGGATCGATTTCCTTTTGTTATTTAAGTAACACAAACAAAAAGAAGATGATTTTCTGGCGTTGGAATCCCGAAAAGCATCGAAAAAAACTCTCACCTACCGTTGACTTCTCGCTGATGAAACCCGCTTTTCTGGTAATATTTTCCAAGTGGTTGGCACTACCTGGTACATAGTCCGTCGAACTCCCTCGATGTTAAAGCTTCCTTTGAAGCAGTGCTCTTCAAAATCGTCTGGGCATACGACAAATCAACCTTGTGGCTTATAATCTTTGCGGTGAGTCCGTACAAATTTCAACCACTTGGGTCGCTCGCTTGGAATTATAGGAGTCTTGTGTAGCTAAATTCCTGCATTTCTTTCAGCCTCTTTCTCATACATAATCAACACATCTAGACTAAGACCCTGGCATTTTTTACCTTATTGATTCAGAAAAAACGGAAAGACAGTCGAAACGAACAGGTTTTAGCTCGGGCAAGTTCTCCTACAAACTACTCATTTCATGACGTTCTCGCAGCTCTCTGTGACATCACTTCCGCTGGTAAGGTTTTCTTCGCGTTTGGAACTTCAGGAACATGCAAATTTAACGGCAGCCGCGAAAATATGAAAAGTCAGGACGGAAAAAGCGATCTTCCCTTACTCTTATTAAGAAGGGTTTGGAGAAGTAGGTAAATACACGATTTCCTTTCGAAATCAAAAAAATCAACATGTCAAAATTTGATCGAACTGGCACTCGCAGCCAACCAATGAGAATGCGACTTGTGCTGTATAGACTTTAGTCTGTCGGGTTGTTTAGGTAATTTTCGGCCGACTCGCGACTCGGTTCGGCTTTCAGCTGGCAGGTTGATACTGTTAGTGAACTTAGAGGATTTCTTCAACATGAACAAAACTTTCAAAACGTGTTTCTTTTTGGACATCAACTTGGATAAGACGGAAGAAGTTTTCATCACAAATATCCTAACAAGTGTACTTAACTGTATGTTTTCTCTGATAACATGTGTGGGGAATATTTCAATTCTTCTGGCAATTCGAAAATCCCAAGACCTTCATTCGCCATCTTTCTCTCTTTTGGGTTGTCTCACAGCTTCAGATCTTCTTGTTGGCCTATTATGTCAGCCATTGTTCGTGGCTTTCAAAATAGCGGAACTTATGGAGAATTATAGTGCCTATTGTACACTGAGAATGCTTCAGTTCGTATTGGGATGGGTAACCTCTGGCGTATCTTTACTTACTTTAGATGCAGTGTCCATTGACCGTCTGCTTGCTCTAACGCTTCATTTGCGATACAACACGATTGTCACTGTTTCTCGCGTATTTCAAAGCGTTTTAGTTCTCTGGATCTTTTCCACAACAGTTGTTATGTTACGATTTTGGATGGCATTCGGATGGACCTTTCTTATGGTTGCTATCTTTCTTGTGACAGTAATTGTTATAACTCTGAGCACCATCAAAATATTTAAAATCGTTCGAAGACACCAACTCCAGATAAACGATCAAAACGCCGCCGTCAGCCATCTTCAAACCAACACGGTGAACGCACTCAAGTGTAGAAAATCAGCTGTGACAGTAGTTTATCTTTACGCCTTGTTCATTATTTTTTATTTTCCATACTGTGCAACAATGATCATTCACAAGCTTACCGGATACACAACAACAGTAAAGATTGCCTACGACTACGTTACAACTGCTGTGTTCATCAACTCTTTTTTTAATCCGCTTGTGTACTGCTGGAGAATTAGGGAGATACGGCGAGCTGTGAAGAATATCCTCAGAAGAGCATGACAAGACTAGTCAAAACAAACACATGATTCAGTCCTCGAATGGAACCTGGCTGATCAACATTATAAAGATTTTTATTGTTCGGTAGTGTTGAATACAGTGAATACTGAGCTATTTTTACTTAATCTTTTGACTTTTCTGAAAAAAACAAACAAAAAAAAACAGGGGAAATACAGGTACGATAAGTTACGTGATGTGAATTTAATGAGAGACCAATAAATGCGAGCTTTCTTTGTCTACATGGCCAAATAAAGTTTCGCAGGTGCAAACCATTGTTTAATTAGAGAAGCGCTTGTTATAGCGATGGCATGAAATAAGGATTTTTTCAACATAGTTTGCACCTTTTTACCCTTCTTTAGTGTACTAGTAGCACTCGAACTATTGTTTTTATCCTGTTCCAAGTTCTACCAAACCTTTTCAATTTTACGCTAAACAAGCTGAAGGGTGTGTGCGATCTGACTCCTTGAAAATCACAATGTCATTTAAATTGATACACTGTTAGTGTTTAAAACCCCTAAGGCATACTTGCAGAGTTGCGTATACCGAATTCAAATGCATGAAATTTCGCATGTGCACGCCAACCGTTAATTGGAGGAGCTCATGTTACGCCGAAGTCATTAAAATATGTGTTGGTCAATTCATATTTCACCTTAGTATTCTAAAGTGTGCCATCATTTTCAATTTTCTCAGTGGCTATTCTAGAATATTATTTAAATTTAGTACTTTGGTTCCCTAAGACAGTAAAACTGGAGTATGACGCCGGAGAGAACGCAGATGCGGCACATGTCATTGAAAACGCAGAAGAGAAAAGCCCTTTTTGCGGTTAACCTTTCTCATTTGCATCACAATAAAATTCAACATGATTGCGAGACGATTTCGGACAGAAACTACAAAATTGCCCGAAGTTGCCTCACAACCAACACGTCGATTTTTATTGTAATGCAAATGAGAAAGGTTAACCGCGAAAAGGGCTATTGAATACCCAGTTGGGTAATTCCTCGCGAAGCGAGGGCCGAAGGCCCGAGCGTAGCGAGGTTAATAAATTTGTCGTGCCTCGGGAGCTAAGCCGCGCGAATTCGAGCGAAAAATATATTTGCGTTCGACTGAAAGGAGAACGCAATCCTAATCTGGCCAACGCGAAGAATCGAGATTTTTTGGAGGGATGTACCTTTTTTGGAGGGATGTACCTTTTCTGCGCCATTTTGAATAATTACAGATTTTATGTCACGTGCTCTAGCCAGGCGGCAAGAATCGAGATTTTTTTGAGGGATGTACCTTTTCTGCGCCATTTTGAATAATTACAGATTCTATGTCACGTGCTCTAGCCAGGCGGCAAGAATCGAGATTTTTTGGAGGGATGTACCTTTTCTGCGCCATTTTGAATAATTACAGATTCTATGTCATGTGCTCTAGCCAGGCGGCAAGCATCGAGATTTTTTGGAAGGATGTACCTTTTCTGCGCCATTTTGAATAATTACAGATTCTATGTCATGTGCTCTAGCCAGGCGGCAAGAATCGAGATTTTTTGGAGGGATGTACCTTTTCTGCGCCATTTTGAATAATTACAGTGCGCGCGCGCCTTTCTTTGGATGAAAAGCTGGCCAAGGGAATCGTCGTCGCGAGTTAACCTCCTGCGTAATCGGGAGAGTGGCGATTTTCTGTTCGTCGTTTAAGACGCTGTGGTGATTTTCGGTAAGTGTAATCATTTCTTTCCAATTTCATTCGATGTTTCTTAAAAAGTTCATCGCTATAAATTGTCAAAGGCTAAACATGATACTGTTTACTACTCCAAAGGTTCGTTGCGTGGTGCTTGAATCGGGAGAGTGGCGATTTTCTGTTCGTGGTTTAAGACGCTGTGGTGAATTTCCGTAAGTGTAATCATTTTTTCCAATTTCATTCGATGTTTCTTAAAAAGTTTATCGCTTTAAATTGTCAAAGCCTAAACAGGATACTGTTTTAATTCTACTCCCAAGGTTTGTTGCATGGTGGTTGAATTGAGACACTTGAAACGGGAGTGGCGATTTTCTGTTCGTGGTTTAAGACGCTGTTGTGATTTTCGGTAAGTGTAATCATTTTTTCCAATTTCATTCGATGTTTCTTAAAAAGTTCATCGCTGTAAATTGTCAAACCTAAACAGGATACTGTTTACTACTCCAAAGGTTCGTTGCGTGGTACTTGAATTGAGACACTTGAAACATAGCACAGCAAAGATCACCAGTGAAGATAAAGAGCACACTCTGAAATTGTACCAAGCAAAGAGGTCAAGGAGGCTGAATCATAAACCCAAGTATCACAAATGTTTTCTTTAAAACAAGTTCAAACATTGAAACAGTCAAATTGTTAAAAACTGCATGTACAAGTTTTGATAGGCAAGTTTTGTTCCAGTTAATAAAGTATGTAACACTATTGAAATTTATTAAAAACATCTCTGTTACAAGTTAGACTTAACTCTTTCTGTGCAGCTATACGGAGGGTCCCCAACAGGATTCTTCAATCCCGCCATCCCGACCAAATTTTTCCTCAATCCCATACTCCAGACGCTTTTTGTCAGCTAATCCCAGTTTGGTTTTCGCGCGAATCCATCACTGAATCGGGGGGAGGGGATATGTTATTTCTCTTTCTATTCCGTCCGAGATTGCAATCTTCGACATTTCAAATGAAAAATTAATTGGGTATTTCATGTTCCAGATGACATCTAAAACAATGCATGGGCCTGCAAGTTGAAAGAAAGAAGTTCAGATGCTCGTGTGGCCGGATATACGTTTTTTTCTCTTGTTATCGACATGGTAATCATAATGACAATGAGCACAAAAGTCATAACAGTTCAACAGTATTTATTTGTAACCCCAACATAACTGTAACGGTGTCATAGTAAGAACAGTAGGGTAACTTTATGTGTCGTAGCAAAACTAGTAATGTAACCAAACAGTTGTCAACAATAACGTGAATGTAAAAATAAATTATTAGAAGACAATTGAATCGAATACCCAGTTGGCTCGTAATAATATATTTGATACCAGCGGTTTTCAATTGAGCTTCGAAAGGAACGTTGCAAATTCCTTATTTTTTCGTTACCGCCCTTTGTGATTAGCTAAGAAATCTTGCGCCACTTTATCAACCAATCAGAAGTAAAACCAAAACCAATTGTGACTTGTTCACGCGCGTTTTCCCGCGCTTGGCGCCGGCTTCATGTATTTGCATTGGGTTCTGATTGGTTCATTGTAATGTCTGCGTCTGTTGTGATTGGTCAGAGTGATGTGGTGTGGTTTTTGTTTAACGACACTCTGCTGAAACCTGCTATAAAGAATACCAGATTGGGCACAATTAAACAGTTCAAATTGAAATATTTAAAACAGGTTTAAGGAAACAATCTTCAGGAAGCAGTATTTGAATAGCCTCCGTAGATTAATCGACCCCCTCGAATTATCGCCCCTTTTTAAAGCGATACAAAATAATATTTGCCCTTAACTATAATTCGTGTGTTTCAAGACAGCCAATGAGAAAGTGGCTTGGGTTTTGTAGATTATTATCTGTCAGGTTGTTTTAGGCAATTTCCTTCCTGACATTACACCGATGCAAATTTGGTTGAATGCACAAATCGACTGTCCCATTTATAGTTTCAGTGCTTAGGATTATAGGGTGTGATAATGAAGGGATACTTGAAAATTCAAAAAATTCAAAGAGACTTGAGAAAGTTGGAAAACCTACATCTTAACGGATAGCACTGATTCCACCGTCTCGGTTCAGCTTTCAGCTGGCAGCTGTAAACTGAGAGAATTTCTTCATCATGAACAAAACTCTCAAAACCTGTTTCTTTTTGGAACTCGACTTGGATAAGACCAAAGACGTTTTCATCGCAAATATCCTTACATGTGTACTTAACAGTATGTTTTCTCTGATGACATGTGTAGGCAATTTTTTAATTCTTCTAGCGATTCGAAAATCCCAAGATTTTCATTCGCCATCTTTCATCCTTTTGGGTTGTCTCGCAGCTTCAGATCTTCTTGTTGGCCTGATATGTCAGCCATTATACGTGGCGTTTAAAATAGCCGAACTTGTGGAGAATTTTAGTGCGTATACTGTGTATTGAGAATGCTTCAGTCCATATCAAGTTGGATAACCTCTGGCGTATCTTTAGCTACTTTAGCTGCAGTGTCCATTGACCGTCTACTTGCTCTAATCCTCCATTTACGATACAACACGATTGTCACTGTTCGTCGTGTATTTCAAAGCGCTTTTGTTCTCTGGGTCTTGTTCATAACAGTTGTCGTGTTGAGGTTTTGGATAGGCACTGAATGGTATATTATTCCGGTGGCAGTCATCGTTCTAGCATTTTTTGTTATTACCCTGAGTACCTTTAAAATATTTCAGATCGTTCGAAGACACCAACGCCGGATTAACGAACAAAACACTATCGTCAGCCATCTTCAAACTAACACGGTTAACGTACTTAAATGCAGAAAATCAGCTGTGACAGTACTTTATGTTTATGGCTTGTTCGTAATTTTCTATTTTCCTTTCTGTGTAACGATGATTATGGGCATATCTCTTGGATACACAACATCAGTAAAGATTGCCTACGACTACGTTGCAACTGCTGTTTACATCAACTCTTTTTTAAATCCGCTTCTGTACTGCTGGAGAATAAGACAGATACAGCGAGCTGTAAAGAATACTCTGAGAAGAGAATGACTGAGAAGGCTGAGCCCATTTTACTTTATCTTAATGTGCTATCATTTAAAAATAAACATTTTGGGGACTTTTCTGATACAAGATGTAGATGAAGATGGCACAAGATTTAAATGTAAAAATAAAAGAAACAAAGTTTCGCAGGTGCTCGTCAGTTTTAGAGGATCGCGTGTTATGTCGATGACATGAAATTAAGCATTGAACAAACATTAAACATTGGACAAACATTGTTTTTATCCTAAGTATTCTAAAATGTGCCATCATTTTCACATTTCTCATCCCTTCTTCTATCCTTTCTTTAAACCTCCTAAATATTTCATTGAAACATTTTACTGATCTTTTATCTAAAATCTAAGAAAAATCGAAAGGAAAGTATGTCTGAGGGGAGATTAGTGATATGTTTTCAATTTAAATGAGAAGCAAAATAAGGCAAGCTACTTTTCTTTACGTGGCCAAATGAAGTTTAGCAGGTGCAATCCTGAACCAGTCCGTCTAACACCGATTACATGAAATTAACAATTTGTCGAACACAGGTTAAGATGTGTTTAAACCACGCTAGACATTAATTTCAAGTGTTTAATTCCTGATGGCTCTCGTTTTAGGACATCCAATCACAGGGATTAAAATTAAAAATGCTATTTAATTGTATGGCTGGATATATATTTTAAAAGTCTGAAGGTTTATAACGTCTGTCAAGACCGCCTTAAAAATGCAATTATATATATATATTACCTTATATTATTACGCATGCAATTTTGTTTGGGACCGC
The DNA here is from genome assembly GCA_024195265.1 of Dendrophyllia cribrosa. Taxonomy (NCBI): domain Eukaryota; kingdom Metazoa; phylum Cnidaria; class Anthozoa; order Scleractinia; family Dendrophylliidae; genus Dendrophyllia; species Dendrophyllia cribrosa. Next base: position 29,169,774 of record JAJLRJ010000012.1, read on the forward strand.
GTTAAATCGATCTGAATTGCCTCTTTCAGTTTGATCACAGGAAATTGATTTCAATTGTTTATTGACTAATGGCTATTGTCATAGGACAGCGAATCACAGGGAGTAAAATTAAAAACACCAGTTGTACGGCTGGATAATTAGTTTAAAAGTCTTAGTGGTCTGTAAACACTGCCTCAAAAATGCAATTACCTTAAATTATTGGGCATGCAAATTTTTGGTTAAAAAAAGAGATACTGAGGGACTTGACAAAGTTGCAATCTTTATTTCTGCGGTTGGCATCACTGACTCAGTTTGGCTTTCTGGCATCTTCATCCTGTTTGTGGCTGGGCAAAAATACTGTTGTTACTATGAACAAAACTCACAAGACTTGTTTCTTTTTGGACGTCGTCGACTTAGACAAAACGGAAAGCGTTTTCATCACAAACATCTTAACATGTATCCTGAACTTTATGTTTTCTGTGATAACATGTGTGGGGAACTTTTTTATTCTATTTGTAGTTCAAAAAACCCATGATCTTCATTCGCCATCTTTCGTCCTTTTGGGTTGTCTTGCGGCTTCAGATCTTCTTGTTGGGTTGATAAGTCAACCATTTTTCGCTGCCTTTAAAATAGCCGAAACGATGAAGAATTTTAGTGCGTATTGTATGCTGAGAATGATTCACGCCGCGTCGGGATGGATAACTTCTGGTGTATCTTTCCTTACTTTAGCCGCAGTGTCCGTTGACCGTCTTCTTGCTCTTACCCTTCATTTACGCTACAACACGATTGTCACTGTTCGTCGCGCATTTCAAGCCATTTTTGTTCTTTGGATTATTTGCATAACAGTTTTCATGTTAAGGTTTTTGACAAAGAACGATCGCGAATGGCTTTTTTTACCGATGGCTATCTTCGTTCTCGCATTATTTATTATAATTCTGAGTACCTGCAAAATATTTCAGATCGTTCGAAGACACCAACGCCAGATAAACGATCAAAACGCTGCCGTCAGCCATCTTCAAACCAACACGGTGAACGTACTCAAATGCAGAAAATCAGCTGTGACAGTACTTTATGTTTATGGCTTGTTCTTAACTTTCTATTTTCCCTTCTGTGTAACGAAGGTTATGGAGATGTTTCTTGGATACACAACAACGGTAAAGATTGCCAACGGCTACACTACAACTGCTGTTTACATAAACTCGTTTTCAGTTGAATCCACTTGTGTACTGCTGGAGAATAAGAGAGCTGTGAAGAATATTCTGAGAAGAGAATGACAAGACATATGATTTTAAAATAAACGGATGACTCATCTCGGGGAAGCTTGGCTGATCGATATGCTAACGTGCCTTAATAGTCACTGGCCGGTCCGCGTTGATTACATGTGAAAGGCTGAGCCCATTTTACTTTATCTTCATGTGCTACCATTTAAAATAGACATTTGGGGACTTAAGATGATGCACGATACGATTTAGATGTCAAATTAAAAAAAAAAGGTTTCGCAGGTGCACGTCAGCCTTTAATCAGAGGATCGAATGTTATGTCGATGACATGAAATTAAGTATGGGACAAACATTTCGGTGGCTATATCTTCGTTCTCACATTACTTGTTATAGCCCTGAGCACATTCAAAAAATATTAATCAAAATTAACACATGATTATTCGCAAGGTGCATGGCCAGGCTGATCGATATAATAGAGCGACTTTATAGACAAGTCGATGGACCAAACGCGTCGATTTTGTGTTGACTCTGACTGAATCCCCTTAACCCTTATACTCGGAAGAGTACCAAATATTTAAATTAATCCCACATTTCATTTTGTAAAATACTAAAAAAAAAAACAGATGATGCAATGCAACAGTACCGCTGAAGAGGTTTCATTTCAATGGTCACTGTGACCATGGGATTTCATCAACAGACTCAAAAGTTAGAACAAATGGTACCATGCAAAAGTACTGCTGAAGAGGTTTCATTTGAATGGTCACACCATAGGATTTCATCCACAGACTCAAAAGTTAGAACAAATCGTACCATGCAAAAGTACTGCTGAAGAGGTTTCATTTGAATGGTCACACCATAGGATTTCATCCACAGACTCAAACGTTAGAACAAATGGTACCATGCAAAAGTACTGCTGAAGAGGTTTCATTTGAATGGTCACACCATAGGAAATATTTATGTTTTATCATTTAAAGGTGCTCCTTATGATACGAAATAAGAAAAATCGAAAATAAATTGTTTTATGGGAATATTAGTGACATGTTTTCAATTTAAATGAAAGACAAAATAAGGCAAGCTACGTTTGTCTACGTGACCAAATGAAGTTTAGCAGGTGCGAAGCAACCATTCAGTGTTACGCCGATGACATGGAATTAAGGATTTGTCGAACACAGGTTAAGATGTATTTAAACCACACAGGAAATTAATTTCAAATGTTTGATTCCCGATGGCTCTCGTTTTAAGACAGCCAATCACAGGGAGTTAGATTAAAAATGCCATTTAATTGTATGGCTGGGTATATATTTGAAAAGTCTAATTGTTCATAAGTTTAAACGCCTGTCAAGACTGCCTTAAAAATGAAATTGCCTGATATTATTTCGCATGCAATATTTTTTTGGGGGGACAGATTGAATGGATCTGAATTGTTTTTTTCAGTTTGTTCGCAGTACATTAATTTCAAGTGTTTTTTTTTAATGACTGATGCCTTTCGTTTTAGAACAGCCAATGTTGAGATCTTGGATAACAACAAAATGGTTTACTCTCTCGTTGGCTACTTTCCTGCTCGTACTTGTTGTTATAACCCTGAGTACCTTCAAAATATTTCGGGTCGTTCGAAGACACCAACGCCAGATTAATGACCAAAACATGGCCGTCAGTCAGTTTCAAACCAACACAGTGAACGTACTTAAATGCAGAAAATAAGCAGTGACAGTGCTTTATGTTTATTGCTTGTTTTTAATTTTCTATTTGCCATACTGTGTAACGATGTTTACGCACACATTTATCGGATACATGACATCGGTAAAGATTGTCTATACGACTACATTACAACTGTTGTGTATATCAACTCGTTTTTTAATCCGCTTGTGTGTACTGCTGGAGAATTGGGGATATACGGCGAGCTATAAAGACTGCTCTCAGAAAAAAAAACTAAAATAAAATGTAACTAAAACACATGACTCCTAGCAAGGTGGTCAGGCTGATCGATATAATAGAGCGACTTTATAGTCAAATCGATAGTCTTCGCCGAAATCCCGTAAGGACTCAAAATCGTCCAGTGTATGTCCCGATCAACGGAATCAAAGGTTTATTCAAAGTCTACTAATACCAAAAGCATTATTCATCCGTTGAAAGATGATCTTGCAGAACACCTTGCTGGCAGTCAAGAGTTTTGACTTTCAACAGTGTTGTCATTTGGAATTTCCCAAAAGATCCACCATGCTTCGTTTGTTCTTCTGAAGTTTATTACTCGGTCAGTCGTCAATATTTCTCAGTGAAAATTACAATCAATGGTTATGACAGTAACATTTTAAAAACAAAGCGTCTTGTGCTGTTTTTATTTAAACACGAAATTTGTGAGTGCTACAGGCGGAAGAGTACCATACATGGATGGAACGCCCGTTGCGGGGACGTGCACTCGGGATATTTCTCCTCTCGCGCGAGACTGTCACACTTACCCCTCCTGGGTGCGTCACAAAAATTGCATCCTGGCTATTACGCTTGCGCGGTACGAGGCTATTTTATTCGTTGCAGCTGCCTCTTTTATGACTGTTTAGCTGATAACAGCGACATGATCAGGTAGCCATTTTTGACAAACTTTAAGCGGGTGGCCAGCATGATACATGTACACGACATCGTACTGGGTTTTAGGACAGCCAATCATAGGGAGAGAAAAAAAAATTCAATTATGTGCAATTGCCTTTGCAAATTTATTTGAGACAGGTTAAATTGATCGAAATTGCCTCAGTTCAGTTAGTTCGCAAACAAACACTTTCAACTTCATTCGCTTTAAGAAGCCTGACTTGGTTAAAAGAGATAGAGACTGACAAAGTTGAAATCTTCATTTCTGCGGTTTGCATCAGTTCCACGTTCTCAGTTTGGCTTTCTGGCAGCTTCATCCTGTTTGTGGCTGGGCAAAAAGATTTTGCCGGTCATTATGAACAAAACTCACAGGACTTGTTTCTTTTTGGACGTCGTCGACTTAGACAAAACGGAAAGCGTTTTCATCACAAATATCGTAACATGTATCCTTAACTTTGTGTTTTCTCTTTTAACAAGTGTTGGAAACTTTTTTATTATATACGCGATTCGAAAAACCCAAGATCTTCAAGCGACTTCAGATCTTCTCGTTGGCCTTATATGTCAACCAGTTTTCGCGGCGTTTAAAGTAGCCGAACTTGGGGAGAATTTTAACGCATACTGTACGTTGAGAATGTTTCACGCCACATCGGGATGGATAACGTCTTGCGTATCTTTCCTTACTTTAGCCGCAGTGTCCATTGACCGAATGGTTGTTCTTACCCTTCATTTGCAATACAACACGATTGTCACTGTTCGTCGCGCATTTCAAGTCATTTGTTTTCTCTGGATCTTTTCCATAACAGTTGTTATGTTAAGAGTTTGGATAAACAATGATCGCAAATGGCTTTTTTCCCCGACCGCTATCATTGTTCTTACATTTTTTATTATAACCCTGAGTACCTTCAAAATATTTCAGATCGTTCGAAGACACCAACGCCAGATAAACGATCAAAACGCTGCCGTCAGCCACCCTCAAACCAACACGGTGAACGTACTCAAATGCAGAAAATCAGCTGTGACAGTACTTTATGTTTATGGATTGTTGTTAATTTTCTATTTTCCTTTCTGTGTAACGATGATTATGAACATACTTCTTGGATACACAACAACTATTAAGATCGCTTACGCCTACGTTACAACTGCTGTTTTCGTCAACTCCTTTTTGAATCCGCTTGTGTACTGCTGGAGAATTAGGGATATACGACGAGCTGTGAAGAATACGTTAAGAAGACAATGACAAGATTTATAACTCTCAAATAAACGGAGGATTCTTCTCGAGGAAGCAAGCCTGATCGATATGCTAAAGCGCCTTTAGTTAATAGTCACTGGCCGATAACGGAGCAAAGTCCGCGTTGATTACATGTGGCAGGCTGAGCCCATTTTACTTTATCTTAATGTGCTATCATTTAAAATAAACATATTGGGGAGTTTCCTGATACAAGCTGTAAATGTAGATGATACAATATTTGGATGTAAAAATAAAAGAAACAAAGTTTGGCAGGTGCAAGTCAGCCTTTAATTAGAGGATCGCGTGTTATGACGATGACATGAAATTAAGCATTGGACAAATATTGAAGAAGCATTGGACAAGCATTTGACAAACATTGGTCAAACATTGTTATTTCCCTAAGTATTGTAAAATGCGCCATCTTTTTCAATTTTCTCATTAGAAATTCTAGAAAGTTATTAACATTGAGTACCCTTGTTCTTTTAGAAGGATAAGGTTTATTTAAAGAGATATTTGGAAAAGATATACTTTATACATTTATGTTATTTAACTGAAACAGTTTATTTATGGCGGAATTTGAAATGTAAATGTTTTACAGAACACGCCATCAAAACGTTTCCCTATTCCACTGAGTTTCGTTAATTGAACGGGTTTTCGTGTTTTCAAAGAAGTTCAAACACTCGTTAATAATTCATAAGCATATTAGCCTATCACACGACGTAAATCCATCACGTGCATGGACCTTTATACCTGGTAATCCATGGTCATTCTGAAAAGCCTGGTGGCGGATTTGATTTCAGTCCCAACGGGAGTGCGGGGCTGTTTGTTTTTTACCTCATTAGTATTCTTTATATAAAAAAGTTACTCTCATTAGTATTTTTTATATAAAGAATACTAATAAAGGTAAAAGACAATAGGTTTCTTTTCCTTATTAGTAATCTTTTTTTAAAAATACTAATGTTGGTAGTAATTATTTAGGATTCTTAGTACAACAAATGGTGACTTTATAATTTTTTCAGTACTGTTTTACGATATGTAGCCTTTTGCCATTCTATATGGAATCTTCTCCAACAAAATAAAAAACCAACAGTTTAGCAAGTGAGCCGTTATTTGAATGACACCAGCGCCCACGTGTAAATTGGTAGGAAAGCGAGTGGTTCAAAAATGCTAGCTGCATATTTCTACTCGTTCAATGCCAATGAAAAAAAATTGTTAGACATATTATCCACCGTACCTGTCAACTTTGGTATAGCATTTTTCATGGATTATTTTTTTCCTCAGAACTTTAAAATCCCAAAACTTTCGACAGTTGCCGGGAAGCCATGGTCACCTCGTCGAAGCCAGTGTGGCACATGTGCTGTATGCTAATCATTCTACTTGTTTTTCTCGTATGCTAATATCCTCTTTGCACAAAAAGCACATTTGTTTGATCTCCGTAGGGACACGCTTTTGGCGGTTCGTGTTTGAAGCCGTTCAAAACACTCACAGCACGTGTTTTATCAAGTCTAAAAATTCTCGCGCTTCGTGCTCGAATTTTTAAACTTGATAAAACACTGCTGTTCGTGTTTTATACATTACATAATATCCTCTTGTTTTTGGATAGTCATTAAAGGCTGGTTTTCACTAGCGCATAAGCACAAGCATAAGCATAAGCATAATCGGCCGAAAAGCAAGTGAGAACGCCAGAACATAAGCATAAAGACATACGCAAGCGCAGTATGAACGAAATTCTCGATACCAGCTTTCCTCGGCTGTGAGATCCGAATCAAAGATGGCGGATGATTTGGTTGACTGCCTTGTGCTTATGCTTGTGCTTATTTCATCCCCGTTCTCACTTGACATAAATGTGACACAAGCATAGCATAAGCACAAGAAGAACGAACGTGTTCGTTCTTCTTGTGCTTAGGTGTTGTAACACAAACTTCGAAAGGACACTGACTTAGCAAAACAGCTCGCAAAAAAACAAAATCACGTCATGTATAATGCCTTGAAAATGACCAAAAACGCGACATTTAAAGTTCCAAAGCAATTGCAACACTTATCGTCGTCTTCCTCCATGCTGCCGTACTTCTCTGAGTGTGGGAAAGTGAGCCTGCGATATTAAGGCACCAGGAGGATGAAAGATCTTATCAGGGCACGAAAAAGGATCATTTTTCGCGCCCTGATCGTATCGACAATCGTGTTTTAGAATATTCCGCCATTCCGTGTTTTAGAATATTCCGTCATTCCGTGTTTTAGAATATACCGTCATTCCGTGTTTTAGAATATTCCGTCATTCCGTGTTTTAGAATATTCCGCCATTCCATGTTTTAGGATATTCCGTCATTCCGTGTTTTAGAATATTCCGCCATTCCGTGTTTTAGAATATTCCGCCATTCCGCCATTCCACCATTCCGCCATTCCATTCCATCATTCCATCATTCCGCGGAATAGGGTCACCCCATGAAAATTCTTAGTAAAGTCTGCTGCTTCGAGTATAAATTCTGAAAGAAGACATGTCCTCACTTGTGACAAATTTCATCGCTTTCAGCTCTCAAACCACCACTACAAAGGCAAAAAAATCTTCTAAAGGACTTTTTCTTTCCATTTCGAAGTCTTAAAAGGCGTGCTTTCATTCCGGTTATGCAAAATGAACGTCTACAAAATGAAAGCGTGGAGTTCACGGGCGGCCATATTTGTTAGAAATCTGATAGTCTTCTGAGGGAACATTCGATTCGTGCCATTCGAAGCTATCCTCGACAAACGTTGAACAACCGACGAGGTTCCAAAACAAAAATGGAGTTAAGATCGAGGAATATCGGGTCAAAATCGGCAGAGTTCGTTGTGGGCTCGGATTCTATTGTTATACTCACTCACTCACTCACTCAAACGGATAGCATAGTAGCTTTCGTAGTTTCGTAACTCTCTTGTGGGCTTCGCAGTACACTTGTGGCAAGTCTAAAATTTAGGAAGGCAGTGAATATGCAATAACCTAAGGTAATATAGAATTGGAAAAAGCGTGTTTTTTGGAAGTGAATTGTTGATACATATTCTGGGGGGGGGGAGAGTACTCCCGACAATTAAGGGTAGGTGTGTGCCGCCTGAAGCATCAAAAGCAACCATTATAAACAATTGATAATTTTGTTTTACGAAATAATAGATTTCAATATATATTTTCTTGCTTTAAGTCTGCTATATTCTTTGCTAATTGAGCTACGTTGAGCACTCTAAGGCAACTCTCTTGCGTCAGGATTTCAATGCGATAAAGCTACGTTGAGCACTCTAAGGTATCTGTCTTGTCCGCTTCACGATTTGAATGTGATGAGAATAACACACCGACTGATTGATATTCCTCTTCTTTTTATAAGCGGAGAACGTTTTCTCTGTCTTGCTTGCCACTAAAATAATACATTGGCTTTTTGTTTGTTTTGTCAATTAGCTCCCATATAGTGCCAATATTTTTCCTTTAAAAAAAATCAACACGCTGAAATCGCTTATAATGCTTGCTTGATAAACTTTTGTTAACTAAATCAGCAAAATTATTACGTCTTTTGCATACTATTGCATAATCAAACCGTAATGGCAATGATTCGATCAGTGTTCCAAAATAGAACAAAAGCCAAATCCATACTCTTGCACAATCAAACGGGAACATTTTTAGTTAGCTGAATACGCAAAATCTCACCTCTCTTGCATACTATTGCATAATCATGACACCTCAACATTTAATAACCATTCAAAATTGAAATTTCTCTTTAATAATCAAACCGTAATAGGAATGATTCAGTATTCCAATGACTACTGAAAAGGGACATTAACGTTAATTTTGCAGAAAAGCAAATCCATTGTATAATACAGTCAAATTAGGCCCCTTCACGAGCGACGCATGAAAATAGAACGCGTGTTTTATTTCCGATTTGACAGCCTTGTCGGATAAATGACCACAAGTTGCTTCTTATTGTCTAAAATTAATTGCCGACTCGCTTAAGCTACCTGCTTTGGTGGCTTAAATTTAACTAGAGTTTAACTCAATTAAGCTGACTCGCTTAACTTTAAGCAAATTGGAAAACCAACTCTTTTGCTCTTCACGGTTAGTCATCCCGAGTACACAACGTATCGCAGCACATTCCTCACAATTTTTCTTTTCACGAACATTTCCGGTTGTCACTCGCTAAGCGACTTCAAAAATCGCTTCTCGCGGTTAATCTTCCCGAGTAGACAAGGTATCGCAGAACATTCCTGCCAATTTCTAGAATTTTCTATCAATTTTCTATTTAAGTGCTTAAAACCACAAAAACAATAAATCCAAGATAAGAAACAATCTGTCAGGCGATGAGGTCATAGCTCTAAAACATTTGTAAAACAATTCTGCTATAAACCCGCGTATAAACCTCAGAAAGCGGACAAACATACAAGGTGAAATTTCTTAGCTTCGTCGAGCGCGAAAAAAGGCAGCTATAAACCTCAAAAAGTAAACAAAGATACAGGGTGAAATTTCTTAGCTTCGTCGAGCGCGGAAAATGTCAAAGCGCAACTCACCCAAATCACTGTAAATAAGAACTGTACGCGAAAAATGTCAAAGCGCAACTCACGCAAATCACTGTAAATAAGAACTGTAATACCCTTGTGGTGAGGTCATAGCTCTAAGAACCGTAATACCTTTGTGGTAACGTAACGTAAGACATAACAAGTTCATGACAATTCAATACCCTAGGGAAATTAACAATAGGTCCGGGGGTGCCCCTCAAAAATTTTAGTGGCGGTATGTGACGCACTTCTTGAAATCCTAACCTGTTTAACCAACCATATCCTCGGTGCCCTAATATAGCTTCTATAAAAAAGAAATAAGTAACCCCCCCCCCCCCCCCCCCCGGACAAATGTTAACAAAACTAAACAAAGAACCTTTGTTAACAACTTTTGCCCCTTTTTTTCGTAGTGAATCGTACATCTCGTTTACGTGCAAGCGCATTAACGAGATAAAAATGCAATTGCCTTATATTAGTACGTATGCAAATTTGTTTGAGACAGGTTGAATTGATCTGAATCGCCTTATTCGAGTAGTTCACATCCCGTTTAACACTACAGAATAAAACGTCAAACCGGTTGAAACTTCATTCGTTTCAGAAGCCTGACTGGGTTCAGCAAAAGAGAGAAAGGGACTTGACAAAGTTACAATCTTCATTTCTGCGGTTGGCATCAACTCCACTGATTCAGTTCGACTTTCTGGCAGATTCAAACTGTTTGCATACAAAAGGATTTCTTCGTCATGAACAAAACTGAAAAAACCTGTTTCGTTTGGGACATCGATTTACACCAAACGGAAAGCGTTTCCATCACAAATATCGTAACATGTATTCTTAACCTTGTGTTTTCTCTTTTAACAAGTGTTGGAAACTTTTTTATTATATATGCGATTCGAAAAACCCAAGATCTTTATTCGCCATCTTTCATCCTTTTGGGTTGTCTCGCAGCTTCAGATCTTCTTGTTGGCCTGATATGTCAGCCAGTTCTCGCGGCGTTTAAAGTAGCCGAACTTGTGGAGAATTTTAGCGCGTACTGTACGTTGAGCATATTTCAGTCCACATCGGGATGGATAACTTCTGGCGTATCTTTCCTTACTTTAGCCGCAGTGTCCTGTGATCGTCTTCTTGCTCTAACCCTTCATTTGCGATACAACACGATTGTCACTGTTCGTCGCGCATTTCAAGTCATTTGTATTCTCTGGATCGTTTCCATAACAGTTGTCATGTTAAGGTTTTGGATAAATAATCATCGCAAATGGCGTTTTATCTTGATCGCTATCTTTGTTTTCACTTTTTTCATTATAACTCTGAGTACCTTCAAAATATTTCAGATCGTTCGAAGACACCAACGCCAGATTAATGACCAAAACATGGCTGTCAGTCATTTTCAAACCAACACGGTGAACGTACTCAAATGTAAAAAATCAGCTGTGACAGTACTTTATGTTTATGGCTTGTTCTTAATTTTCTATTTTCCTTTCTGTGTAACAGTGATTATGGAGATATCTCTTGGATACACAACAACATTAAAGATTGCCTACGACTATGTTACAACTGCTGTTTTTATCAACTCGTTTTTGAATCCGCTTGTGTACTGCTGGAGAATTAGGGAGATACGGCGAGCTGTAAAGAACATTCTTAGAAGGGGATGACATGCAAGACTCATTACTCCAAATAAAAGTAATGATATTCTTTACGAACAAGCTGGGTTGGCCGGAAAGCGACTTAATAGTCAAAGCGACGATCCAAAGCCAGCGTCGATTTCATGTGTAGGGCTAAGCCCTTTTTACTTTTCCTTAATGTGCTATCATTCAAAATACACGTTTTAGGGACTTTATCGGTTTATTTATAGTGGAATTTGTAAACGTTTAAAGAAAATTCCATAAAACCGATTCCCGATTCCACTGAGTTTTAATAATTGAACACGTTTTCATTTTTTCAAAGAAGATAACATCCTCTTGTTTTCTAAGGAAAATTATGCGGAGCAGGTGGTTATATAAACTTGCACGCACGAGAATAAAATTGAATATGTTGATAATATATATATAAACAGATGGTCTACTTCTTTTAATAATCAAAAATCAAAAATTGTATCCCCTTTTTTTTGAGTAACATCCTTTCTGCAGAAACTATTTGTAAATTTGCCTGTTTAATTTTACCTGACCAGGTTATTATATAAACATGCACGCACGAGAATAAGATTGAATATGTTAATTGCCTGGTATGCAAACCGACATGGGCACTTGTAAAGCTAATTAGAATTATTAGACTTAGAAAGAAAAGGAACCTTTATGTAATTGTAATTAAACTAGCTCAAACATATTCTTTAATATGTAGTCACCAGCGCTTTGAGTTTCCACTAAACCGGGCTGAAGAGAGCCGCGAATAAAAACGTTGGCAGGTATGTCATGGAAGTTTGGTGGTAAACATTGACATTAAAAATCAAGCGTTTTTTATTCATTGGGTATTTATAGACCATGCATCACAAACGTTGAAACTTCACTGTAGGGGAGGGTCATCATTTTTTCAACTTTACTGTGGAAGAGGGCTACAAAATTGTTAGTTAAAACCCAGTGGGATTCCTCCGGTCCTCCCCCTCCTAAAAAATGAATGCTCCCTAATAAATTTCCTGTTTGGTGTTATTACTCTTGTTTAACTTTTCCTTTTTCCTTAGATTAACTTTGATCTCTTCATTATATGAACTTAGCCCAAAAAGGAAAGATAATGTTTCAATATAAAGCTGGAAACATGTTTTTATTAACAAGTCAGGTTCATGGTTCAAGCAATGTCAGTTCCTTCCATGTTCCTTAATGTAGAACTAATATAATATTGCTCTCATTTCATTGCCAAGTTCCAAAATTGAATAATTCCCTTTGCCATGAAATTCATACCTCAAGTAGTGTTGCTGCTTGCAGTCATAAAATGAAAAAATATCTTCTCTCTTGATTTTTCGCAGTTTTTTGTGTGTGCATGCATATGTGTGTATTTTTACTCATATTAGTAATGATGTATTACTGTGTATTCTAATAGTGCATTACTTTTCCTCTGTAATTAATAAGCCTCCACCATAACAGTATTTATTATTAATTTAAAGTTTATGTATTTTCATCGAGGAAGCCCAATATCCATAAGCTTCTTGGTTTCTATATATGTATTATACTTTAAACTTTAAATTGTCGAAAATTTAAGGTGGCTCTGAACCCTATGTACAGAATTTTTTTAAACTTTGCAAAAGTTGCATCTTAACATATCAATTACAATTCGATAATAAAAAATGGTGGGCCTTCCAGCTGTTTTTTTAGTTAAAGGCACGTAAAGCTAAAATTAAGGGTGTCTTTAACAGGTTATACTATTACTATGGTAACCTGTTACATCATAAAAGAGACCACAACTTGTTCACCAATGATTGGGCATCTGTTTGATACCATTATGGAAGCATCAACATGTTAAAGAATTATAATATTGATCCATCAAAGTATAGGTGATGGAAAATTCTGGGAACTATTGCTAGCCACCTCGCTCTCGCTAACTTTCCCCCTTTTCTTTCTTGTCTGTGAGTTTCGGGCTATTCGGGGTCATAGAAAGCCTTTTTTGAGCGTGTTGCAGTGAAACTGCTGTAATGCAATGTTCATCAGCGACGTTTTCACAAAATCCGGCCATATTATAATAACAATAAAGCTCCTGTTGGTACCCCATGTTCTAAAGAACCCAGTTGGTCTTCGACTTCAACACAATTACCAGCAAACCTTGTCTTTTATGCTTTCTTTTGAAGCTGAAAAACTTTTAGTAAGATAGGCATCCCACTGAAACCTACGAGCATAAAATTCCCGTGGTGTAGCCCTGAAAATGGGCTGATTGCATATTAAACGTCTCTTGAAATTATCCACAAAAATCTTTTAATTACTTTTTTATTGTGACCATCACTTGTAAAACTTAACACACCCAGGCGCCTTTGCATTCCACAAGGTCTTCAATGCTATCTTTACCTTTGCTATGGTGATTTGTTCCGTTCAGATGGCCATGGAACTCATTAATAGTCAGATTCGGGGGGATCTCCGGTGCCGGCCTATTCAGAACCCCATGGAAGTACTCGCACCATCATGCAGTTGATCATGAGCTGGTAATCAGTCCTGGTCAAAATCACCCTGTTAAGTTCTTCTCCTTGACCGGCTGGAGGTGTCTATAAAGTTGTCATCATCATCATTGCTCCTTTTCGCGCCAAGTGTCGCACAGGGCGCGAACAAAGAATCTCCATTTTAATCTGCTTTTAGCTAACCGGTATCTCAGCCCAACTCTTCCAAGCAAATTCATTCCTTTCTTTTTCCGCCATTCTTCGCCACGTGTCATTCGGTCTGCCTCTTCTTTTTCCAGGTGATGTCCAACTCATTGCAATTCTGACGTTATTTGTCGACGGTTCCCTGCGTAACACGTGGCCTATCCATTCCCACCTCCGTACTCCGTACTTATCATGCTCGTGGCTGACGCCATCTCTGCCTTTCTATGAAGCTTCGCGTTACTTATGATCTTAGGCCAGAAAATCTTGAATATCCTTCTCAAACATCTGTTATGAAATGCAATGATGCTATCTCCATCCTGCTCACTTACTTTCCAGCACTGAGCTCCAAATATACATCAAGACTGACAACACATTGCTCTTATAAAGTCTCAGCTTGGTACATCTGGTGTACTGGTTAGATGCCCAAACCTTCCTCATCCCAACAAAAATCGACCGCGCCATTCCTATACGGCAGTTAATGTCTGCTGTAAAGCTTTCTCAGAATCAATCTCAGAATCCAATTAAGTAAAAGTGTTCACATTCTCTATCTCTTCTTCATTGATGGTGATCGCTTGCTGGATGTCTGCTGCAACACTCATAACTTTTGATTTCTTGATGTTTACTTGTAGCCCAGCTTTTGCAGAGACTCTTACCAACTCATTAACAGCTGATTGCTGGTCGCAGACAACAGTGCCAAATCGTCAACATAGTCTAAATCCTCTACTACCTGGAACCTGCCCCAGTTGATACTGCGACTCCTTTTAGTTGTAGTTGCCATTGCCCAGTCAATCACCAACAGAAACAAGAATGCCGACATGACACACCCTTGTCTCACCTCCGACTCAATTCTGAACCATTTCGAATGCCCTCCCCCCCCCTCCCCCCCTCCCAATCATGCTCCACAGAACACAATAAAGTCGCTATAGGAGGAAAGCTTAACCATGGTGATCAGCAATCAATCAATCATCGTTATTTAGTCACGGAATCTCATTCATAAAAATGCTCTTCCAGAGAGCCGTGCAAAAATCATGCAATAAAAAAAATACAATATTAAATAAATATGGTCGTTAAAATTATACTAAATTACAAATATGTTATAAACGATTTCAGGCTTGTCTGTCCTTTAATAGTATTTGATAGACTATTCCAGAGAACCGGCCCTTCTATAGTGGAAGCTATTTTTTCCAGCCCCAGTATACGGTCTTGGTACAAATAAATTATGTGTTGAGTTTCTTAGATTGTAAGAATACAAAGAGTTTGTACTATTAAAAATTTGAGCCAAATGATCAGGTACATTTCGATTTTTCAATTTATACATTATTATGGCTAATTGTCTTGTCCTTCGTGTCTCAAGATTATCCCACCCAAGTTCATCCA
The DNA here is from genome assembly GCA_024195265.1 of Dendrophyllia cribrosa. NCBI lineage: Eukaryota > Metazoa > Cnidaria > Anthozoa > Scleractinia > Dendrophylliidae > Dendrophyllia > Dendrophyllia cribrosa. The sequence continues at coordinate 29,184,937 of JAJLRJ010000012.1, forward strand.
GTATCTCAACTGATCGTCTATCGTAGTTAGAGGAGGTTATCACCCTGGCAGCTCTGTTTTGGAGGGTCATTTATTTATTTATTTATTTATTATTATTATTATTATTATTAATTAATTATTTATTTATTATTATTTACCTGATTTTACTAATAATTTGTGTTTGCTAAATTTGATTGTAAATTATACAACCTGCCTCGATTAGCTTTGCTATATGCGGGTTGTATATTTCTCTAATTTGTTAAATTTAAATTATTGAAATAAAATGATGAAAAAAAAAATGTTACACATCCCTTTCCCACAACTCCCCCACACTATACAACAATAATCGAAATATGGTAGTACAAGGGAGTAGTACATCATAATTAATGTATGATAAGGTATGAGATGCCTTACACGTCTCAGAACGCCAATCCCTCCAGAGGTTTTCTTAGCAATTTTGTCTACATGATCTCTCCAAGTTAATGATTGATCTATTTCAACACCAAGATATTTATACGTCTTATCCCTTACAAGGGGTTTGTGATCGACATGAATATTAAATTGGTGCTGAAGGTGTTTTATCCTATATATATTGACTAGCTACAATCATATATTTTGTCTTTACCACATTTAGGCTAAGTTTATTCGCTATTAGCCGCTATCAGCTTTCCTGGAATACCACAAACTCTCCCGATGAACGCTGTCAAAGGCCTTTCTGAAGTCCACAAAGTCGATAAACAGGGGAGTGTTTCACTCAACGCACTGTTATATAATATTGCGGACGATAAATATTTGGTCAATACAGCTTCTTCCAGTCCGAAACCCAACCTGTTCCTTTTTTTAACACGTTCTCTACCTCCCTTTTATTCTGTTAATGATGATTTTACACAGCTCCTTCCCAGGCAATGACAACAGCGTTACTCCTCTCCAGTTGTCACAAACCTCCAGGTTACCTTTCTTAAGTTTGTAACTTAACAGTAACACCACTTTGCCAATCAACTGGTATCACTTCCTAAATCCAGATCTTAGTAAACACATGGTGAAGCGCACTAGCTGTTATCCCGATGTCCACCTTAAGGACTTCAGCCTGCATGTTATCTATACCAGGAGCCTTCCCATTTCTGAGCCTCTTTAAGCAACTTATAATCTTCTCCATACTTGGTGCTTCTGTGTCAAAAACAAGCTACTCCTTTTTCATCTCATCCACTGCACTCTGTGGAGCTGGCAAGTTGAGCACTTCCTCAAAGTGCTGCTTCCACCTCTCCAGTTGGCCGGCTTCAGTTGTTATTCTCACACCTTCCTTCGATCTCACAGACACGCTTCTCTTAAACTTGCTGTTGGTTATTTTCCTTGTGATCGCATACAACGTTCCTAGCTATCCCTTTTGAGCAGCCTTCTCAGCTTCCGTAGCTAGTCTGTCCACATACCCTCTCTTGTCCGATCTTAAGCCATATTTAACATCTCTATCCATCTTTCTATATTCTTTTTTCAGGCCATCCTTGCATTCAGACTCTGCTGCATTAAGCTTACTTTTCAACTCACTGCGTTCTTGGATCGTTCGCCAACTCTTCCGCCAACTCCTTTCCTCGGCCAGGAACCTGCCTGCAAAGTTTCAGCTAGATTTTGGCCACCAACAGCTCATGGTCACTTCAAACATCTGCGCTTCTGTAAGCTCTTGCATCCAATAGTGATCTCCTGAAGCGCCTGGCAATGGTGATGTGGTCGATCTGATTCTTTGTAACCCATCAGGTGACACCCATGTGACCTTATGTATTTCCTTGTGTGTGTGAATATGCTGCCTCCGATGACCATGCAGATTGTTTGCATGACAAAAGTCAAGAAATAGGCCTCCATTCTCATTTCTAATGCCACATCTATCATTACCCATGACCACCTCGAAATTCTTGTTATCCTTTCCGATCTTAGCATTCATATCCTCAAGGACAACCAACATGTCATGTTTAGGGACTTGTTCCGCCGTATCATGTAACGCCAGATAAAACGCTTCATTTTCCAACAACAACAACAACAACGTTTATTTGTACTGTAAATTGAAAATTACAGAGCTGTATTCTCATCGGCAGCATCATTCGTCAGCGCATAGCATTGGATGACAGAAAGCTTAATGTGCCTTGAGGAAACCTGACTCATTATAAGCCTCGTAGTTTCTTTCAGGTCTCCTCGCCATTTACTTTTTTTGTCATGGCAAAATAAAGAATGAATGAATGAATGAAAAATCTGGCTCGAATAATTCTCTTATTTACCGGTTTATGAGCGATAACTGTGTTTTTTTTTTAATGATGATTGCAACGCCTCTTTCGTGAATCAACACTTACCATTCCAGAATACAGAATGGTGTTTCCACTTCTCAACCTAATCTTCCCTGCTCCCGACCATCTGCACTCACTTATGCCCAGAATACCAATGTTAAAACTCTCCATGTCAATTTCCTGAGATTTCCCTGCAGCAAACATCGTCCTAACATTCCAGCACGCGACCTTAATCGGTCTTCAAGGGGATTAGTGACTCCTTGGCTGTCACTATTCATTCTTCCAATCGTTGTTGAACCAGAGTTTGGTTGAGCCCTACCTCCAACCCCCAAAATAATTTAAACTCTTGTTCGCGTTTCAGTAACCAGTTTAGTTTCACGAGAGTGGGTGGTTAGTTTCCTGCTCAACCCCAACCTGAAGGGCCAGGGTTTTCTCTCAGGGTTTCCTTCCCCTAGCCACAGGGTTCATTCATTTTATCAACCACATAAAAAAATATATAATAATAATAATAATAATAATAATAATAATAATAATAATAATAATAATAATATAATACAAGCAGAAAGGAGAAAAGTTTGTAATTGAAGAACTCAAGCAAAGACTGCAAGCTAAATCCACAAAGTTAAAAAGGTACGATCAAAGGATTCATCGCTATCAAGTCAACAGATTGTTCCAGCAAGACCAAAAGAGGGTGTATCAACAAATGAATGGAACAGCTAGTGATTTCAATGAAGATAGACCTGATGCTGAGGAAAGTCAACAGTTTTGGAGAGATATATGTTTTACACAATAAAAATGCAGAATGGCTAAAAGACCTTAATCAAAGGGCTCTTAAAGCCATCTTGTTAATGCGTTAGAACGTGAGGTTAAAAAAGAAGAATCTTGATAGTGAATATGGTAAAGATCGTTGTAGAATCAGGCATTACGTAGAAAATGCGAGGCGCAGTAGTCAACTGGATATGGTTCTTGGCAGGATAGAGAAGATTGAGAGAAAGTTTGAAAATTCGTGTTGGTGCAAGTCAATAAAAGTTATAAGTAACAAAGAATCACGAGTGTGAATGTAAATAATTTTGATGTTGGTGAAATGAAAGTGAAAGACTTTTTCCGCCTTGCTAGCTAATTGACGATGAAAATGTGTTGTTGGGTCAATTTGCACAATGCATTTTCAGTTATTCATTGTCTATTTTCTGTTGGGATATTTGACAATAGAAAAAAATTTCTAAATCAAATACAATAGGTTGCCGCAATTTCAAAACAATTAAAAGCCCACAAACCTATCAAGTGATCGATAATACGTCACGTGCAGTGACTTTATCTCTGATAAAAACAGTCCTATAAATTAGTATGTGGTGTTTTATTAGATATAAAGTTACTGCAGGTGACGTATTAATATTAATTATCAAAATATCAATTCACACAACAAACGGTGACTGAATCTTTAATATTCTTTCAAGTAAGGCCCGGTTCAAACCATGAACTTCACATGTGCCGAATCTAATGGAAGGAGACCGTAACAACATGTCTTTTCTCTCGAGCTGCCTGCCCCCATGCCAGGACAATTTGGGCTATGTTTAGCAGACATCGCGCCATCAGCCATTTCTTTTTCAACTCTCCAGCAGTATTCGAAAATAGAACAAAAGTCAAAATTTATGGTATTTTGCTATTCCTACTCTTGCATAATGAAACGGAAAGTTTTGTAGTTAGCTGACGGTATCAAGTCTGCTGTTTTATATATTTTGACGTGAAAAATGGCGGGAAAATGGTGATCACGTGGTCATTTTTCGGTCACGTCTGCTATGGGCGCACTTATATAGAAAATATTGGGTCTGGAGCGGGTAAACAGGACACCACTCCTGGCGGTCACTTTTTTAGTTTCCCTTAAATCGAAATGAGGTTCATGACGGGCCTACACCGACTCCGCTATGTGGTTTTGCGGTTGCGATGCATTTATATTAGCTTCAAAGTTTGGCTGTTATGAGTATGTCGTTAAGTGATTTACGTCTTGCATGATATGATAGGCGGCGTTTTGTAAATAGTTTTCAGGAATGGTTGGTTTTGAACGAAACTCCAGTTTTCATCAGTATTTGTTTTAGGTTTTTCAGTCGTGGGTGAAATGTGGTGACAAAAGGCATTATTATCTCGTGAGTTTTTTTCGTTTTGTTTTTTAATGCCAATTGCGTTCCGGCAAAAGTGAAATTCAGAATACCAGTGCATTTAGGAGGGTGCTAATGGGGTTAACAGTTAACTGACAATTGTCCAAAAATATAGTAGTTAACTGATAAATGAAAAGTTAAAAGTTAAGTGACATTCTATTAATTATACTAAATTAACGATTGTTGTTGTTAATAAAAGCAACATAGTTTTTTCCTAACAGCAAAGCTATTTTGTGACATTTACCTGTCTCGCTGCGTGACCAGGTGACATATTAACCGATATTATATGCGAAAGGTACCAGGGTCGTAGAGCGTTGACCTTGATCTCCGTGATGGCGTCGAGTGGCGTGGTCAAAGTTATTCCGAGTTTTTGTCGAGATGATGACAAAGGATCGGCATTCGAACGACACATAGGTCGCATACCGTTTGACATGACAAAGCACAATTCAATGGACATAGCTTGTAAACATTTGAACTAACAATAAGCGGAAAGTTTGGACTCGGTGCGTTTGATTTAAAGTTGTTCCGATTAGAGAAGATCGACGGGAAAGCTGTTACAAAGGCTGGTACAAGGGCTCGTGTGGTCAACCCCGGGGTTGACCCCGGGGTTGACCACACGAGCCCTTTTCAGTGTTAGATTACATGAGTAAGATTTCTGATTACAGTAAAACCTGTATTAAGCAGACTCCAAAGTAAGTGGACACACCGTATTTTATTGGACACAAGCATCGGTGAGTTTCGATTTTTTCCTTCCCATACTCTCTGTGTACGATCCTGTATCAAACAGACATCTTAACGATCCTTATTACGGTTTTGGAAGCTATCTTGACAGGTGAGAAATTATGGTTATTGTCTCAGTTTAGCATGCTCGATATGTATTGTATGACCCTTTGATGATCTTTGGGATATAAATCTCTTAAACGACGATAGTTTTTATGCTGTGTAGCCATTTAATTCTCTATGCCTTCGTTATGCTAGTTCTCTTGGCATATTATGTTAAAGCCTCTTTGGCTAACTTTTTTTGCAAGATAAGTAGTGATCGGCCGCAGCTTTTCTTATGAATATGCTAGGATCAATCAATCTCTCATCCCGTGATATAGTGTCTAAGTCTGCGGTGTGCAAGACTTGCGAGAAAGTGGATCTTTATCACGGATGTGAGCGTCTAAGCTCAAAGTCTGAAGCTGCCGTGTCTCTATTGGAATCATGACCTCTTGCAGTTATGGTTTAGCTCCTTGTTTTATGCTGTTTTTGAGTAGTGTTTCCTGGAGCTTGAAGAACCTCCGTTGTTTCATCATGGCGTTATTGCATCCCGACATGGCTTGTACAGACATGGTGATCTGTTTTGAAAATCTCACGGATGCTAGTGAATTCTTACGTTTTTCTTAAGCAAGACTCGAGTTTCGGATTTTAGGTGAACCTCATCAGTTGCTTCCATAAGTAAATGTCTCGCGGGATAATATGAAATAATTCCGTTGTCCATGAAATGTTTGCCGCTCTCGTACTCTTGGGAAGGATCGAATGTTCCGTTTTCTCATTGGCACGTTTAATTGAATCAATAGCATTGGTGTAGTTTCCTTATAACTTACACTATTCACTATTGGTGGAGGTTTTTTCTGCTTTTAAATAGCCGAGTCAACCCCACTGGCATTTGGACTTTACCGGTAAAGAAATTTCATTTTTCGATGGGAATTTATGTTGATATCAATTCTGTGATTGACTTTTTCTTTGTGTTCTCGCTAGCTTTGGAGAAATGCTTATAAAACGTGTTCAAATTCAGTCGTAAATTAAGTCGTAATAAATGATATCTGGTATTATGTAAACAAAACAAGACTTGGGTCACGCAAAATTCGTTGAGAGGGAAGGGGTACGTTGTCGCGAACGCCTCTGTTTGGCACAAGAAGTCCATGACAATTCTCAAGTAAGAATGATTTAATCACAAAGTTTCTCTGGTCATTCACATGGCCTGTAAAGTAACCTTATCTTAACTTTGCAAATTTAAAAGCCTTACTGATATACGTAATTTCCTACTTGTCAAACTAAATCACTTGATAAGATCAATGAATGAAAATATTGAAATGAACCGATTTCCGACAGCGTGACCCAGTTAAAAAAACGTAAAACTTTCTTATACAAGCGCATGAGTATAGGCTACCAGTGTAGCCTCTTGTTAACTGACAATTGGCCGAAAAATAGTAGTTAACTGACAATTGGGTACCCCCATTAGCACCCTCATTTAGCAGTGCTTGATTAATTTGTCGTGTGTTTGGCCTTGTTTACAAAATGGTAAAGTAAGCTCACTGTAGCTGTCGAGAAAAAGCTGCGCCGGGTTTATAGCTCTTTACAGGCAAATTCACCGCGAGAAACAACTTCAAGCATCACGCTTCAGTGAATGTTCTGACACCTATAGAATGAATTGAATTCCATTGTCATAATCTAATGGATAGTATCAATTATATAACCGGAAAAAATCCTCCCTTTTTCGCGTTATTTCCGCTAAATCGGAAAACGCTATATATTTATGCAAGCTAAGTTTAGTTTTTTTTTTTGTAATTTCTAAGTTTTTCAGGTTTGGAATTGTGAAATGTAATACCCTAATCAGCCTGTAGGTTGTTTTCGGGGGGGGGGGGGGGGGGGGGGGGGAGTTTTGATCTCGTCATTGCACGAACAGAAATCTAGGACTGGAAAGAGTTACGCGATTAACATCGGAACGGATAGATTGCCGTCCAAAATGGTGGCGCTGTTCAGATGTGTGTTACTTTTCCTTTATACCCTCTTAAAGTTTGATGTTCCCAATGTTTACGTATTTTTGTACGAAAGAGACGATAACTTTGTAATAGGAACGAAATTAAAAAAAGCCCGTCAAGGTTGTTGAAAGGAGGTGTCGCAGAAGATTCCTGTCAATTTTTAGAATTTTCAGTCAGTTCAGTTGCAACCTGTTGGTAAACGAACTTGAAATGTTCACCCGTATACAGACTTCTATTTTATGAGAGGGGTGAATCCAGCGATCTGTTTTTGGTCGTATCGTAAGTTTGTCTCAGTAAAGGCTGTAATTTTAGCTTGTATTCGCTACGCTTTATAGCTGCGTGGAGCTCGCTAAAACCTTCGTTGGCATTTTTGACAGACTATCGACTGCTTCGTTTATGCCAGCCCACTGTTTGATTGAGGCAAATATATGTATATTTCTATGAATACATGTAGGTGAATGTAATGTAGTATTAGTTTTTAGACGGAAGTAATGCGACTTGTTGCTTGTGTTTATTATAGCCGGCGTAAGGGCAAGAGCCCTTTTAGGAGCCAGCAAATCAATAAAAGTCGTGAGTAACAAAAGAGTCTCGAGTGTGCCTATAAATAATTTTCATGTTAGTGTAGCGTATTTGTTCAAAATATTTGACTGAGGAGAAACTTCAACTTGATTGTATTACGCCACAGCCAACCCGTGAAAAAGAAATGCTAACACGTAACGCAATATTGCGGTAAGCTTATGTTTTCAATTAGCTCCCAAATAGTGCCAATATCTCTTTTGAAAAAATCAAAACGTTGAAATCGCTTATAAAATGCTTCTTAAAATGCTTGCTTGATAAACTTTTGTTAAATAAATCAGCAAAATTATGGGAATAAGTTCGTGTTCCAGTATCCTGTATGATGCCTAGTGATGTTGGATGATGTCTAGTTCCATTAGATGATTTCTAGGGAAGTTGATTGGGTCTAGCAACGTGCGATGATGTGTAGTGATGTTCCATGACGGGTGGTTAGGATTGGTGGTGGTTTAGGGGACAACATTGTTATTGATTTTCAATTTGGTGTACTGGAACACGAACTTATTACCAAAATTATTACGTCTTTTGCATACTATTGAATAATCAAACCGTAATGGCAATGATTCAGTATTCCAAAATAGAACAAAAGCCAAATCCATACTCTTGCATAATCAAACCGAAAGATTAATACTTCATTAGCTTAGTCGGCAAAATCTCACCTCTCTTGCATACTATTGCATAATCATGACACCTCGACATTTAATACCCATTCAAAATTGAAATGACTAATTACTGTTTTCCTCGAAAATCTCGACAAACTATTAACACACAAAAAAAACAATCTTTAGGAACAAAATTTTACTGCTAAAGGAATCCAATACGTAAATTTAACTAAACACAAAAATTCACTCTGAAATCTCCGCGAGAATTAAACATGACATCACCTATTTATACTTTACAATCTTGTCAAATCTCTCAAAAGTGTTGAATAAATTGGATATTATATTTCGTTATTTTCCTTAATTGATTATTCCTCAATTTATTATATTATCGCTCATATGAAAACACAAACTTTCCCGTGCCATTTAACTTCCTCAAAACGTCTCCATTCATTATAAAAATACACCGTGAATTTCTAAAACTGCGTTTCCCAAGAACATACATTTGACCTTTTTTACCCTTCTAAACGAGGTGTAATGGCTTTACGAAAAATGATTGACAAGAAAAACACAAATTTCTTAAACCTTTGAAGATCAATTAAGCCGTCTCGGACACATCCACTTAAAAACATGACATGACATGACATCCCAATACCCTAGGGAAATTAACAATAGGTCCGGGGGAGCTCCCCAAAAATTTTAGTGGCCGTATGTGACGCCCTTCTTGAAATCCTAACCGGTTTAACCAACTATATCCTCAATGCCATAATATAGCTTGTATAAAGAACTACCCCCCCCCCCCCCCGGACAAAAGTTAACAAAGTTAAACAAAGAAACCTTTGTTAACAACTTTTGTCCCTTTTTATGTACATGATACCGATATCTCGTTTTGCGCATGCGCATTAACGAGATAAAAAAAGAAAGTCTAGAAGCTAGACAGGAAGACATTGTAGTAACAGCTGAAATGGTGACAGCAAGGTCGAAAAAGATCCCCAATTGGAAGGCACCTGGTCCTGATGGTGTCCAAGGCTACTGGATCAAGAAACTGACAGCATCACATGAACGAATGGCAGATCACATGAATACCATGATAAACAACAGGGCCGCTATACCGCTACATGGATGACAACTGGAAGGACTGTGCTGTGTCAGAAAGACCGTGAGAGGGGTAGTGCTGTTGACAACTATCGACCCATATCCTGTCTACCACTCGCCTGGAAACTAATGACAGGGATCATAGCTGATAGTATGAATGAGTTCTTTGAAGAAAATGATGTCCTACCTGTGGAACAGAAGGGGTGTAGGAGAAAAAGCAGGGGTACCAAAGATCAGTTGTTGATTGATAAGATGGTCCTGACTGATTGCAAAAGAAAGCACAAGAACCTGGCTATGGCGTGGGTAGGCTACAAGAAAGCCTACGATATGGTGCCGCACTCTTGGATTATTGAAAGCTTAAAAATGACACAGGTAGCGGAAAATATAGTTACTTTCCTGCAGAGATCCATGGCAAACTGGAGGACAGAATTGACCGTGATCTTGTGGTGAGACACTTGGTTCAGTCGATATTAGACGGGGTATCTTTCAAGGAGACAGCCTGTCCCCCCTTATCTTCACTGTTTGCATGGTACCTTTGACTAAGATTCTACGAAATGTTAAAGCTGGATATAGTCTATGAGATACTAAAATAAATCACCTGTTATTCATGGACGACTTGAAGGTTTACGGCAAGAACAAAGCAGAGATTGAAAGCCTTGTATCGACAGTACAGTTGATTAGCCAGGACATAGGAATGGAATTTGGGATAAAGAAATGTGGTGTGGTGGTGCTGAAGCGGGGGAAGTTGTGTAAAAGTGAGGGCATTAAGTTGATAAATGAGCAGATGATAAAGGAGGTCGATGACGAGGGCTACAAGTATTTGGGTATCTTTGAGCCGGACAAGTTCAAGGAAAGGGAAATCAAAGATATCTTCCGAACAGAGTATTTAAGGCAGTTCAAACTTGTCATGAAATCTCAACTCAATGGTAAAAATAAGATCAAAGCAGCAAACACTTGGGCTGTTTCGCTCATGAGGTATGGAGCAGGAACGATCAAATGGAGTAAGGAAGAACTACAAGAAATGGACAGGAAGTCAAGGAAAATCATGACAATGAATAAAGAGCTACACCCAAGAAGTAATGTTGCCAGAATATATGTACCAAGAACGAAGGGAGGAAGAGGCCTGATCAGTTGCGAGAGCTGCGTGAGAAGAGAAGAGAATAACTTGAGCTGGTATGTGAGAAATAGTGAAGAGGTATTTATTAAGAAAGTTGGAGATAGCAGTGTAGTCAACATCTCCGAGGCTGTGGACCCAAAGGAATACAAAGTTAATGAAGCAAAGGAGACGGAGAGTAAATGGAAGCATAAAAGAATGCATGGGCAGTATGTGAGAGAAAAGGAAGGCATTGACTGGGATAGAACTTGGCAGTGGATTGCAAAAGGAAACTTAAAAGGATGTACTGAAGCCTTGATATGCAGTGCTCAGGAACAGGCTTTGAGAACAAATTATATAAGTCATCATATTGATCACACAGCAGAATCTCCTTTGTGTAGAATGTGTGGAAGCAAGGGAGAAACGGTGGCCCATTTGGTAAGTTAGTGTAGTAAGCTGGCGCAGACAGAATATAAAGGAAGGCACGATAACGTAGCACGGTATATTCACTGCCAACCTTGTGGCAAACGTGGATTTGAAAGAGCTAACAGCTGGTACGAACAGAAACCTGAGGGAGTGGTGGAAAGTGAAAACTTCAAGACACTATGGGATTTCACAGTCCAATGTGATCGGAAAATTGAAGCAAGAAGACCAGACATTGTTTTTATTGATAGGAAAGAGAGAGAGGTGATTATAATTGATGTTGCCATCCCAGGTGACAACAGGGTGAGAGATAAGGAGCTCGAGAAGATTGAGAAATACCAACTCTTGAAAGATGAAGTGGCAAAACTCTGGCACATGCGGAAAGTCACTGTCGTCCCAGTTGTTATCGGGGCACTTGGTGCCATTTCAGTCAACTGTGGGAAGTACATGAAGCAAATTGGTGTAACCATAAGAATGGAAACTATTCAGAAAACAGCATTGTTGGGTACAGCAAAGATCCTGAGAAAGGTGCTGTCCTTGTAAGAGGAAAGAAAGAAAAGTCCTGGAACCTATGGTGACATGTTGGAACCCGCTTCCAGGGAATATCAACCAGACAGAACATTGTGCCTGAGCCTTAAAGGAATAAACAATAATAATACAATACACTAGAAATTTATAATAACTTAAAGACGATAGACTACAAAATGTTTACGGTGGTATTGACAAGGAAGCCTATATAGAAGTCGGGGGCTTATGAACTATAGGCTTCCTGACAATATAGGGTACATCATACGAATTATGGGGACAGCATGAAATATAAAATGTATTATTTTAAAAAGAAAAGAAAAGGTAAGAAGAAGTATGTAGCTCAACAAAGAGTATTTTTGACTAGGAAAGAAGGAATTTTTTACGTCTTTTGGCAAACAAACGGATGCTTTCACTGTTTTGAATTTCATGACTGAACGAGTTGAAAAACTTAGGTCCTTGAAACCGAATTGAGAATTTTCGAATATTATTTCGACAGGGAGGTATGTAAAAAAGGTTGCAATTTCTAGTATAATGAGAATGTAACTGGCTTGCAAGAGTAAACATATCACGGGTTCCCGCTTTTTAGAGGCGGCAGAAATTAAACTCGCCTATAAAGTTGTTCCGCAGCTTTATCCGTTGCTCGTGCAGTGTCATTAACACGCATCTTCATGCCTCTCCCACAACTTCTCTTTTAACTCCTGATTGTTCATTTTCAAACGTGCATCGCGGCTATAACCTTGGTTTCTCGTCTTAGTAGTCTCGATTTTTGTATTCAACTCTCTTAACCTCGACTCTCAGCAGCTTCTAGGTGTCTCCGCTCAGTTTTTAAATGTCTTCCGTCATCTCTTCCCAGTCTCTTTGATCTTCTAGAGGACTTCCTCTATGGCGAATAAGCCATTTGCCTCCACTTTTGCTTCAGGTCAGCCGCCAGCTCCTCCTCGTCAACTGATCCATTGTACAGGGCCCGTTGTACTTGTTGGCCAGTGCAATGGTAAACTCGGTTTCACACTTCGATCCTCAACTTGAAAGTGACTCAAAGAAGGATCGATTCCGTTTCGCCAGAAAAATAACTGCGATGAAGAGAAAAAATACGATGCTTGATAAGGAAATCTGACTTCCTACGCTTAACGTGGGAAGACAGACAAAACATGACAAAACAATGCATTGGTTATTACGAGGTTTGGCTTGTAATAGCATTTCGCTTTTGTTCTTGATTTTTTTCTGAAGACACACGATCCTTCATTTGTCTGTTTCAAGTGAATTATTCACTCAGTTATTTTTTTCGGTACAGTCTGTGGGATAGCCAATTTGAAACCAGATGTTATTGTTCAAACTATAAAATGTCAGTGAAAAATATTTGCCGTCAACAGGAATAGGACCAGCCAGCCATTGTGTTTGCAAGTTACCAGGTGGCCAGAATGATACCGAATATCGTGGGTTTCAGGACAGCCAATCAGGGGGGGCTCAGAGTATATATATATAGATCTATATACCGCTGAAGGCGGTGATAGATCTTGTCAAGAAGATTATATTAGCAACCAAGCAAATTTGAGACAGTTTGAATTCAGTGCTCCAGTTTTAGTTTCAGTGCTAAAGGACACCTTGCATTGTAGGATAAAACAAACTTCTTGAAACCTCACATCGATTTCAATAGCCTGACTTGGTTTAACGAATCGAAAGAGACTTGACAAAAGTTGCAAAAACTACAATTTCAGTAGAGCTGATTCTGATTCCACTGTCTAGGTTCGGGTTTCTGACAGCTTCATCCTGTTTGTGAACAAAAGGATTTCTTCATCATGAACAAACTTCACAACTTGACCTGCCTTTTTTTCAGCGACAGCCAATTCGACAAAACGGATAAAGGCGTTTTAATCACAAACATCTTAACTTGTATCCTTAATTTTATATTTTCTCTGATAACAAGTGTGGGGAACGTTTCAATTCTTCTTGCGATTCGAAAAACCCAGGATCTTCGTTCGCCATCTTTCATCCTTTTGGGTTGTCTGGCAGCTTCAGATCTTCTTGTTGGCCTGATATGTCAACCACTTTTCGTGGCCTTAAGAATAACCGAACTTTTGCATAATTTTAGTGCGCATTGTACATTGAGAACGCTCCTGTCCACATCAAGTTGGATAACCTCTGGTGTATCTCTACTTACTTTAGCCGCAGTATCCATTGACCGTCTCCTTGCTGTAACCCTTCATCTACGATACAACACGATTGTCACTGTTTCCCGCGTATTTAAAGCCGTTTTTGTTCTCTGGATCTTTACAATAACTGTTGTCATGTTAAGGTTTCGGATGAACAATAACTGGATTTATATTTCGATGGCTATCTTTGTTCTCACGTTTCTTGTTATAACCGTGAGCAGCTTCAAAATATTTCAGATCGTTCGAAGACACCAACGTCAAATAAACAACCAAAACGTGGCCGTCAGCCATCTTCAAACCAACACGGTGAACGTACTCAAATGTAGAAAATCAGCTATGACAGTAGTTTATGTTTATGGCTTGTTTATAATTTTCTATCTTCCGCACTTTGTAACTATGATTGTGGACAAGACTTTTGGATACACAAGGACCGTAAAGATTTCCTATTATTACGTTTCAACCGCTATTTACATCAACTCTTTTTTGAATCCGCTTGTGTACTGCTGGAGAATTAGGGAGATACGGCGAGCTGTAAAGAATGTACTCAAAATAGAATGTCAAAACTTAAGCAATTAAACACGATTCCTCGCGGGATGGGTACAAAATCTTTTAGGCTGGAGAGACTTAATAGTCAAGTTGACGGACCCTTCTATATGAAATCTTATATATGAGAGTACCTCCTGGAAATCACCACACACAAGGCAAATTAAATTAACATCCATTGCCTTTTATTAACAAACACTTAAGTGCCAGTAAAGTGAATTGTCCTAAACAGAATATTTTGTGCGTTTGGAGTAATTTTTATTTTATCTCTTGTACAAGGGTTTCAATCTCCTCTTTTGTAAACATCCTGAATTTCTTGTCTGGTGTAGCAGTTGCAAGCTGAAAACAAAAATCAAACAGACTTGGATTAAAGCTTGAAATCTTTAGGTGTCTTTATCTAATAACTCTACCAACAGGACAATATATCCCTGTAAGTTCATAGGTGCAAACCCTGTTTAATCCAGAATCGTTTTCTGTGGTTTCTTTGCAACTGTAATGTTTATAATTTACTTCACAAAAGAATAGATTTCTTTATCTGCCCCTCCCCATCTGTCCTTGAGTCTTGTGCTTAGAAATCTAATTTCCATTTTTGTGACAAACACAGAGTATACATGAGATATGCACCTATATAGTGCTGAACTTGAGTTTTAGAGATTTTAAAAACTTGAGCCCCCCCCCCGATTTATACTAGTGAAATGAGCACAAGCAAGGCAGGGAAAAGTGTCCTCTTTATCTCATGAATACATAAAGCGTTTAACGAAATACGGTGGCAAATATGCAAATTTTCACTCGATCACTGGGATGTTAACATTTTTTTTATTCGCCAGTGTATTATGCCATTTGGACAGTCCAGTTTTACACAATGCATATATTTGTGTCACGCCACGATGTTGTGGTCGTTTTAAATCTGTTTTACTATTCAAACTCAGTATGGAGAATTAAAACCGATCTGTGAACTTAACCTTACGTTGTTTCGTGTTCATGAGATGGCTCTTAGAGCCCTTTGATTTTGATTAATTGCACTTATCTTGTGCGAATTCTCACATACTTTTTCTAACGCTTGTGCTTTTCACACAAGTCAGAAAGGTAGGCCGTAAACACCCTTACACATGTACACATACAAACATAACTCTCACCTCCACATTTGTAGCATTGAGTTTTTCCTCCATAACTTGTTTGAGTATCGTTAGAGCAGATTTGCAGGCCTCTTTCAATGTCATGGACTAAAAATCAGATGAGCACAAGTCAACAAAAATTTAAATTTCCATTAAGTACGAGATCCGAAACAGGAACTGGTCCTAAAGAATGTTAATCAAAATGTAGCAGAAATTATTAACCCGTGAATACGCGCAAGCGTAATGAACGGATTATCGGTAACGGTGGCGAATCCACTCGCTCACTCCTTCCATCAGCTGTAAACGTAGTGACGTAATGCTTTGTTACGAATGCGTTTCTTAACTAGAACAACGTGAATCCAGCGATAACAATAACTAATTTGTTGTTAACGAATATAAACAACAATAAACTTAAAGATGTTTCACATTTGGAGTCTTTAATGCAACATTAAAATCGATCTAAAAGATCGTATCTATACCATGAAATAATAAAATTTGCACTCGGGAGGCCCGAGCTCAATTCACGCTCAGCACCCCTTTTTCTCCGAACTGGACATTTCGAAAGTGACTTCCTTTTTTTTTGCGTTCGTCAAAAATCCTTACGTTTCATTTTATAAAATATCGAACCGTGTCAGTGTGAAAACATAAGCTCACCGCAATATTGCGTTACGTGTTAGCATTTCTTATTCACGGGTTGGCTCTTAGGAGCTTTTGATTTTAACTTCTGGAGTCATTCTCGTAGTTAACATTCAAATGCACGATTGTGTAACATCTCCAAATGCATGGGTTGTCAATCGTCCATAGTCCATCGCAAGGTTACCCACCAGCATTATGTTGCCAGTACCTATTTACACACCTGGGTGGAGAGAGACAGCGTGGAGTAAAGTTTCTTGTCTAAGGAAACAACACGACAGCAGAGACCAGGCTTGAACCACGGACCTTCAGGTTGAAAGTCTGACGCGCTAAACACAACACCACCGCGTCTCCACTTTATATCAATTAACCTACCATATAACTAGAAATACGTGTCTCGCAGAACCTCGCGGAAGGGTGCACCGCCGGTCGAAACTTTGGTGGCATCTCGATTTGCGTATGAGGCTTTTCGCCGTTCCACTCTGTCTTCTTTGAAACCAAAAACGTTGGTAAAAGGTCCTTTCGATGGTTCGCGTACCGTTTACCGTCCGCCATCTTTGTTTACCATGCTCTTTTAGGCTTACATGAAGTAGTTTGTCTGACGTCATTCTTGCTTTGTTGCGCTGTTGCCAGGCAACTGCACGGCATCTTCACGTATAATATGAATATAAATATATTTTTCGCTCGAATTAGCGCGGCTTAGTTCCCGAGGCACGACAAATTTGTTAACCTCGCTTCGCGAGGAAATATAATATATAGCAGATCACAGCGCCCAAATTAAATGGAAATGAGACAACAATGAATTAACAATACCTTATGATACACCTCTTCTAGGGCTTGTTGTGCTCCTTCAGACCCTGAACCTGCAATTTTCAATTTGTAATGTTTTACAAATAAGTAAGCTAAGAAGTGAACGTCAAATAAAGTGTATATGTTGTAGTTCAATTTTATCCTTGGTTCAATTTTGATTTTTCTTTGTTTTATATTCATTACCATATATTAGCATAGAAAAGAACAATGGAAAGTCAAAATTGAACCAAGGATAAAATTGATCTACAATATATACAAGAAAGTACAGTTATTGTTAAAAATAATAATAGAAATATAAAATAGAAATTAAAAAAAAATAATAATAAAGACCTCACTTCTTACTCTTAATAACCTCAAACTGCTGTAATATTATCACTGGTAAGATTGTACATAAAGATACAACATTGCATTTGTCTTCTGCTAGACAGGTCTAGCCAGTTCAGGTCTGATATAACTGCACTTGATGAGGACAGTGGTGATTTATCTAAGATTAGGTTGTCTGCTTTGTTTTGTAGGACTTGAATTGAGTTCATTAAAAAACAGTACAGTATCCTGTCTGGTATAAATAGGAAGGTGCTTTAATTTCTTCAGGACCCCAGCCTTAGTGCAACTTTTCTCTGTACATGTATCTGATCAATGTGATTGTGCCATGTTAGATGTTGATTGATAAACACGCCAAGGTATTTGAACTCTGATACATTCCCCAGCCGAACGTCACAAACGACAAGCTCTATGCAGTCAAACCTCTATTAAGTGATCACCCTTGGGGAATAGCCAACTGACCCCTTCATAGAGGACCATTAAACTAGGTGACCGTTTAATAGAGGTGAAACACAATCAAATTAGCCAATTGGGAAGTCTAAATGGTGACCGCATCCGCTTAATAGAGGTGACTGCTTAAAAGAGGAAAAAATTACAGTGAATATGGGGAGCCATTTCCAGGGATTTCTTAAGTGACTGCTTAGTAGAGATTTGACTGTATTACTAAATTGTTTCAATTTGGTGCTGCCACCGATAATCATGAACTTTGATTTCCCAATGTTCAATAATCTGATTAAGAACCAGATTCTCCAAAGGACAACCACAGATTACATGGGAAAAAAACATAAAGGAGAATTTCAATTTTAAAATTTCACTCTCAAACCTCTTACTAATAGTACAACATACATACCTATGGCTTTTGCATCATATTGAAAAAATGTTCCAGATGGGTCCAAGTGAAAACTAACAAAGATAAAAGAAATCTTGTAGTGACATTCAAACTTTTATTGCTGTTTAGTAAACTTTATCATTATACTTCCAAATCTCTTGCCAGCCTGTGGGGTGAGAACAGATCTTTTGTTTTGTCAACCCTGAAATTAACCCTTTAACTCCCAGGAGTGCCAAAAATCAAAATTAAAGAAAAATCCCAAATTACATTTTGCAAAATATTGAAAAACAAAATTTGTTTTAGTTACTGCCATGCAAAAGTACTGCTGAAGAGGTTTCATTTGAATGGTCACACCATAGGATTTCATCCACAGACTCAAAAGTTAGAACTATACTACATGCCTCCATACTGACTCTGGGAGTGGAAGGGTTTAACCAGCTTGCAATCGAATACTTATTCAGGGGACTGAAATGTACTTAACATATCTCCAATTGTAAAGATTCTTGCACACAAGCCTCGAATACAATCTAGTTACTTTTCATCCACAAGAATACAATCAAAGGCTCCTATGGGTCAACTCGCAATTTACAAAACATTTGCACCCTCCCCTCTTCTATGCGTTTTGCTCCACCATACCCCGCTCCTTGTGTCACACTTACTGTTCCCCATCCCCCCTCACTCCAACGTCGTCCCCATGGGAAAGGCAGGTGACCCTTAAGGCCTGTTTACACATGGAATTTTTGATGCGATTTTTGTCACGCTCTCCAATGCAACTTTTGTCGCAAGTGTAGACTAGCAGCGATTTTCTTGTGCAATTCGGGTGCAACATTTGCTTTGGTTTGCTATGTTTTCCCAAAATTCACCGCCAAGTTGCATGTTTGAAACCTCTGCGACATCGCGCGACAAATCGTGCCCAAATCGCACTGAAATCGCTGCCCGTTTACACATGTGAATCGAAGATGCAATTTGCTCGTGACAAAAATTGTATCGACAGGTGCGACAAAATTGCACAAAAAATCGCCTGTGTAAACGGGCCTTTACATAAACATAAACCAATCAATCAAGTGAAATTTTGTCTCATTGCTAATTAACTCATTCAGCACTTTGTGTATTCATGAGTCAAAATGGCACTTGTGAAAAAGTTCTTAGGGCAAATCACAGAATTCTTACAGTTGAGGTCCTTTGTTGTCTACTCCACCAAAAAGCAGTGCCACTCCAAATGGACGACTCTACGAAAATTAACAAAAAAGGTATGTTCAAAGTTTAAATTCCCGTTACTCATTGGTATACAACTTTGTTTATATTTGTTTGTGAATTTAGTGGTTCATCAAGACAAATTCCCTCGTCGTTTATTCTTATCACCTGTCTGCTTCATAATGTATTGTATGGAGAAATTAGATGTTGATCACTAGAATTTGATGGTACATCAAGACAATATTCCCTAGTTGATGATTTTCTTTATTCTCGTCACCTGCCAGCTGGAAAATGTGTTCATATTGTAAGGAGAAATTAGATGTTGATCACTAGAATTTGGTGGTACATCAAGACAATATTCCCTAGTTGATGATTTTCTTTATTCTCATCATCTGCCAGATGGAAAATGTATTGATATTGTAAGGAGAAATTAGATGTTGATCACTAGAATTTGGTGGTACATCAAGACAATATCCCCTAGTTGATGATTTTCTTTATTCTCGTCACCTGCCAGCTGGAAAATGTATTGATATTGTAAGGAGAAATTATATGTTATCGCTGGAATTTTGTGGTACATCAAGACAATAATTATCTCCTAGTAATGATTTTCTTTATTCTCACCACCTGTTTGCTTGACAATGTATTGATATTGTAAGGAGATATTAGATGTTGATCACTAGTTGACGATTTTGTTATCCTTTTAATATAAGGTAAAACGTAAGGAGAAATTAGATGTTGATTACCATGGCTCCTTCTCTAGCGTCGTCATCTCCAAACTCTAGCGCAAGATTTGACACTGCCTGTGTGACGCTTTCTACACTCATCTGTTCATTGTATGTGAACCAATGGTTCTACAAGCACAGAATAAAGACAAAAATATCTCTGATCAAGTTACAAGAGCAGTTTTCAATTGAGTGTCGTAAAACCAAAACCAAAGTAATTATTCTGACCAATCACAGAACTTGCAGACAATCCAATGAACCAATCAGAAATCGAAACAAATACATATACATGTACATGTACATGTACATGTAGCTGGTGCCAAGCGCGTGAACACACATGTGAGCAAGTCATGATTGGTTTTGGTTTCACTTCTGATTGGTTAATAAAAAGCATGCTGTTTTACTCTTCAATTCTTTGACTTCAAGCTCAGTATGGAAAATTAAAACTGATCTGTGGACTAACCTTACGTTGTTTCATATTCACGAGATGGCTCTTAGAGCCCTTTGATTGTGTCAGGCAGGATACCGGCAACTGCATGTAAACTACGTGTAAGCTTAAGTAACAATAATAAGAACTTGTCCAGGCAAGTAAAACTTAAGACTTTCTTGCACAAAGGACAAGCTTAAATTTCAGTTTTGTTTAGCCCTGTAGTTAACTCACCCCCGAGACAATTATCCCAGGGGGCAATTAAATGTCTCAAATTAAATATTGGGAGGTACACATCTAGAGTGATTTGTCTGGAGAATCAATTTTACCTCCCACCTCAAAAACTCTCCAGACTCATAGACTACAGTTCAGTGGACACTGCTGGAGAAGCAAGAATGAGACTGCTTCTCAGCTACTTCTCTGGGATCCAACACATGGCTGGCAATTGAGGGGGCGCCCAGCAATAACTTTCATAGACCAATCAGAGAGGGACACTGGACTGGCACGACAGGATCTCCCAGTTATCATGTCTGACAAAGGGGAGTGGAGAAAACGTATTGAATTGGTGCGGGTGTGCCCAAAGTAGTAGTAGTAGTAGCCACATACAGCACTAGCACCTAAATTTTTTTGTGTCAAAAGAGTAATATTTGAAACAAGAATGATGTCACAGGAAAGTACTGTCCAATATTAGTACTTTAACTTTATTTCATGGATTGTTTACCTGTGCCTCTACCCTGGCTTTGTCAACCATTGTTCTTGAGTCAGCAATAAGACCACTCATGGCACATCCTTGAAAAAAGAATTATCAATCCAAAATTAAAATAGCTACAGTGGAATCCCAGTAACTCCCAATATATGGGGTACTCCCATATATGAGCTATATAGGTATGTGCCGCTGTGAAGGGTATGGTTTTCAGGCAGTTTAGTCTGGGATAGGGTATACATGTAGTAATCAGAGATGTTTGGTCTAGAATACATGTAGGATATCATTTTCTGCAAAACTGATCAGTTGCGTGAAGAATTTAGTCTAGATGAGGTTCACTGGCAAATGGCATTTCAAAATCGGTACGGTGGGCAGTACGGCATTTTTACAGACCACTGGTAACTAATAACAAAGTGTTTAGTCTAGAATAGAGTTGCAAAATGCAGCTAAAATGGCCTAGCATAGGTTAAGGGTCTCAGAGTCCCAGTGGCACACCCCCACCCAAAAATTTGCAGAGTAATCCCCCCCCCCCCCCCCCCAACCAGGATCCAAAGGTCCGTGGTTCAAGGGTTGGTCTCTGCCGTTGTGTTGTTTCCTTAGACAAGAATATTTACTCCACATTGTCTCTCTCCACCCATGCAGGTGTACAAATGGGTACTGGGGACAAAATGGGGGGGGGGGGGGGGGGGGGGGTAACCCTGTGATGGACTAGCATCTCATCCACAGGGCTCGAAATTGCGACTAACTGGTCGCCAATGCGACCAAAAATTGAGTGCTGGCGACTAGATTTTCGGAACGGGTCGCCAGCTGGCGACTCACGTTTTGTCCGATAACCACAAAAAAAAACTTCTGCACTAAAATAAATCTTTTAGTTTATACACCGGTGTATAAGCCGCACTTTTTTGCCCAAAATGTTTGCTCAAAATCGGGGGTGCGGTTTATCTGCGGTATTAACATCTGCCACTGAGTTCTGCAAATCATAGTTTATCAATCGTACTTTCCAGTGATATAAGTTGACCAGACTTTGAGAGCCTTTATTTAAGGTGTATAACGTGGAGCAAAACTTATTTAACTTACGGGTGTAAGATGACGTAGAAAAGTTAGTCTTGTTTGTCTCACAGAGCTGCCAGAGCGCCTCTGAGGCCAAAAATCAAATTGAGCAAAAAGGTCCGCATCGAACACGCACCACACGAACGCGAGCGTTGAGTTTATAAATTGTGAAATTTAGCCTCAAATTGTCAAAATACCTGTGTTAAAACAGTGCTCGCTATCTTTGTCGGACATTTTGAAGCTTTTAGCAATAAAGGAACACCGAAAACGAACGAAAGAAGCCAAAGAAAGTCTGTAAACAAGTGGCCATCTTGGTTAACCCAATGTCCTCAAGAAATTTGCACGGCTACCAAGCTTGTTGTGGCCTGAACGAACGGCGGGCAAACGAACGTAGCTGCGATCAAAAGTGTGGGTTTGTTTTTCAATACAGGATGATTCGATGGATGGAAGCAAAGTATAGCTCACGTTTCTTAGAGCCAATTCTGTGACTTACAAAAAACTTTTTTCCCCAAAAATTTGAGTTTCAAACTCGGGGTGCGGCTTATCTGCGAGTGCGGCTTTAATTTATATACGCCTGTTTACGGTATTAAACGAAAAAAAGCAAGGCTGATTCGACAGTGAAGAAATATAAAAATGTCATTTATCCAATATTTCAAAAGGCACGGCCTTTCTTCTTCAGGGTATTACAAATAATGACTATGGGTAAACTAGGACGTTCTGACAATTTAAATTTGAGTATAGCGTGCAATATGATGCTATGATAACATATAATACAATGGAAAAGTAACCGTTGAAGATTTAAAGCTTAAAAAACCCTTACAAAAGAGATAAAAAAAGAAGAACATGCAACATATAGAAGTAGATATAAACGGAAATAAAGGTATTACATTTCATCTTTTTTATTAATTCCTAGAGGTTCAAGAGTGTTACCTCTATCGATGAGATATGCTTCTCTTGCTTTGCGTACAGCGTCACGATTAGAATGAATAAGTTCGAGTGGAATGAGTGTTATGTCTTTAGCTGAATGGTCGCTAGTGAGGAAATGTTCTGATACTGTAGTGGGCTTAGATATGTTAGCTGGGTTGTCAACTGTTCTGCGGTGTTCGTTAAAACGGTCCTTAAGTCGTCCTTTGGTTTCACCAATGTACTGTTTGTGGCAACGATTGCATTGTATCATGTAGATGACGTTTTTAGAGTTGCAGTCGATGTGTTGAGTGATGAGTCTAGTTTCACCTGTAGAATTAAATGTATAGGTTGTTTGCCCGTCAGATATGTAGGAACATGTTAAACAGGTTTTTCCACATGGATATGAACCCAGAGGTGGATGGGTTTGTGTGAGGCTGCGCAGTTTGGCTTTAACTAGGAAATTACTAAGGTTGTTACTACGTCTAAAAGCTACAATAGGGGCAGCTTTGAAGACATTATAACAACGAGGGGATGAGGCTAGGATGCTGAAGTGCTTTTGAATAATGGATGAAATGGAACGAAGGGCTGGGTTATAAGTGATGACAAAGGGGACACGTTCTGGTTGGTCGAGTGTGGAACTGTCCTTAGGTCTAAGTGCCTCGGTTCGCGTGATGTTGTGTACGCGTCGTATTTCCTGTTTGATGAAATGACGATTGTAACCCCGTTTGGTAAGATATGTAGTGAGTTGATCAGTACGTAGTTTGAAGGTATCGTCAGTGGAGCAAATGCGGCAAAGTCTGAGGGCTAAGCTAAAAGGAATAGCATGTTTGGTATGTATAGGGTGACATGAAGAATGTAATAAGTACTGATGTTTGTCAGTAGGTTTGGTGTAAAGGTCAGTAGTAATTTTGCCGTTGACAAGAGAAACGTTGACTTCTAAAAAGGGTAAAGATGTGAGGGAATAATTGCATGTGAATTTGATGGTGGGGTGAATACCATTAAGGAAAGTGGTAAAAGTGTTGAGGTCCTCTACCGAGTGCGTCCATATCATGAAGATGTCGTCTATGTAACGCCACCATATGTGTGGACGGTAGGGGGCACGTGCTAAAGCGTCTTCTTCGAATTTGGCTAGGAAAAGATTGGCATATGAAGGGGCCATCCTGGTACCCATGGCAGTCCCGTGTGTCTGTAAGTAGTGTTTGTCGTTAAACGAGAAGTGGTTCATAGTGAGGATCATGCGTATGAGGTCACAAAATGTTTCGGTTCTGATAGAAGTGGCGGTACGGGTACGAGTATTGAGGAAATGGCGACAAGCGTCGATGCCTTCAGCGTGTGGAATGTTGGTGTATCAGTGACGAAACGTCTAAGGTGACAAGTAAAGCGTCATTGGGCAATTGTTGCAGTTTTTCAAGTTTGTTGAGAAAATGAGTAGTGTCTTTTATGAATGACTGTGTAGTTTGTACTAATGGTTTAAGGTGATAGTCTACGAATTGTGAGACACGTTCGGTGGGGTGGCTGTTGCTGGAAATAATGGGGCGGCCCGGATTACCCTGTTTACATTTAATTCTACAGGTGAAACTAGACTCATCACTCAACACATCGACTGCAACTCTAAAAACGTCATCTACATGATACAATGCAATCGTTGCCACAAACAGTACATTGGTGAAACCAAACGACGACTTAAGGACCGTTTTAACGAACACCGCAGAACAGTTGACAACCCAGCTAACATATCTAAGCCCACTACAGTATCAGAACATTTCCTCACTAGCGACCATTCAGCTAAAGACATAACACTCATTCCACTCGAACTTATTCATTCTAATCGTGACGCTGTACGCAAAGCAAGAGAAGCATATCTCATCGATAGAGGTAACACTCTTGAACCTCTAGGAATTAATAAAAAAGATGAAATGTAATACCTTTATTTCCGTTTATATCTACTTCTATATGTTGCATGTTCTTCTTTTTTCATCTCTTTTGTAACGGTTTTTTAAGCTTTAAATCTTCAACGGTTACTTTTCCATTGTATTATATGTTATCATAGCATCATATTGCACGCTATACTCAAATTTAAATTGTCAGAACGTCCTAGTTTACCCATAGTCATTATTTGTAATACCCTGAAGAAGAAAGGCCGTGCCTTTTGAAATATTGGATAAATTACATTTTTATATTTCTTCACTTTCGAATCAGCCTTGCTTTTTTTCGTATATTACTATTATTTATAGCTGATTAGATCCTCAATTTGGATCCGGTGCTTCTGTTTTGTTACGTTGGTCCTTGCCTTCAAAATTGTGTTTACGGTATGTTGTGAAGAGGTAAAAAAGCAAGGGTAAAGGAGCCTTGTTTGTCTAGTTATGAAAACTATGAATTCGGAACGTTCTGTGCTTACCTGCATCTCGAAACCATCGCTAAAGACATGTCAGCTGTGAGCACTGGTAGCTAACTTTCGTAAGTCTTTCCTATGCTGCTTTTTTCTACCTATGATTTTTCTTGCATGCAAGGTAACATTTAAGTGTGTTTTATATAAGATACATATTGAATAAAATTGGCGACCAAAATTTACGATCTGGCGACCAAAATGTTCCCATTAGTCGCCAGTTGGCTCCTGAACGAAAAAGTTAATTTCGAGCCCTGATCCAGGGGGAGTATCAATATTCCTAGCTGCTTTGTGTTACGGAAACAGGCTTAAGCTCCTGCTGAGTGGGTGACCTGTGGCTAGTGTGGGACATTACCTTACCTTGAGTTAACGAGAAGTTTGAGTTACTGAGATTCTGTGGTATTTAGAATGTCATAGTCTGATCTAAACACAACAAAATTGATCAACCAAAGATTTGCACTGACCAGCAGTAAAGTTCTGTTTGTACACCTAAGTTGGTCTGCCAATTTTCACTGTTTTTTTTTTCACAGCTTTCCAGCCACATAGAACACGGCTCACTTAATTAATGACATATTTAAATTATTTCTTGACTACAGAGAGACTGTTATCACTAGTACCTATATGACTGTCGATTTCCACAATCTTCTCAACACTTGTTGGTTCCATGAGGGGAGAAGTGATTCTTTTTTCAACGGCGAGAACTACTCCCTCTGATGTCTGAATACCGATTGCAGTTGATCCAAGCTGCAAGTACAAAATAAGATTATCAACAATGTGCATATATTTCTGGCTTGATGTACAGTACCCTAAAAGGTATAGACAAATATCGGCTAACGCTTTGTTGTATCCAATTCAAACCTTTTGGGATTACAGTGTAGAACTCTTTGTTCGTCATATTTCCACATCAATGAAGCGTTGACATGGAAATTATATGGAAATATTGTGAACAAAAATCTTATTCTCAGAAGGTTTGAATTGTTGAATTGGGTACAACAATGCGTTAGCCGAATTGGTCTATTAGATTAATTCTGACAGGGGTCCTTTTCAATTCAAACAAAAGTGGTACCAAACCAGAAATTTTAACTCATGAAAGGTACGACGATCACCCCCGTCACTTTTATGTGGGTGTTCACCCACAGGGCTCAAAAAAAAAAAACCTTGAGCAAGCAAGTCTTAAGTTTCACTTGCCCAGACAAGATTTTATAAATTGTTACTTAAGCTTAGTTCAAAGGCAGCTTGTCTGTATACATTTTTCTCCTGGAAGTCCTCAAGCCCTCAGCTGCTCCCCACATTTTTTTATGGTGTGTGACTGCATGTGATGTAATGATACTGTACGGACTACAGTCAAACCTCTATTAAGCAGCCCTCTATTAAGCGGTCGCCCTCTATTAAGCGGTCACTTATCAAATCCCCGGAAATCACTCCCCACATTTACTCTAAATTTGACCTCTTTTAAGCGGTCACCTCTATTAAGCGGAGGCGGTCACCGTTTAGACTTCCCAATTGGCTAATTTTATTGTTTTTCACCTCTATTAAACGGTCACCTACTTATTTTTCAATGCAGTATTTTTGACAAAACAGTACTAGCATGTCCAGTTTCTTTTAACAGCTTATTAAACACAACATCATGGGTGTGATTAGCATGAGAATGCATACTGTTATTACATTTGGGCTAATAGGCTTTTGTGGTCCACCGCAGAGCTAAACAACCTGTCATCAAGACAGTATCAAAGGCAGAGGAACAAGCTGAACAGCTGAAAGACTTTGCAGAGTTTAATGGTCACGAAGAACTTTCACTGGCATTAAGCAAAGTGTGTGATTTCATACACAGCATTAAGCTGCGCGGCCTTAAGCACAGTTAGCCATTTATACTGATTTTTTTGCCTCCTCTTAAATGTCACGTCAAAATGTTTAATGATGAGGTTCAGATGCAACAAAGACACTTGCATTGCGAACAATATTGTACTGTACAGGCAATTACTTAATTTTTGTTTACTCATATTTTGCGTTACAGTTGTTGTTAACAATAAAATGTACATGTACATCATGTGACCGTCATTTCGCATTCCAGTTCAATTTTTGCCAATTATTTTACTAAATTTAGAACACCTCTATTAAGCGGTCAACCTCTATTAAGCGGTCAGTTGGCTATTCCCCGAGGGTGACCACTTAATAGAGGTTTGACTGTATTTAGATATGATCACTCATAGTACAGCTGTAATTAAGGGTGTTAATTGTACATGTCCTAACTGACTCACTTTGATAGCTTCTATGGCATACTCCACTTGAAAAAGTCGTCCCTCTGGTGAAAACGTGTTTACTCCTCTAATAAGATAACAAACCATAAAGAGGCTGATTAGTTCAACAAATCAATAAATCAGCCTGCCAATTTAATTTAAGCCAAGTCTGTACATCTTATACCATTTAAGATTAAGCTAACTTTGTTGAGAAAGATCCATGAAAAATTCTAACCTGTCATACTCTGATCTCGTCAGAAACATTATGAATACTTTGACACTTTACTGTGAACAATCTCTGCTTCTTTGTTCCGATAATAAAGCTAAATTAAGGCTTGCTAGAGGCCACGAGGGACAAATCTGTCAAATAGAAAACGTTCGAAGTTAGACCTCGCGAAAATAAAATAAAGCAGCAAAATTTCTGACAACGTTACCCTATAAAACAACTTACAGTGTGCTGGGCGTCTGAAATCCGTATTTCGAGCTCAAGAATGAGGGAATTGGTGAATTTTTAGAGAATTTTGTCCAAAAAGCTTATAAAGTATGAGAGTGCAGGATTCTTACGAGCCGTAATCATTTTTGTCAGCGTTTTACCCTCGAAATACATGCCTGATTTGATTCGTACCCATTCCTTCACCGACCTTACGTTTCTCTTCTTTTCCTCGCGTTTCATCATGGCGTCGCCGATCGCCTTTCGCCTTGGCATGAAAAACGCCGGTAGATTAGCAAACTTTCTATCTTTAACACCGAAGGTATGCCTTTAACATTACGTTGTTATCGATGATCATATTTTTTGTGTGTTTTATAGAAACTGTTTCCCCCTTTTCACGTAATTATTGCACAACTCTTAAGCTTATGTCACTTTAATATGAATTTCCAGGGTAAAGCAGGCATATTGGCCTGCAAACGATTTGGGTCTACAGCGCTTTCGTATGAACAGGTAAGGGTCCTTTTTGTACTTCAAACAAAAGTAAGGTAGTTGTCAAGAAAGAAGACATTTTTAGAATAATGCCAAGCTTTAATTTAATCAGGGTCCGAAATTAACTTTTGAAGTAGATTGCCCATTGGACAACCATCTTTTCAGATCTAGGCGTCCAAGGTGAAATCTAGTCGCCAAACATTGAAAGCAATAATTATGCGGATTGCCATGACCGACACTTGGTAGCGTAGTATTGGAAAATGCTTGTATAAAGTCTTTGGCTGGATTACAGTTAATAAAATTGTGGTTAAGTTAGTCAGTAATACATTAAATATTATTTTGTATGAAGAGCTAAATAAAATGAGATTGACATACAATCATTGTAATGTGTGTACTCAATGACTCAATGTTCACTCCATAAATAATATTGTCACTCAGCTAACTTGTGCGTTGCACTTTCTTCGTGTTTCTTGAGCGTTTCAAGTCGAAATGTTGTACACCCCTCCTTTGTAGCCAATGCACTTCGCTCTTCTCGTCCTCCTCCAGTGTTATAATCTGTGCAATAAGAACATGTCATTGACTTTGTATCTTCAGAATATTTTAGCCACGGTCGGACGCTTTGCCATTGTGTTTGAAATTTACGAACTCGTGAGCTTTGTTGAGTTTCTGCCTCTGGCTCTGTTCGAGTTTTCTTGCTTGTTGACACTTGTGAATCTCCAGACCCTCTTTCAACATCAGATGCATCTTTTCGCTTCCTTTGAGTTTCGCCCTCCTTGTTTTTAAAATACCGGAACAAACTGTTCTGCTTCAAACAATCCGCCATTTTGAAGAGCACATGGCATGCATCCGGGAATTTCTAGAAGTGTGGGTGTGACCACTCAGCGGTAAACCGCAAAACAAAATGGCGGAGAATACGAATGTTCGTGTATGAATCATTACAAATGTATTGGTTATTATTAATTGTACTGTTTATCATGCTAAAATCTTGATCCAAGATTATAATTTTGTTGGTCTTTTAACAACTGTTCCTATCTTCAAGAAGCTGGCAGCTTGAATGATGGTCGTCCAATGGGCAACCATGTTCTGCAATTTGGTCGTCAGTGTTAAATTCTGGTCGTCTCTGACGACTGGACGACCGTAAATTTCGAACCCTGTTAATGTATCATGTAAATTTCATCCTACCAGTATGATTTTCGCCCCAGGTCCCTTGTGAGAATATGAATGTGTTCATCGAAATGAAATTGTCAAGAACAGTTACTAAAGGCACTTTGTCCCCAGATGGGTTGGGGGGGGGGGGGGGTGGTTGGGGTAGGGGTGAGTGTGTGACTTGACCACAGAAGTGAAAATTAATGCCATGTTATGCAATATATATGTATTTAAGTCAGCACACGTGAGAACAACGTGTATTTTTAGGATGCAAAAGCTAAGCCGATTGTTTCATTTTGTAGTTCAGATTTACATATATGGAATTTATTACGGTTAGCGTTGTACTGAGTCTACACAGAGATAACATCACATGAAAACAAAGAATTAATATTTGTTTCTGCTGTTACAGTCATTGTACAATGTTCCTGAAACTAAAGTTACCACGCTTCCAAATGGAATGAGGATTGCTACTGAAGATTCCGGACTATCCACAGCCACGGTATGTATCATAACTTGGAATAATCCAGCTTACAGTATCTTGAATTGATATAATTACAGTGTATCAAATCTGATTGCATGTACATGTATTAAATAAACGCTATTATAACATGCATTGAAAGGTCCCTAAAGACATACTGAGGTAGTTCTGTATTCTTAAGAAATACACAAATAAGTTTAATTGTTTGGTTTACGAGATGCTATTTATAAGACCTACAGTGTAAACATGCAAACAGATTTGATTTGTGCTAAAATATTTGTGCAATTCAAGTTTTACGTTCTTTATTATGCTAATTTAGTGGACACTGGACATCGGTTCTTATTGTTTGTTTTTACTTGTCTTTAATTTAAGTGTTATACAATTCTTGTACAATTTTAGGTTGGTCTTTGGATTGATGCAGGCAGCAGATTTGAAACAGAGAAGAATAATGGTGTTGCTCATTTTCTTGAACATATGGCATTTAAGGTAATGTTTCATGGTTGTTAGTAGCTGAACAATACATGTAGTTTCTTGGGCACAGTTCAAAGGTGGATGGACAGAGTACTTACATGTATCTTGAGAAAGATTGCTGAATATAACTGACATTGCAAAACTCTGTTTAGAGAGAGATATCTGTATGAAGTTGCCCACAAGATACTAGGTGGTCAACAGGGCAAAAATCCAAAAACATCTACATGTACACTGTAGCAATATTAAAGGGGCTACATGTACATGTATGTCATAGTGATTTTGAGGTTTTGGGGTCAAAAATGCCCCAAATTAAAACTAAGTACCTTTGTCATACACAAAATGCTTATGGAACACCAAGAGAAAGATATCAAGTAAATTCTCGAAGAGAAAATAGACCATAATCAGAGTTTTAGCAAGGTTTCCAAGACAGAAGCGATAAACTTGTTTGCCAGAAGAAATGTCTAAGAAAACATTACAACAAAGACCAGCTCTTGAACCAGTAACCTTAAAAGGTGCACTTACATGTACCACTTATGTAATGCGCCTTCACAGCCACCTTGAAATTTGAGAAAAAAATCCCTCAGTCTACGGTAAGAATGATCAGATTTGTGTTATTATGAAGCTTTAAAAGTGACTGGTTGGTACTGTCAGTTTTTTGTAGCCTGCTGTTTTCTAACCATGGTACATTTCTATTATACATGTACATCAGTTTACTGGTGCTTGTACAACTCAGGGGTGTAGCTAAGAAAAAACTGAGCAGTCTCATTGACAAGCCCAGCCAGTTTTTCTGGCCTGTGCACCTTCAAAATCAAAGCCCTTGTTTTCTAGTGAAATTTCAGCCGGTGATAAGTTCTCTTTCAGCTGGTGAAATTAGCCAGTAGCCGGCTCTTACATTGTAGCTATCACACAGTTGTTTATTAATCTCAAGGCACAGATTCAAAACTTTTGTTTATTTTTTTAGGGCACATCAAATCGTACACAGATGGATCTTGAGCTGGAGGTAGAGAACATGGGAGCCCATCTGAATGCTTACACATCCCGTGAACAGACAGTTTACTATGCTAAGGTCTTCAGCAAGGACATTCCAAGAGGTAAAAAGAATTATAAGATTGTCACATTGAAAAGGGACGTGTGATGGAACTTGCATGATGAGCCATGACTCAAGGGAAAGTCTTCTACTGTAAATGTAGTTAGACCACTGTTTCGAGGATTCGCTGCTGTAATTATTTATGAATTTTGAAGGTGACTAAAGCGTTACGAATAGATATTCCGCAAAAAGGATTTACTGACTGTTCCTGACACTCTAGGGTGATCTGGACTCTGTCTAATCAGTAATTTTTATGGACTTTTACAGCCGTTGACATTCTAGCAGACATAATTCAGAATTCAACTCTCGGCGAGGCAGAGATTGAGCGCGAGAGGGGTGTGATCCTCCGTGAAATGCAGGAAGTTGACACTCAGTTAGAGGAAGTTGTGTTTGATCATCTTCATGCTACAGCATACCAGGGGACTGCACTTGGTAGGACCATTCTTGGCCCTACTCACAATGTCAAGTAAGTAAGAGAGATCTTAAAAGTTTCTCCCCAGGAGGGACATGTCAGGAAAAACTACCAAGAATAATGTGCACATGAATCTTAATCCTTAACTTCCAAGGGTGCCAGAAATCAAATTTTTCAAGAAAAATGCAAATTTCATTTTGTAAGATATTGAAAAAACAAATGGTATGATGCAAAAGTACTGTCATAGAGGTTTTATTTGAATGGTCACACCATACAGCCGTAGGTTTGGTTCATGGACTCAAAAGTTACATGTAGAACTTCATTGCAAGTCTCCATAATTGACTCTTGGAGTGAAAGGGTTATTTAGTATATATGTTGTAGTTAATTTTTTATCTCCGGTAGTTTTTATTTTTCCATTGTTTATGGGTATGGTAATATATGCTAATGAATTTGAAACAAAGGAAAAACAAAAATTACCTGAAATAAAAAATTAACTACAACATATATACATGGTACAGCCTACAAATGGCTTGTGAACAGAACACATGTTGTGGTTTAATTTTTTACTTGGTTTGAACATTTACAAACCAGTTTGATTTTTGTCTTTCTTTGTCTCAGATTATGGTATAAATCTGAGACAGCAGAAAATATGACTCAAATCAGTGATTAATGCATTTTGTGTATTGCTAGTGTTGTAGTGTAAATTATTTTTTTCGGTCTTTACATTGTCAGTCAAATTTGGCATTCAGTTCATTCTATGATTTGTGTATGTTGTGGTTGAAATTTTTCTTTGCTTTGAAAATTTTTAAACCCATTTATTTTGTTGTTATTCATGTGTAGTTTTTTGCTTGCCCTTGTGATTCAATTTGGAAAATATTGCATGTACATTGCTAGCGTGGCATGTGTTGATGGTTTTCCCTCTTCTGACCTCCTTCCTGCTTCCCAAATTCAAAGTTACCAGTTGATTTAAAAAGTTGTTACCACTACACTGTATGTCTTGGCACAAAACAGCTTAATAATATGTACATGTACATTAAATTTTTAGGTGAACCCTTTACCTCCCAAGAGTGCCAAAATTCAATATTCAAGAAAAATACCAAATTTCATTCTGTAAAAAATTAATATTGAAAAACAAATGGTGCCATGCAAAAGTGCTGGTGAAGAGGTTTCATTTGAATGGTCACACCATAGGATTTCATCAACAGACTCAAAAGTTAGAACAAATTAATGGTACCATGTAAAAGTACTGCTGAAGAGGTTTCATTTGAATGGTCACACCACAGGATTTCATCAACAGACTCAAAAGTTAGAACAAATGGTACCATGCAAAAGTACTGCTGAAGAGGTTTCATTTGAATGGTCACACCATAGGATTTCATCGACAGACTCAAAAGTTAGAACAAATGGTACCATGCAAAAGTACTGCTGAAGAGGTTTCATTTGAATGGTCACACCATAGGATTTCATCTACAGACTCAAAAGTTAGAACAAATGGTACCATGTAAAAGTACTGCTGAAGAGGTTTCATTTGAATGGTCACACTATAGGATTTCATCCACAGACTCAAAAGCTAAAACTGCACTACGCGTCTCTGTAATTGACTCTGGGAGTGAAAGGATTGACTTGTTAGGATATCAAAGGCTTCTTGTAACCTGTTGTTTTTATTTTATTTTGCAGGACCATAACTCGTGATGATCTTGTTGAGTACATCAACAATCACTACAGTGCTCCAAGAATAGTACTTGCAGCTGCAGGAGGTAATAAAATATCTACAGTTTAAATCAAAATTCTCCCTTCTATTCTCATACATTTTCCCATTGTTAATAGAACAAACTGGTTATGAAACTCAGTCAGTCCTTTGTTATATGTTTTTGTTCTCCATTTCGTTTGTTCGTTTGCCTTGACCCTGCACAAAACACAAAAGGTATTGAAATGCATATGAGCAACTGACCAGTAGAAACATTTGGGCTCACACATTAAACAAAACAATGTGCAGGGTCACAGTTCATTCAATGTAAAACACAGCAGCTTTGTACACTCTTTATGAAATTTGTTGAGCTTCATAACCAGTTTGTTCTATTAACTATGATTTTCGCTAATTCTTATCAAGACTTTCATTTGGTACTGTAGTCAAGAGCTAAATTCTCCTGTTTTGTTAGAAAGGGCTAATGAGAAGTAAGGGATTAATCACGACAGGTTGTTTTTGTACTTTGGTTAAGGTGTTGATCATGATGCACTGGTCAAGCTTGCTGAAAAGCACTTTAGTGGTCTGCGATCCACATATGAAACACAAGACAAGCTGACACCTTGCAGATACACTGGAAGTGAGGTAAATAGTAACTTATGAATTCATATCTACAGCTGTAACATGGAATGTCACTACTCCGACAAATCAGGGTAGTTTATGTTAAGATTGGTTTTGCCATAACTTACATACAATCTGAGCTACAGATTAGAATTTAACAGTTAAAGTTTCTTCTTCTTTAATGGGGAGGAGGATCAAAGATA
Source organism: Dendrophyllia cribrosa (assembly GCA_024195265.1). Classification (NCBI taxonomy): domain Eukaryota; kingdom Metazoa; phylum Cnidaria; class Anthozoa; order Scleractinia; family Dendrophylliidae; genus Dendrophyllia; species Dendrophyllia cribrosa. Next base: position 29,219,441 of record JAJLRJ010000012.1, read on the forward strand.
GCAAACACATGTATTTCAAGACAGATTTTGTACATCCCTATCACAGCACCTGGTAATGCTAAACTGTAAGAGGAGCTAAAGATTATTTTTTATAATCTCAGCATCTTTGCATACACGATTATAGGCTACAATGCATTTCAGACTGTAATATTCAGTCACTTGTTTACAGATTCGTTTCCGTGATGATGACATGCCGCTGGCTCATGTTGCCATTGCTGTTGAAGGCTGTGGCTGGACTCACCCTGATTACTTTGGCCTCATGGTCACTAACATGGTGAGTTGAATTCTGCTATAGCATGGTCTTTGTTAATGCTACCTGCAGCCTACATATTGGCTTGTCAACAGAACACACAAATGATAGACTGAACTCAATGCCAAATTTGACTGAAAACAGACTGACAAAAATTACACTAGCAATACATGGATTGAAAATGCACCAATCACTGATTTGAGCAGGGGTTTAAAAAAGAATTGAAGTAGGTGGCTGGCCAAGGTATAATAGGTGGCAGTGACAGATAATGGGCCGTAAGGCCCCCTCCCACTAGGGGGGTCTGGGCAGGGTTTGAGCCAGTCTGCGCCATTGCGCCAATCCCGCAGTGCAATTTACATTGTCCCTTAGAAAAACGAACAAGTGGACAATCAGTCCCCTTGAACATCTGTTCAGAAAAATAATGGTCTATAAAAAAGATACAAGAAAGTCTTTGATTCCAAAAACATTAAGGAAACAATGTTTGCTGTTTGTACCATTGATTTCGCTGTAAAAGGCTCTCTCTCAAATCGAGAAAATTTAGAAAAAGCCATGCAATTGAAAATCGCTCTATAATGCATTGCAAACTGAAACATATATTCATCATGTATGCTAATGGTTTGTGTCTCGGGGAAAATTCAAAATGGTGGTTGTCATTGGGTTTACTGTTATTGCCCCTTTGAAGTGAAAAATGTCCCCTAAAACCTTTGCTGAAGGGACAAATTAGCCTTCACTCATCAAATCCTGGCTCAAACCCTGGGTCTGGGGGCACACCCCCCTAGAAAATTTTGAAATCTAGAGGCTCAGAAATGCAATTTCCAGCATTCTGATCATGAAATTGAGTGAAATGTTATACAGTTACAGTTTCAGTAACCGGCGGTGAGATGCGAAGTAGGCGGCGATACACCGCCGGTAGCCGGCTTCCATTGAAACCCCTGTTTGAGTCTCAACAGTTAATAACATCATGGCAAAACTGACCAATGACAGCAACAGACATTAATATCGTCAACTGACGATTCACAATTCACGCGACTCTGAAGATGACTCCTGCTAAGATTGTCGTATTGTCAGTCATTAGGGAGCTTTAGATTTGAGTACGAGTAGGAGATTGAGTACGAGTACGACTTTTGAATTTAAAACCAGTCACGTCCCCAGAGCTGTCGGTCCTTCCAGTTGCTGACCAGAAGATAAGGAGACTCTAGGTATAAAATTTGTATGGTAAATGGTTATTTGGAACATGCTAACTACGTTTGAAAAGTCGTACTCGTACTCAATCTCGTACTCGTAGTCCGATCTAAAGTACCCTATTGTCAACAACAACAGTTCTTTTAAGAATTACACTATCAAACCTGGACGATCACACTCGACAGACTACTGATACTCCTGGGTCAGGCAAACCAACGATTTACAATATCATTATTTACATGTTCATTAACCAAACTAATTTCTGATGACAGTTCCTAGTGCAAAAATTCACTTAATTTACATTGAAACTGTGGTACACAACCAGTCATTCCTTATATTTTAATACCCAAGGTTATGTTCTGATGCAATCTAATATAAGCTTGTGCTTAGATGCAGCTAACTGTATTAACATTTTGTTTCATTCCATTTTTAACATGTGAAAAACTGGAATTCTTTTTTTTAGCTGATTGGAAGCTGGGACAGATCATTTAGTGCTGGAAGGAACATCAGCAGCAAGCTTGCACAGGTGAGGTGCTAAATAAGAGCCAAAGTAAAAATTTAATAGTTTTCTTGACTTTTCACTCCAGAAAATGGAAAGTAAAAGGGCCATGGGAGAGTGTTATTCGGTAGCTTTCATTTCCATTTTTACACTGCAGGATTTTCATCCACAGACTCAAAAATTAGAACCACCTAGTACAGCATAATAAACAGCACCACAGGAAAGTATTGCTCAATACACGTACATGTAGCTTTCATTTGCATGGTTACACTTCAGGTTTTCATCCACAAACCCCATAGTGAGGACCACCTTGTACAGCATAATTAACAGCACCACAGGACAGTACTGCTCAATAGCTTTCATTTGAATGGTCACACTTTAGGATTTCATCCACAGACTCAAAAGTTAGAACCACTGTGTACAGCAAAATAAACAGCACCACTGGAAAGTACTTCTCAACAGCTTTCAATTTGTGTGGTCACACTTAAATATTTCATCTACAGACTTAAAAGTTAGAACCATCTTGTATAGTGTAGAATTTCTAGCAAGTTTGTTTTTGTCATTTGCTTATCACAATTTTGTCACTTATGTTTTGGTGCCATCGAAATTTTGTTTGCATAGAGCAGTTTTCAATTGAGTGTCGTAAAACCAAAACCAAAGTAATTACTCTGACCAATCACAGCAGTCGTAAACAATCCAATGAACCAATCAGAGCTCGAAGCAATTACATGTCGGCGACGCCAAGCACGGGAAAGCGCGTGCGAGCAAGTCACGTTTGGTTTTGGTTTTACTTCTGATTGGTCAAGAAAGTGGTGCAATATTTTTTAGCCAATCACAAAGCATAGCAATGAAAAACCAAAGCAATTGTGTAATTACATGCACTTTTGACACTCAATTGAAAACTGCTCTATTGAGATCTAGATAAGCGACTTGTGGCAAACATGTTTTTATACAAAATAATAAGCAGATCACAAGGAGTTACATCTTTCATACACCTGTAATATCTTTAATGTGACTGGTGACACCACTGACTCAAAATAATTTAAAGTTAAAAACAAAGTTTGAAAAGCTAAGGGATGTAGTTGGAGAGAGCAGCTTAGGCCCCGTTTACACGGGTCCGGACAAATTTTTGCACGGACAAAAACTTGCACGGTTCCACCCTACGTTTACACGGGACCGGCGGAAGTGGACGAATTTTTGAACGGCTAAGGGCCTGGTCGCACTACAGTCAAAAACAAAAGTTAGCCCGTGCAAAAATCGAGGAAAACAAAAGAAACCGCTCTGGTGGGATACGCTTTTTGTGGAATGTTTATGTTCTTATGTAATTTTACACGGGCTAATTTTTATTTTTGACTGTAGTGCGACCAGGCCCTAAGTGTGCTAAGTGTGCATGTTTGGGACCTGGCGTGCGTTTCTCGAAACTCCCGAAGACTTTTCGGGCCCGAAAGCTATTTTTTAAATGTAGTTTCTAGCGAATGGCGTTGAAGTTTTTAACCCACAAATCAGCTAAAGTTGTGTAGTAAACGTAAGAGTTTATTGCTTAGCTTTCAAAATCAACAAAAACCGAATCTTTATTGGTAAACATTCTGCACGTAACACAGCTTTTCGGGTCCGAAAAGTTTTCGGGACTTTCGAGAAACGCACGCCTGATCCGTGTAAACACCACTGCAATCTGTAACAGAATTTGCACGGATCCATGTAAACACGTGGTCTAGGAACAAAATTCGTCTGTGCAAAAATTTGTCCGGACCCGTGTAAACGGGGCCTTAGAAGTTATAGTAAAACAATGAATGCATGTCAATGTAACCTCAAGAGCTAACAAAAGTATAGTGTGGCACTTGTGTAACGTTTCTTGTTGTCTGTTGTAGGACATGATTAAGCATAACTTGGCACACAGCTTCATGTCATTCAACACTTGTTATACGGATACAGGACTATGGTTAGTTTACTCACTAATTATACAGGGCACAGAGGAATCTAAGGCCCCGTTTACACGGGTCCGGACAAATTTTTGCACGGACAAAAACTTGCACGGTTCCACCTTGCGTTTACACGGGACCGGCGGAACTGGACGAATTTTTGAACGGCTAAGTGTGCAAGTTCCGTGTAAACACCACTGCAATCTGTAACAGAATTTGCACGGATCCATGTAAACACGTGGTCTAGGAACAAAATTCGTCCGTGCAAAAATTTGTCCGGACCCGTGTAAATGGGGCCTAATTTGACTGTAATTCCGTCTATAGGTGGTTATTTTCGTGGCAGCCACATTAGTGGTCACAAACATTAAAAAATTTTTGCATAAAAATAGAGTTAGATTTCCAAAGGATGGAAATTTCATTGTTATGGCCATCAATATGGCCTCACGAAAAGTGGATGTGTGGGGTGAGTCACCCAGGGGAAAAAAACCTTGCATTTTCTGAAGCGGGGCATCGCTATATATGGCGATGGCCCACTGAATGACCCTTTTTGTATAAAAGAACACTCATTCAGTTGCACACAAAATTTGCAGTTACTTCCCAGCCTTCATTTTAACACTGCTGCGAATTTTTCAACTTCATCAATGCGGTCAAACATTCAAGCAGTGTTGACTTGAATTTGTTGTATTGTTTTACACTTTAGGGGAATTTACTTTGTGTCTGATAAGATGTCAATTGACAACACAGTATACTGTATCCAGAAGGAATGGTAAGTGACCAACAGCTAAAATCTCCTCTGATGTCATTTGGTATTGTATACACATTGTCAAAAAGATGGGCCGGGTTGTTCAAAGCACGATTAAGCTAACCCACGATTAGCGTCAATTTTGAATCCAGTTAAACAACTCTACAATTGAAAATTTTCAAAAGTTTTCTGCCCTTCAGTTTCGACTTTAACTTGTCTTTACTACTAGCTATTAATGACCTTTTGAAAACATTTTTTAACAGAGAAACTAAATCCTCGGTTAACTTTTAATCCGGGATTAGCGTTAATCGGCTTTCGAACAACCAGGCCCAGGTGTTTAAGACAGACATTGTCTTGATGTACACGTAACACCTAATTTTAGCGATCAACATTGATTTTCTCCTGACAATATCAGTACATTGTTCAACATACAGGTGAGGAGAATGAAGGAAATCATCAACTACTTACAAGGGGATATTGCCATGATGTAGCAATAAACGTAGCCTTCAAAATTGTTTCCTAAAAAAGAGCATGAACCCTGTTTATTAAAACCCTTTCACTTCCAGAGTCAGTTATGGAGACATGTAGTGTAGTTCTAACTTTTGAGTCTGTGGACAAAATCCTATGGTGTGACCATTCATATGAAACCTCTTCAGCAGTACTTTTGCATGGTACCATTTGTTCTAACTTTTAAGTCTGTGGATAAAATCCTATGGTGTGACCATTCAAATGAAACCTCTTCAGCAGTACTTTTGCATGGTACCATTTGTTTTTCAATATTTTACAAAATGAAATTTTGAAGGTTTTTTCTGATTTTCATCTTCCTTTACAGGATGCGTATCTGCACCAGTGTGACGGACCATGAGGTGGCTCGTGCTAAAAATCTGCTGAAAACCAACATACTCATGCAACTAGACGGTATGAAGTTCTCACCCTGTGTTTTATTATTATTATTATTATTATTATTATTATTTATTATTAACTGTCAAAAGTATAAAATGATCGCGTGTTACGTTAGTTTTCGTCCCCTAGTTCTTAAGCATCGTGCACCATAAAGCTAACCAATCAGAGCAAATGTGCAGGTTTTTCAGCCAATCAGGAGAAAGCCCGAAACTAATTTTCCCGCCCTTTTCATTTTCTCCATTTGGCACCAGTTTTACTTTTTCCCGCGCATTCCATCATTTGCATATTTTCTCGTCAGTGGCACCAGTTGACGCTTCGATTTTCTAATTGGTCCATTGCGTTAGCTCGGATGTAGTTAAGCTTCGGTTTTAACTGTATTGAGTAAAAGGAAACAAGATTTTGTGTTTTCATATACTAACTAAACACTAATTTGTTTGATGTCTAGGTTCCACTCCCATCTGCGAAGACATAGGACGGTAAGTGTTGTTTGCAAGGCCTCTATCCCAGTCTGCATTCTGTTTGAATCCCAAGCCGAAGATACGCCAAAAGGCTTCTAAAATCTACGCCAAGCAGCAAAGTTCTATGAAACCTAACGAATGAATCAACACACGCCAAAGACCGCGCGTGTCTGTCTTGCAAGCGCAAAAATTGCATTTCCCAAAAATAAAATCCCGTGATAAAAAATCCCGTGGTAGATCATGCACTCGCGTTTTCGTTTCTCATGGTAAACGTGGACATATGCACTTTTAAACATTCTCTGGCTTTGAGATGAGCATTATATACAACCCCACAGCGGCTTCATATTGCATTAAAGATACCATAACTGTATACACAATATGCTGTGTTTGATATATAACTTGAACATTAGGTGCGGTTACACGGTACAATTTTAACGTGGTAAAATAATGATCTATTACCGCGGAAAAATGCTTTTTGTGCGATGTTGCATAATGTGTCTTACTCAAAACGTTCATTGTCTCTTTCTCATCAGACAAATGCTCACTTATGACAGGCGTATTCCGTTGCCAGAACTTGACAGAAGAATTGAGGTGAAATATTACTTTAAACTTTTCATTCCGTCTTCTCCGCATTTTTGACTAGATGTTTGTAGCCCACAACAGGCGCTTTTGTGGCGCGCGAACGCGAAGCGTATGCCACGAACGCCGAGCGTGAGACACGCAAGGGAGAGAAGAAAAGAAAGATGTTCCCTCAAGTGCTGTCTCGCGCTCCACGCTTCGCGCTCGCAAACCACCGTTATTTGGATCGACACGTAGCCAGTTGTTTATCTTGCCTTGTTTTCTGTAGTTGATCGACGCCAAGATGGTGAGAGACATCGCCACAAAATACATCTACGACCGCTGCCCCGCTGTAGTTGGAGTCGGTAAGAAGGGCTTCTTTGATTCAAACTGTTCCGCACCTAGGAAAAAAATCATTTTGTATGATGTCGAAGAATTAAAAGCACCATCGCTGAAGTGCTGCAGAAAAACTTTTATTTCGCACTGTAAGAAAATCATTTTTATAATGTTGAACAATAAACAGCACCATTACTGAAGTGCTGCCAAAGAACTTTCATTTTACCACTGATTTCACTGTTACGCGACCCTTCGAATCAAAACTACTTTGAGCAATTTTAATTTACTCTGCCGTCAATCATACCTAGTAGGAGGAGTTTGTATACTCCTGCGTGATCACCAGCCTGCAATGGCGTCCGAAGAAACGAACTATTTCCATATAAGGTATGATTGACGGCAGGGTAAATCGAACTGCTCAAAGTAGTTTTGATTCGAAGGGTCGCGTAACACTGAAATAAATGGTAATGGTCACACTTGACTTCATCCACAGACTCATAAATAAGAGCAACCTCGTACAGCATAATAAACAGTACCACATGAAAGAATTGCTCAGTGGCTTTCATTTGAATAGTCACACTTGAGAATTTTACTCACAGACATGAAGGTTAGAACCACCTTGTACAGCATAATAAACAGTACCACAGGAAAGTACTGCTCAGTAGCTTTCATTTGAATGGTCACACTTTAGGACTTCATCCACATACTCAAAAGTTAGAACCACCTTGTACAGCATAATAAACAGCACCACAGGAAAGTACTGCTCAGTAGCTTTCATTTGAATGGTCACACTTTAGAATTTCATCCACAGACTCAAAAGTTAGAACCACCTTGTACAGCATAATAAACAGTACCAGGAAAGTACTGCTCAATAGCTTTTATTTGAATTGTTACACTTTAATAGGATTTTATACACAGACTCAATTAAATCCTTTTACTCCCAAAGTCAATTATTGGGACATGTAGTGTAGTTTATAACATTTGAGTCTGTCGACGAAATTCTATGGTGTGACCATTCAAATGAAACCTCTTCGCCAGTACTTTTGCATGGTACCATTTGTTTTTCAATATTTTACAAAATGGAATTTGGTATTTTTCTTGAATTTTGATTTTTTTGCACTCTTTTACTGTGAAATAAAGGGTTAATTGTATTTACGTTTCGTGCCTTTTCTCAGGTCCAATTGAACAACTTACAGATTATAACAGACTGCACTCTTTTACTGTGAAATAAAGGGTTAATTGTATTTACGTTTCGTACCTTTTCTCAGGTCCAATTGAACAACTTACAGATTATAACAGACTGCGTGGCGGAATGTACTGGCTGAGGCTTTAGGCTGGCAAGACTCCGGTCATTATTTCACATCGTTCAATTTTCTGTACAAATCAAAGAAGGCTTTTATCGTTTGTGCTGTGTGCAAGTTTGTTCTGTAAAAACTTCGGCATCGGTTAAATGCTGTTAGGCCTGTTTTAATAAAATTCGCAATCGCAGTTTCCTTTTCGTTGATGAGAGTTCTCGTTTCTACTAAACTCTGCTAAATAGAGCGGTTATCAATTGAGTATCGAAAATAATTTCGCAGTTGCCTTGGTTTTGCATTGCTACGCTTTGTGATTGGCTAAAAAATCTCGCGCCACTTTCTCGACCAATCAGAAGTAAAACCAAAATCAATCGTGACTTGCTTGCACGCGTTTTCGCGCGCTTTGCGCCGGCTACATGTATTTGCTTCGAGCTCTGATTGGTTCATTGGATTGTCTGCGTCTGTTGTGATTGGTCAGAGTACAGTACTTTGGGTTTGGTTTTACGACACTCGATTAAAACCACTCTTTTTGACAGAGTACCTTTTGCTCTTACAAAAAAATGCTCTTAGAGCACCGAGAAATACGAAGTGACTCCTTGAAGAGCGAACAAAAAAAAACCAAGCGATTTTTCCAAGACATAAGGGAAGAACTTAAGTCAGGCCATCTGCAGATAAATGTACTTTTTTATAGCTTCAGTGTATAGAAGAGCATAGCAGAGCATTAGTTTTACAGTGTGACTCGTGTTACCGTGAGCACCCAACAAACTTTTTTACAAGTTAGCCAATCAGAGACCGCGAATTCAATTGACGTGCACGCCTCCTCGCAAAGTTGAGCACGATGGAATGTAATATTTTCTCTTCGTGTTTATCACTGGAGTGTAAAGGCGATGTTACACGAGACGATTTTTAACGACAACTTGCAATGCAAATGAGGTGCTGAACCAATCAAATTTTGTGTAACCTCATTTGCATTGCAAGTTGTCGTTAAAAATCGTCTCGTGTAACATCGCCTTAAGGTGGCTCGATGGTGTTTTTTTCTGTGCCGACCACTCTTTTTCAATCACGTATTTGGATATCTTATTCAGTATTTATCTAAATACTCATGGCACACACTTACTAGGGAAAAATTGAAGTTTCCATTTCAGTTGTATTTTTTGCGATCGAAGCGTCCTTGGCAACGATACGTTGCTAGGCGTAGTTTTACTTGTGAGGCCGCCGTCGGCCTGTATGAGAAATTTTGGTAACTCGCTCTTGGGGACTGAAAGAGTACCACAATGCACACATTTTAGCCAAGTTTGGTTAACTTCTGTGAGAGGATTTTTGAATGGCGCGAGTTTACTTATTTTAGGGTTAAATTTGGTAAAATATTAAAGTTTGTTGTATTTCACCCCAAACTGAGAGATCGAGGACCTAATGCCGATTTCAACTTTACTCATTCATAAGAACAACTATTGTACCTTATTTGTTTGGCTCTTTTGGCGGATTGACGGTTTTGGATTTTTCCCTGTGCCGAGTTATAATAATCGAAATTTACGATGTTTTTGCAACAAACGAACAGAGAATCTTATGACCTCGCTTATTTTAAAAATCTGAGATAGAATTTCCCAAGAATAAGCGAACTATAAATTTGGACCTTCTTTTACTTAGTCTCCAAATTTCGTGTTGGTTGAAATGCTGTGAGACTTGTACGTTGAACGTCGAGTTGGTAACATGCGCGCTAGTATTTTCAGAGATTTCTTGTTCTCCGAGATGTTTACAATTCATGATCTATTCTGCATATTTCATTGTTCTGAAATGACACCTGCACGCGAATTCCAGTCTAGCACGGGCGGAACCAAAACGCTTGATTAACTTCCGAAGACCTGCCGATTATGGTAATTCATCAGTCCTGGCAATGTGTTCATGAAATAACAGGTGAGCTGTTGAACATCAACGTTAAACACGTAATTGACCTAAAAATAGCAAGAGCATGCCGCAAACAGAAAACAGAAATTTTTACTCACTGTCAAGGCAGCAATTATTTCCCTTATTAAAAGACGTGAAAAACGCTACAATAAGCGTGTCTAACAGAAGAGTTTATTACCATAATCGGCAGGTCTTCGGAAGTTAATCAAGCGTTTTGGTTCCGCCCGTGCTAGACTGGAATTCGCGTGCAGGTGTCATTTCAGAACAATGAAATATGCAGAATAGATCATGAATTGTAAACATCTCGGAGAACAAGAAATCTCTGAAAATACTAGCGCGCATGTTACCAACTCGACGTTCAGCGTACAAGTCTCACAGCATTTCAACCAACACGAAATTTGGAGACTAAGTAAAAGAAGGTCCAAATTTATAGTTCGCTTATTCTTGGGAAATTCTATCTCAGATTTTTAAAATAAGCGAGGTCATAAGATTCTCTGTTCGTTTGTTGCAAAAACATCGTAAATTTCGATTATTATAACTCGGCACAGGGAAAAATCCAAAACCGTCAATCCGCCAAAAGAGCCAAACAAATAAGGTACAATAGTTGTTCTTATGAATGAGTAAAGTTGAAATCGGCATTAGGTCCTCGATCTCTCAGTTTGGGGTGAAATACAACAAACTTTGATATTTTACCAAATTTAACCCTAAAATAAGTAAACTCGCGCCATTCAAAAATCCTCTCACAGAAGCTAACCAAACTTGGCTAAAATGTGTGCATTGTGGTACTCTTTCAGTCCCCAAGAGCGAGTTACCAAAATTTCTCATACAGGCCGACGGCGGCCTCACAAGTAAAACTACGCCTAGCAACGTATCGTTGCCAAGGACGCTTCGATCGCAAAAAATACAACTGAAATGGAAACTTCAATTTTTCCCTAGTAAGTGTGTGCCATGAGTATTTAGGTAAATACTGAATAAGATATCCAAATACGTGATTGAAAAAGAGTGGTCGGCACAGAAAAAAACACCATCGAGCCACCTTAAAGGCCCGTTTACACATGCGATTTTTGTCGCGCTCTCCGATGCAACTTTTGTCGCAAGTGTAAACTAGCGGCGATTTCCTGTGCGATTCGGGTGCGATATTTGCTGTGATTTCCACAAAATCGCCGCATTTTTTCTGTCTTGAGGTTGTGCAAGAATTTTTTTCGGGATTGTTCGATACTTTTTTTTTCTTAGTCTCGCTGTGCATGAATTTTTTTCTTTACTTTTGCTGTGCAGGAATTTCTTTTTGGTAATTGCCCCCCCCCCCCCCCCCCCCCCTCAAAAATAAAATGGTCCGTCCCTGAGGATCGAAACGTCAGTTTTGCCGTGAATTCAAACTAAACAGGATATTCAACTACATAAAGTAATAACACCATAGATTTTTCGCTCGAAATTCATTTTAAATTGAAATATCCCTGAAGGAACAACGCCTTCAATAACCAGACATTTTTCTACACCCTTCCCTTGACAGAATAAATAAAGAGGTTGGTTTCTAAAGAAACTAAGATGCTGCGAGTGAAACATGAAAATTTGACTTTATTATGAAGGTGATATTCGCTTTAATTTTGTACTTCCTATCACCAAAGGAAAAAATTCGTAATATTATCCTGAATTTTAAGCCAGGCCATTCGTCCACTTGTTTTTCTCCACGAATTTTTTAAATTTTCCAATGTTATTTCAGTTATTTGAAAAATTTAACTCCGCAACAATAGCGCTCTGTAGAAAGTAGACTCCGACTGCCGTGTTTAGAAAACTTTGGTTTCCATGGTGACCGGACCTGCCTTTGTTATATTTCGGGTTTATACTGGAGGGTCAATACATGTCTGTTCTCGGAAAATAACAATAAAAAAATAAAATAAACGTGTGGTGTTTGGGTCGTTTTTCATGGTAGGCTTATCAATTCCTTCTTTTCGATGTCCTCTTTGATAAATTACCCGAAACTTTTATGGTTAAAATATAAGATTGAGGGTAATATACACCGAAGAAGGATTGAGAATAAATTGTCATGAACCGTCTTTCTTTAAAATTTCCATTAGAGAAAAAGTAAATTTTAATTCATGGTTTTCAACTCATAAAATCCGTCTGGTATCTTTTACGGGGGCGTTCGTGTCGGTAGAATGTCTGTATTTTCTATTAGACTGGATGTTTGTAGATTTTATACGGATTCTTTGTCTTCGGGACCATAAAACTGCCAAAACAACACTTATTGAGTAATCTGTATTGATATGGTTCAACAACAGTACACGGTATATTGTTCGATTAGAGATTGCCGTGACACTTGAGCCGCGCGTGACGCAAACCTGAGAAGAGTCGGTGCGCACGGGCGGACAAATTGTCATGAACATCGTTCTTTAAAATTTCCATTAGGAAATTACACAGCATTTTTGCACAGATGTATCCAGTCGTTTCCTTCAGCAAAGAGGAAACGTGTCAGCAAAACACGAGGAAGCAGAAACGAAGGGAAATTGATGAAATTGTCACGCAACCGGAAACGAGCAGATAAAACTCAGGTTTTTGGATCGCTCTTTTTAACAATGTTTAGAAAAGTTTTCAGAACATTCGAAAAGAAAACAACATGTCGTTTCGGCTGATGTGCTTTTAAACGTCCTGGTTTTATGATTTAACGCGCTCAAACGTGTTTCGATCGAAGAGTGCGGCCAAATGCTCTCGAGGAAAATTTCGACAGATTTTATATATCTGTGGCTATTCTTAGAACACACGTCTGTCCAATGACAAGCTTCGTTATAAACGGACACCGATAGCTGGTATTTCAGGAATGTCTCAGAAACTAAGCTAAAGAACGCCAATTAAATTAACTAAATCGATCCAGCCAGACATTATAAACATCAGCATACTTTGCCATTGGATAAAGTAATTTCTTTCGCTTCGAATAACCAGTGAAAATCTGTCAAATTCGCCCATGCAGACGTTTATATATGGCATGTCGAGAATAAAACATTCGTCACTAGTGGCTCTATTCATTCATGTGTAAAATCGATTGTTTTTTAACCAATCAAAATCAAGGACAAGCCTCTGGGATTTACCACAATGTGGTGTGAGGTCAGCGGCCCAGAATAACTGAACCCCCCTATAGGATATATTGAAGGTGTGGCTTTGGCGCTAGGTGATCAACTCTCCGGCCATTTCCTGATTTCTGAGTTCGTCGGTTCTGGCACATAGCGAGTGATAGTTTACTTGGTTTTGGAAAGGTAGGTTGAAAAATTACACTTCTACTAGACTTTAAGATCAGAGATGGTATCCTACTTGAAGGTTTAGAGGCGTTAATCGCGCTAGAAGTGCGGTTGGTAACATCAGAATGGCAGCGATTCCAACCGACCGGGAGAGCAAATTCTTGGCGGCGTTGTTTCACAATCCGTCTCGCTTCAGCCCAAAAAGTAAACCGAGCTTTGCGAAGCTAGCAATGTGCTTCAGTTATTCCTTTTTACTTCGACAGCTATTTGGTTGAGTTTGGCTTTCAAACGTACCGTCTTACCATGGATGTTTCAAACTGTGTGTTCGCTAAACGGGGTGTTCTGCTTCAGCGAGTAGATTACATGGCACTGTTCAGTTTACTTTAGAATTTGCTCTCCTAACCTTCCATAAATTTATATTTAATCTTTAACTAGCTAAAGTACTGGTTCTTAAATCTTACGAGGAAAGAAAATGTGTTCATGAAGAGGGTTGTTCGAACGATAATGATATTCATATCTTTGGAGGGCGCTAGCGATCTTTGAGTAAACTTGGAACGAACCGGCAAATTATTCGAGCAATCTTTTGCTCTTCGGCTGCTGCCTTGTATTCCTGTGAATGAAAAATATCATTTCTTTTGCCGATTTCTGAATCGATAGTTTTTTTAATATCCATGCCCGCTTCTTTCCGTCGTTGGTTTGTTCGGAGCCAAGGTTTTAATTCAGCTGTGTTGGCCAACATGAGAGCTTTTAAATTGAAAGGGCAGAACTAGTGCTGTTGCTTGAACAAACCGTGGTTTAGAGATGAAAAATCATCCATTTTGCGATCATTCGTTCGTTAGTGATGAAATTATTCTCTTTATCCACTCCGCCCTTCAGACGGACTTGTAAATGCAATTATACAGGCAAATAGTTTTAGGTAACGTATCTGAATTTTATTGAAATGTTTTCTCGCCACCCAAGATTACTTCGATTCTCTCTTATTCTTTGAACTCTGGTGTTATAAATTAATACTCAGCCAAGATGTTTTAAATAGAATATAACGTGGCTTTTACACGGGAAATGTACAACAACGACAATATTTTTTTCCTTGCGAAGTAAATTTTATGGAGGTAAAAATACACTTTAGCACCAAAAAATGGATCATGTGTTGATAAATACTTGTAAAAGTGCTAATTTAGTGGACCTTTTGTTGAGTAACTTTAAGTTGAATTGATTTCAAGTATTAACACTTGCAAACTATTTCCCAACCCAAAAGTGATAACTGTGAAAAAATGTCCTACAACCTTGTTGTAACACATTACTTCATGCTACTCTACCAAAGTTTGTCTGGTTTTACCTTTTCACTGCTTTGTCTTACTCTAACCCTAATCGAAATTGCACCTGAGTATCTTCGGAGTTTTGTTTGCAGTTCTCTGTCCAAAAAATCACATAGTTAACCCAGTGTAAGTTGTCTTGTCGGTGGAGTTCATGAAAACAAACTGCATTGGGAAATAAAAAAAGCTAGGCTTCCAATTTATTGAAGGATCACCAATGCGTCTTACCTCTTAAATAATTTTCTTTGGTTTCATTTGATGATGCACAAACTGTGAATGTTACATGTTACCTGTATGTGCTTTTCAGCCATAATATACTGTAAGTTTGCATGAACTTATAAAGTAACGTTATGGTAGTTAATGAAAGTTTGCACCAGCTCTGGTGACAAAACAACTGGTTTTACGGCTTTACATGGACAGCTTCCATGTGGGGATCAGGCGTTAATCGTAAGATAATGTGGTCATATAATTTGTAGTTATACATACCCCTGGGGGTTTTCGTTCCTCGTCAACTTCACCCTTACCCTTGTAATGTGGTTCCAACTTTTGATGAGCTGACCATGGTGAAATTCATAAGTGTGATTGTGCATTGTTTCATTGTTCATAAATGCAAAAGTTTAGAGTTTTGAACATCACCACTGTTATAAGGTAAAGGGTTGAGTTAACCTTCAATTGTCCTTTTGAAGGTTGAGGAAAACAGCAACATGACGCCCCTTAGGAAAAAGCTGGTCATTGTGGGTGATGGTGCCTGTGGCAAAACCTGCCTTCTCATTGTGTTCTCCAAAGATAATTTTCCTGAAGTTTACGTGCCTACGGTTTTTGAGAATTATGTTGCTGACATCGAGGTTGATGGCAAGACCGTAGAGCTAGCGTTGTGGGATACAGCAGGACAAGAAGATTATGACAGGCTACGACCCCTCTCTTATCCTGACACAGATGTTATTCTGATGTGCTTCTCCATTGATAGTCCTGACAGTTTAGAGAACATCCCTGAAAAATGGACTCCCGAAGTAAGACATTTTTGTCCAAATGTACCTATTATCCTGGTTGGTAACAAGAAAGATTTGAGATCGGATGAAAATACAAAGAGAGAATTAGCAAAGATGAAACAAGCTCCAGTTAGACCTGAAGAAGGGTCCGAGGTCTGTGAAAAAATCAATGGCAATTGCTACCTGGAGTGCTCTGCAAAAACAAAGGAAAATGTAAGAGAAGTATTTTATGCAGCCACCAAAGCAGCACTACTGAAGCCAAAGAGAAACAAGAAGCCCAAGTGCTGTTTATTGTAAAATGTTTGGACTTGTTTCTGCAGAACATTGCCTTAATATGGTATGCTTAAGTTGACTGACTGACACAACAAAGACTTCCCCCATCCTATGCACTTGTTGGGGTGGGGTTTATCACATGAGAATTTCTTTCTCAAACCGGAATGAAAGTTTTGTAGTTATCATTTATTAATTTGAATTATTAAGTATTGTCACTTAACCATGCACTATTCCAACATGTGTGGCCCATTTCAGATGGCAGAATTCTGCCCTAGAGCAGAATTGAGGTTACATTTAAAGCGATTTCATTGTAAACTATCATGACAGTTCGTGTAGTCAGAATGTTTGTATTAATTGACAAGTGTATAAAGAAACTTTACCTTTCTCTTCAAACAAAATCAATTTGTTATTTGCTTTTCATGTGTTTTAATTGTTACAATATTGTTGACTCTTAGACAAAAATGCAGAACTAGTAAGGTTATGTATTGGGTTTGCATCCTTCGTGTCAATAGGAATAATTTGCTAGCTTGATAGTATAAAAAAAAATAGTTTGAAGGATAATAACTTTGATCAAATAAGGGTTGTATGTGGTGATGTGTTCTGCTGTGAACTGAAAAGGTTTGAAATCCAAGTTTTGCAGTGATTGTAAACACAAAGACTAGTAACAGGCTTTTAGCCAGAAATTGAAAAGTGGGCGTCCTGAAGGTATTTCTCATCATAAATTTTTAAAGGATTAGGTGCAATTTTCATGAATTTCTTAAAAAAGTGGGCGTCAACAGGACGCCTGGACACCCTGCTGGCTAAAAGCTTGACTAGTAATAATTTCAAAGATGATTTTTTTTATCTGCTGGAATTTCAAACCCTTTCAAGAACAAAAATATTTTCTTCAAATCTGAAATATAATAACCAAATAAAATTTGTCAGTGATAATGTACATGTAGCACATTTGGACTGGCTACATGCATGTGTAACTCCAAATGTGATTGATTGCAAGCTTAACATTTGTTTTTAACAAGAAAATGTTTGATTTGTGTATGTTATATGCAGTAATAGATGTTGTTGATTTATAGGCTTAAATTCGTAATTGGAGATCTTTAACCTTCTTCAGTTTGACCAGTAAATAATAAAATTGTTGTTATTTTGTGCCTGTTGGTCTCATTTTGTTAACACAATGTGCATGTTAGTGTTTTACACACTAGATAAAAAAAGCCCAAGGTACAGTCCCAACGAAATATGGGAAATGTTTGCTTGCTTTATGTCCATCATATTATATTGCCAAATGCCACCAAATATACAACTAAATTGGATAAAAAGATTCTATAGAGCAAAACAGAAGAAGTAGTTTGGAGAAAAAGTGCATAATTACAAGGATGAAAGTGGATTACAGTGGTACATATCAAATTTGATGGAAATTCTGGTGGAATTTTTTTTTTTACCCGTTTAATTTTTGTCTCTAGTTCCTATTTCTTGGTGTTCGTCACTTATGCCGATGTTTTTGCCCCATTCAAGACAATAGAGCAAACTTAAAGCAATCTTCTGGCCACACATGAAAATACTATATATTAGCCAGGGATGCTGCCCTTCAATTATCTCTTCTAACCTTGGTTACCATTGGTAAGCATGAAATTTATTTTGTGCTATCAGATACCCAAGACAAATCTTGTGACATTGTTTGAACCAACAAAGATTAGTCTGCGAGTAAAATATGCAGACTTTGGGCTAGTTTTGGTGACCTTTTCTTCTGTGTTTATCTCTCAATTCCCAAGAGTGCCAAAATTCAAACTTCAAGACAAATTCCATTTTGTAAAAATTGAAAAACGAATAGTACCATGCAAAAGTATTCCAGAAGAGGTTTCATTTGAATTGTCGCATCATAAGATTTCGTCCATATACTGAAAAGTTAGGCCCGCATTGATATCTGCAGTAATTAATTTCGTGTACCGGTGAGGCTTAAACAAGATCACATGATGACTTATTCTGGCACATTATTTTTACTCAACCAAGGCCAGTTGATGAGTGCAGTCTCTGCTTCCCTTCAGGTTCTAATTCCTAGCTGTGTCCTTTCTTTATCAATGGTTCTCTGCCATGTCTCTATTAGTCCCCCCTCCTACGCTTGCCTTTGGGTGCCAGTGTTAGTGTGATCTTGGGCTTCTCTCCTAAGTCAACATGCAATTAAGTTAATTAATTTATTCTGTGATTTAGATAAACCAAGTAAAACATGTTGCGTGGTGGAGTAAAGTTGCCAAAATAACAACCCCTAGAAACCCCTCCGAAAGGGTAAATTGAAGCTCTGTAACAAACAAAAGCGGAAACTTGTTGAAAGATTGCAGGAGTGCTCCCAACAATTTACACATGGCTCACTAAAAGCCAAAAGCGCTCGCCAATGAACACTTTATGAATATCTTTTATAACGTAGATAATAGAGTAGTTAAAGGCCCACCTTCACCCAAAAGATGTTGCAGTCGTTTGTTTTTGTTTTGAAATGCTCCATTGTTCATCCACGTGATCTATTTGGTTGCATGCATTCAAGCGTGAATTCGTGTTACACGAAATTGGGCACAGAAAGTGATCATGGCGCGCGCAGCATTTTGGGTGAAGATGGGCCTTTAAGACTGTAAAGGACAGACTTATCTGTTTGAAGATCCCTAATAATAAAGTGATTTTACTTAACCCATGAAATAGTTATTGTAATAGTACACACTATTAGACTATAATTCGATTCGTTTCTTTTGTTTAATTTGGACTATTGCACACTAATTGTTAGGTAGTGTTTCACAGGTTAAGGTGGCCGAACACAGTTTCACTGTACCTATGTGTCATTCATTGTCATTTTAAAACCACTAACGTCTGGGCGTCCAAAATTGGTGAGGCATACGATTAAGCAACAAACTATATATTTTGATATTTTTGTTGAGCTTTTAGAGTGTTGCCATGGCAACATGGTGGATTGTTAATCAGCCTGCAATATTTGGTTTCGTTTATTTTCAGAAAATCTAGTCGTTAGATTTTATCTCATTTGTCTCCAGTAAACTCGAAAAATATTTGCATGTTAACACTGGTCTCATGTAATTTCGACAGAGGGATCTTCTGTAATTTGTAGTTTAATATGTTTGCGTTTTGTAATTGCTGAATAGGTGCCATGTTTGTTTTTCGCAAAACTCTGCACGTGCTGACTCACATAAGCAGCTGAAATTAAAGAGCGTGCGCAAACTGTGTTCAGCCATCTTAAGTAAAACCACTCTAACCTTTTTCAATGAAAATTCTGTTAATGTTTTCACATCAATCTCAATTTTGGAAAGGAGGATCCATCCATATAATTCATTATGGTACACCTTCTTGCCACCTGAAAGAAACGACCCTCCGAAAGTAGCAATAATAAAAGGTTGCTAAGTCCGAAACTAACGAGGGTCGCTACTTTTGTAACTTAACAGTATAATCAGATCTGCTATTATTGGATGCGCAGAATAAATATTGGATTATTTCCCTCCCTAGATAACGCCAAACAACAAATAAAATGTGGATATCATCTTAAGGATGTGACCTTTGTCTATGTTCTGTTTTTTTTTCCAGTTGGCTAGTTGGTGTGAACATAAATTTAAGGCAATTAAATATATATCTTGCACTGATATGGGGAGAAAGTGAGTTTTAACTTTAATTTTCCTCTTGCAGATAAAATATTCAAAAAGTCAGTGAGAACATTATAAGGCAATTATAATAAATATATTTCTTGCACTGATATGGCGAAAAGTGAGCTTAAACTTTAATATTCCTCTTACAGATTGAATATTTAAAAAGATGACAGCCCTTAGGAAAAAGTTGGTGATTGTGGGTGATGGAGCCTGTGGCAAAACCTGCCTTCTCATTGTGTTCTCCAAAGATCAGTTTCCTGAAGTTTACGTGCCTACGGTTTTTGAGAATTATGTTGCTGACATCGAGGTCGACAACAAGAAGGTTGAGCTAGCATTATGGGATACAGCAGGACAAGAAGATTACGACAGGCTACGACCCCTCTCTTATCCTGACACAGATGTTATTCTGATGTGCTTCTCCATTGATAGTCCTGACAGTTTAGAGAACATCCCTGAAAAATGGACTCCTGAAGTTAGGCATTTCTGCCCAAATGTACCCATCATTCTGGTTGGTAACAAGACAGATTTGAGAAATGATGAAAACACAATAAGAGAGTTAGCAAAGATGAAGCAGAAGCCGGTGGAGACTAGCGAAGGGCAAACGATTTGTGAAAAGATCAATGCCAACAAGTACTTGGAGTGCTCAGCGAAAACAAAGGAAAATGTTAGAGAGGTATTTAAATTCGCCACAAGAGCAGCGCTTGAGACAAAGAAGCGAAGACATGGGAAGAGAAAGTGCAGTATATTGTAAAATGTTTGGACTTGTTTCCACAGAACTTGCTTAATATAGTATGCTAGAGTTGACTAACTCAGAAAACTGCTCTTCTCTCCTTTGTGCACAGTCATTGGGGTGGGTCAATTGGATGAGAGGTTTCTTTTTGGAAAAGGAAGGAGAGTTTTGTAGTTGTCATTTATTAATTTGAAACAAGTATTGTTAGGGAAAGAAATTGTCAAAAGTATTGTACTTAATGGACAGGACCCACCCTTATTATTGTACTAAGTCTCAGGCCCTTGATTTTATGGCATCTACTCCAACCGCATCCCCAGGCCTTCGTGCTTTAAAAACGACGGGGCAGGTGAAGAAGCCCCTTGATAAGGCTGCTGAAATGTTCTGAAAACCGTGGAGTATTTTGTCATGTGACACGCAATGAAAGGGCATTTTGGGAAATTATCCACCAATAGACTCTATTCATAAATGGCGGCCGGTTTATTATTTTTTTATATTCATGCTAATCAGCCCAACTAGCCTCGTTAGCATGTGCAAAATTCAAAAGAATTTTTGCTCTAAAATGAGGCTAGTTGGGCTGATTAGCATGAATATAAAAGAATAAATAAATCGGCCGCCATTTATGAATAGGGTCTATTGGTAGCAGTGTTTGTTTTTTGGCGATCTGAAACCATTTCTCAAATGAAACAGGCATTTTATCGTGTTTTACACTAAGTGACCTCTGATAAACTGCTAGATTCTCATTCAAAATTGCCTTGTATTCCCTTGTAAAACACGGGGAGAATATGATGTTACATCAAAAGTCACTTAGGACCTTATTCCATGCACCCATTCAATTGACTCCAGGCTTTTAGGAGTATTTTGGAAGGCTTGTCCAGCAGTTTCTCTGCCCGTCATTTTCAATGCCAAGAAGGCCCTGTGGGCGCGATTGGCATCCACTCTATCAGGAGAAAAACTGAGAAAACAATCAAAACTCCAAGTGCTGTTGAGCCAGACGTGCAAGTCTCATGTCAACCCTCTTTAGCATTAATCAAACAACAAGCCACTAACAAATAGACTACATAAACCAAACAGCATGCACTTATCTTGTGTTCACACTTTGATGGAACATCAAATGTTCAGAGCATACTACATTTGCCAAGCTCTTTCAATTTATGGAGTTTATCTTTCATGTATTATAGCTAGTTGTTATATAGCTGGAGATTTTCTCAATACAACACGCACGTTGATTGGTTGATACATGGTCACAAGAAATCTCACAAACAAACTGTTTCTCGCCTGTTTTGCGAAAGCGGGCAACAAATTTGGCATTAGAGGGTCACATTGCACTGTTGCCTGCTTGCGCATGTGATCAGACCGTGACAAAAGATAGCATGATTATGATGCGATTGATGTTTACCCCAAATGCTTGGCGCATTTTTCAAAATTTGTTCAGGAAACAGTGAATTTTTTTCCCCTCGAATCTCGACGTTTCCCTCAATTTCATTTCGGAAACATCGAGATTCTCAGGAAACAAAATTCACTGTTTCCCTCGGAACCAGTCATGAAGTGTTTATTGTGTCATGTGTGGTAATGATAGGTGTAAATTGTTTTGCATAATCCCTTCTATCCCTTTACAAGGTGGGTCCCCTTTGAGTACACTACTTGCATTAAACCCCTTTATCTCCCAAGAGTGCCAAAAATAAAGATTCAAGAAAAATGCCAAATTTCATTTTGTAAAATAGTAAAAAACAAATTGTACCATGCAAAAGTACTGGCAAAGAGGTTTCATTTGAATGGTCACACCATAGGATTTCATCAACAGACTCAAAAGTTCGAATTTACACTGTCTACATGTTACCATAATTAACTTTGGGAGTGAAAGGGTACATTTTTGAGGTTGTTGGCTACACAAGGAAAATAGTTTGTCATAAACTCAAAATAGCTTCTTAACCCTTTAAGCCCTAAGAGTGATCAACATCAAATTTCTCCATGTAATATTAATGCCTTTTCAATCAAAAAGGTCATGAGAATTAAGGACATGATCACACAAGATGAATTCTCTTAATATGCAAACAATTTCTCATCAATACTTTTATAGGAAATGTATAGGATTAGAAATGAGAATTTAAATTTTGATATTAGAGCTTAAGGGTTAATGGTTGTTGTCGTTTAGTCATTTTCAGACTTGGAGTAGTTGGTCATAAATAATTATTCAATTCAGTTGCTACTAATGACAGCATGACTTGTTATGGTCACTTTCATGTCTTAACTATGCACTTTATTACATCCATTTTGAAATCACTGGGGATCCTTGTAATCTGATTGGCTCTCAGCAGTGCGATTTATTCACGAATCGCACTATTTTTTGCTCTAAATTGCATCTCTTTAAATCGCATCATCTTAATCACATCTCATACAAAATGGCTACTGGATCAATAAAATATTGGTACTGACTAAAATCCTGTATTTGGGCAATTAAATTGTGAGATTTCAAAATGGATGTAAAAAAGTGGTAATTGAACTTCGTGTCGTGCAATTTTGGTCTGAAATCATACTTGTGATTTCAAATCGAACTCGCACTGCACGCTCGTTCGATTTTGAAATCTTGCGTATGATTTCAAACCAAATTGCACTCCACTCAGTTCAATTACCACTATAAAGTGACATGTGTGGTGGTGGATTTATTGCAACTAAGAACAGATAATCCTGTGCCTTGAAAATATAGCAATCATATGTTTTTGTGTCACACATCATTTGCATTATTAAATAACCAACATGAAGTAACTTTACCTTTCTCTTCTTGGAAGAAAATCAATTCAGTGTTAAGTTTACTTTCCTAATGTTGAAATTCGTACTGTGATATTGACTTCCCCAAGACAAAATAAACAATTATTGAGTTCCTGTCTTGATTTTGTCACCATGGCAACACATTCCATGTCAATATTATTTGTTAGCAGGATATTGTAGCTGTTATAAAGAACATGTAGTTTTATAAGGACAACTTTTTACTCCAGTTTTGTTGATTGTTTTGTTGATCATGAAATGAAAAGGTTTGAAATCTAATGTTTCAAAAAGAAAGTGAGTGTTTATCATTGCGGTTTTCATAAAATTATATTTTTTCTAGAATTTCAAACCCTTTCAAGAGTTCAAAATATTGTTTTTTTTTTCACAAATCTGATAAAGAGATTTTACTTAACCCGCAAAACGAAGTGTAATAGTCAGTCACTATTAGACTAAAATAACAAGTAAACTAAATATTTAGTGTGAAACAAGGTGTATCACTCCATAGTCTGTTTTACGGGTTAAATAAAATCATTGTAATGTAACAACCAAATACGTTTGGTCATATCTTAGGGATAACAAGGGTCACAATGATATACTTATGACATAATCTATGAGTAACTTTCACTGTGTTGTGATTACAAGCCATAGGTTGTTCAGTATATCAAGGCTGTAACTATGGTTGCAGAAAGTTATACTATTTTTATTTTTTTGATTTGTGTATGTAATATGCAATTTAATAGATGCTGTTGATTTACAATTCACGAATGAATAATAAAACTGTTGTTTTTTCAGACTGTTGTTATGGAAACTAAACACTTATTAAAGTTGAACTTTCACATGTCTGCAACACAGCTTTACCAATAATTGATGATCCGAAATGAATATTGATAGGCCTTTTTCAATATATAGCCTCCAAGCATGTTCACATTTGAGTCTCACGCACGAGCGGTTAAGTTCAAGAATAAGCAAGAGGGACGCAGCTGGGCTTCGGCGCTCCGCACATGAGACCCCAAATGTGACCCTTTGTGGAAGTTGTTCAATATATTACCATAATATTCTTACTTGACTGTGAGGCTTGGTGGAATAAACCAAAAGAGATCACATTGAGATTCAGGGACCAATAATTTATTTCTTTTATTCCCCTAAGCCTTGAAGTCAAGTTAGAATTTTAATATGTCAAAATTGGTGTATTAGTTAATTGATATTGATTGTTTCAACCAATTAATAGCGACCCGATAGTCTCAGATTCTCTTCAGTCAAATGGTTTCGCATAATCCATATAATGGATGTTAAAATATTAGACTATTATCAATTTTTTTTTCGACTTTTGACTAATTATATTTCACATGTTTTGTGAAATCGCTGTAACATTGATTGTTGTCAAATGGAAAATGGTCGAAAATTGATAACTCAAAAGCAATGCAATTAACAATAATTAGTAGTAATTGCTAATTTCATTTTGTGCCAATTGGCACATGATGTCTTAACTTGGCCAATATTTGGTAGATTTGTGTGAATTTTTGCCACTAAAATTGTCTTGTAAAGATCTGCTCATTGAAACCGTAAAATCATACCCCCTTCTATTTGTGATGTAGTTGACCCCCCCTTTAACTTTTGGATTTTTTTTCTTATTACATCCATAGTCTAAGACATGTGCTACATTAATCTATGCACTAAGAGCTGCAAAATAAGCTATAGTAGGGGAATACCTAAAATATTACGGAATTATTTAACGTTATTATTTTTGTGTTTTAAACTCATTTCTATGAAAGCCATAATGCATGGTTCAATTCCTACAGCTACCATCCACACCCCCGGGGATTTGCCAATTTTTTCTTCACTTGGCGTCCTAATGCCCACCCCCGGGCACAAAGAAAGAGGTAATTCCCCACCCCCGGGACACTCAACAGCAAGCTGCACCGTTTCTCAAGAAGACAGAAATATTTATTATATAAATCCACCGAACAGTTTACAAAATAGACATGGACTGGACTAGACTCGTATGGTTACAAAGATCAGGAAGCATTTCTCCCATTGTTTTTCTTCCTTGCTCGCGTTTCTTTGGCTTTCATCGCTCCTCTCTTGCGGTTGTTTCGTGCACCGAGGAAGTGTTCTTCCCAACACTTCACATCATCCACTGACAGGCTTTAACTTTGCCAAATTGTTTTCTTCCAGCCAATTACTAACAAATTGTAAGGATTTCCCAGCAAAGAAGTCCGCTTGTTGAGTCATGTCGTCGCCCCTACCCTCAGGATATCATTTGATATCATTTGATATCATTTATGAAATACCCTGATGAATAGCTTTCAAATGGTATATGATACGTGGAGGCAGAGTTTGTATTAAAGTTTTTTTTATCAATTTGGGAAAAAAATGGCATTCGCCCTTAGGGCTTAGAAGAAGTATCGAATGGTCCCTTGACCCTATCCAGACGGGGGGGGGGGGGGGGGGGGGGGGGGGCTTTTGGAGCCCGCTCTAACTTTGAAGTTGTGTCGTTTCAAAACGGTCGATGCAATGACCACCAAATTTGGTGACTTTTCCTAAAATTTATCTGGAAACATTTTTCCGTTAGCGTCCTTTGTCCACCGACATTGACGTTTCCATAGCAACCGCTTTTTGACACCTATGTTTTACAAAATTAGCATTTTTCGCTTTAATCAACATTATTTCAAAGTTTTCTTATTGAATTAATATTTTCCACTTAATTTAGCGATAATTGATCAAATTATGTATAATTGTTTATTAGGATAATTAACGGTAATTTTAGGAAAATGTGGAATATGAAATGTCAAAATCCAGGATGGCGGATCGAAGTTTTACCAAAGGTCGTTTCTCTCTATAATTTTATTATTGGTTCATATTTAGGATTGTAAAACATTTGCCCACAATAAACTAAGCTTTAGCAGTCCATTTGCTTTATTTTTCGGTGTTTTTACCGAAATAAACACGTTTGGACTAATTCAAGATGGCGGATCCAAGATGGGGGACAATAAAATGGGAAATTTCTAGTATATTACCTGTCTGTGTAATTCCATTACCTCTAAACATTTATTGTCAAAATATCATAAAAATGTCTTTTTCACTTGAGAAAGCTTTTTTGAATTCATTAGGTACATGAAAAGCCGATAATTTTCAAAGTTAACTGTTCCAGTTTTTAAGAAAATGTACACAACACTTCTATGACGTCGCATGCTGTTACCATAGCAACAAAGTCTACGAATTCATTAACTTTTACTCCTGCATCAATATGTGAAAGTTTGGTATGAACACTACCGTTTGTTTCAGAGATGTGCCTTATAGAACGTTTCAGTTGGTTATTTCATTGTATATGACGTCATAATGACGTCACTGTTATTGTTAACAACACCAACAGTGTTAGTAAACATAAGACTTTTATTAAATAGGTAGCTGTTAAAGTCTTGTTGTTATATGTTCAAAATTGAGAAAATATTGATGAAACACTGTTTTAGCCAATAAAAAATCGATTATATGACGTCATAATGACGTCACGTTACGTCATTATGACACCAAAGTATCTGTAGTTACTAGAATTCATGACAACATTATCCTGTGTACATGTAAATTTGGTGGCCATAGCTTAAGCGGTTTTAAAGTTACATGGGGGGGGGGGGCTTCTGGAGCGTATGTTCGGATTGTCGTTAACTTGGCTCGATTGTTCCAAATTTCGTAAATCGTACTTTTTACAGAGAAATTTGGTGACAGCTCGTGCTCGCAAGCTCGCATGCTCGCAAATACTCGCAAAGACCGTTCGACCATAACGGTCTTATTATCATTTATAGTGCTAGCCCCTGAAAAAGCTTTGTTTTGCAAAGCGAAATATTGGGCACTATTATATTCCACTTTTATTTTATTTTATTTGTTTTTGCTTCTGCTTCTGTTTTTCTGCCGTAAGGATCAGTTTGCCGTTTCTTTTGTTTCACTTCAAGTACTAATACTGATCTAGGTCTGGAAACCCAGATCCGGCCATTCTCAGCGGTTTGTTGTAGTGATCGTGCATTCTATGTTTCTTTTTAAAAAATAACCAGTGTCTCGCGCGACTATCATGCAATGCGCAGAACGTATGCGCAATAACAATAGGAGGCACCATCCTTTAGGAAAGGGGTACACCTGATTGCCATTTTTCCGCCACTTGATATGGCTTTAATGGAAATATTTCGTTCACGTTTCATGCAATCCAACACCCCTATGCTTAAAACCAAAATCTATGTTATGGGTTGTTTTGTAAAGTTTTGGGTGATTTTTGAGTATGTTTGGGAGGAAATAGTTTTTCTTCAAGGATTGATAAAATTTAGAGAAATAAGAAATATTGAAGATTTAATTAGTGAATTTTTAAAATAGAATTTGTAATTAATAATTAATAGACGGATACCAAGTTACTTTAGCAACCTGAGGTGCCGTCTTGCGTGGGTATCAACCAGACAAGGGATCGGTGATCGCTTATAAAAGCAAATGCATCAAACGTTTAAATGCAGAGGACCACTCAACACTATGATAGTGGTAACTTTCTTTTCGGATCTCCTTTATAAAGGCATGCGAGTACTAGACGTCACTCAAAGTGTAGATAAACCATTTAAAATGCAAGTTTCAAAAGAACCTGCTATAAAAGTTTGAAGAGTGTCCTGAGGAACGAGGTTGGGTGCATCAAAATAATATGGAAAAAGAGTAACAAAATTACCGAATCATCTGTTTAAAATGTCTCTTTTTGTTGGCGCTTTTACCCACGAATGGAGTTGCTTGCGTGCCTTCCATATTCACGAAATGGCTAAGAACGGTCTCACCACGGGGATGGCTAATGTGCGAGGCTGCGAGCCAGAACCTTTTTCTGCGCACGAGCCCCGAAAGTTTGCTGTTAGAAATGTAAAATGAAAGAAGGTTAAGGTGAAGGTTAGGGTCAGGGTTAGGTGGCTCTCAAGAAGAGGCGCGAGGCTCGCTAAAATGGCTCCGGCTCGCACATCAGTTATTCTTTCACACCACTTGGCCAAACTAAAATCTAATACGTTTTTTCATTGGCTCTATTAGTTTCGGCCTTGCAATTGGCTCAAACCAAAGTGTCTACATTACATTAGGTTACACTTTTTGAGGCTCGATCGAGAATTTTTCTGCATATAACAATTCTTTACGCGGCACTATTCTCTGCCTCCTCGCCAGCCGCGCCGAAAAGCTGAACCGAAAAAGCCTCGCCGAAAATGCCGCGCCATCTGCGCCGAAACTGCCCCGACCAGCCCCGCCAGCCGCGCGTGGGTGTCTCATTGGCAATAAGGTTCCGACGAATTGCTTGTGGTAATCGTCTTAATAAACGCAATTAAAAAGCCGCGCCGAATAGCAGTGAAAGCAATAAAAAAGCCGCGCCGAAAGGCCGAACCGAAAAAGCTGAGTCGAAAAGCCGAACGAAAAAAGCCGCGCCGAAAAGCCGTGCAGAAAGGCCGAACCGAAAAAGCCGAGCCGAAAAAGTCGCGCCGAAAAGCCCGCGCAATTCGCGCTGAAAAAAATGCCGCGCCAGCCAGACCCGCCGACCATCTTTGTAAAAGCAATTTAAAAGTCGCGCCGAAAAGCCGAACCGAAAAACCCGTGCCGACCATCTTTTTTTATAGCAATAAAAAAGCCGCGCCGAAAAGCAATGAAAAAGCCGCGCCAAAAGGCCGAACCGAAAAAGCCGAGCCGAAAAAAAACGCGCCGAAAAACCCGTGCCGACCATATTTTTTTGTAGCAATAAAAAAGCCGCGCCAAAAGGCCGAACCGAAAAAGCCGTGCCAAAAGGCCGAACCGAAAAAGCCGAGCCGAAAAGCCGAACTGGAAAGCAATGAAAAAGCCGCGCCGAAATGTCGAACCGAAAAAGCCGAACGAAAAAAGCCGAAAAAAAAAACCAGCTCTGCCAGCCGCCAGCCTCGCCAACCTCGACAGCCCCGCAGTCTCGCTAGTCAAGCTAGCCCCACTGCCTCGCCATGTTGGCCGGCTCAGCCAGCTTCGCCAGCCTAGCCAGTTGCGCGTGGGTGTCTCGTTGGCTCGTTGTCAATAAGGTTCCGACGAATCGCTGGTTGCTTGTGGTAGCCGTCTTTATGAAAGCAATTAAAAATAGAAACGTGGTGCGCAGATGCGCATTAAGTGCAAGGAATAATTCGTGGGAACATGCGAGTTCTTATCGTCTTGTTGCTTTGCAAAAATTGCTGATTTTTTTTAGTTACATTAAAACATGTGACAATTGTTTCTTACGCATGTGCATGACATACGTTATAAGTAATTTGGTCTTAATGGTGTATAAGTCAATGCTGTAATTCTCCCTATCGGGATAAACGTTGCTTTTATACACAGCATACAACTTGAGGCCGAGCTTGTCGAGATTCTGTAAAAATAAGAACTATTTTTAATTTAGAGCTCTTCCAAGGTTTAAGCAAAACATCGATCTTTCTCGCTCGTAAGCATATTGTCAATTTATTGCACATTTTATTGCGATTCCAAAGTCACTCTAACGAAAAATTCGTTGAAGTGACTATGCCGATTCTTTATTACAATTCCTGTGTAGTAGCCGTCCTCGCTTCCTGTAGTAAGTTTTTAACGAATGCAAATTTCCTGCGCGCTCATTGGCCGAGAGCTATTGTAAGTTTATAACAGTACAAATCATGATAGGGGTATCGAATGGTCCCTTAAAAATTTCAAGTGCTCGCAAAGTGGGGCCTTTGCTCAATTTGCTCGCAAAATTTAAGGCCGACTCACACTAGGGGACATGTTGCGGGAACATAAAGCGGGGACAAGCCCCATCGTGTGTGCACAGCATTGGCTCATGTTGCAGGGACAGTACGCAAGCTGGTGCACACAAAGCGGATTGAGGTATAAAAATCACAGAGATCATTGAGGGCGCCTGCTACTAAAGGCTCATGGGATAATCAATGGCGCGTTTTAATTGGTTCATTTCTATTTTGTAGCGAGGACAGTTTGCAAGAGCAGTGCACACGATGCGACATCGAAATGGGGGTCATTTTGTCCCCGCTTCATGACGCACGAATTCAAACCAGCTGAATTTCATGCAACATGTTGCGGAGACAAAATTGTGTTCCCGCAACAGAACTTTTTCGCGAAAACGGGGATGTCACACGAGGAAAACTGTCGCTGCAACATGTCCTCGCTTCATGTCCCCGCAACATGTCCCCTAGTGTGTGCCGGCCTTGCTCGCTTGTTTGTGCTCGCAAAATTTTTGCAATTGCTCGCGTGCTCGGATTCTCGTTAAAATTTGTCGATTGCTCGAAATTTCATAAATCGTCATTTGTAGGTTTCTTGGTGCAGAAATAAATGTTCTGTCAAATGCCATCAAATATACTATTCAATAGGAAGACTTACAGAGAGCAACAGATCACAGGGCGTCCACAGATTGAAAAGACGGGGCATATAAATTCTGATTTGAATAACGTGGGAGAGGCCTGGAGAGAGGTGGCTCTCAGAAATGAAATTTGTCATTATAATGATACAAGCTAATACAGTGTTGCAAATTTACGAAGTGCTCGCTGCTCGCCTGTTGTTTTTACTAAAGTGCTCGCTGCTCGCAGGATGACTGCTTGTGCTCGCAAGAAAAAACACAGTGCTCGCAAAGATCATTCGATATCCCTCTTAGAGGGTTAAAAACATTGTAAATCAGCATGTAATTTAATGTTAGGACAGCAAGATTTTTCATGGATAATAAACGCTTTATCTCGTATCTAAAAATCACGAGGGAATATGTGATTTATCCACCAAGCGGGGGGAAGATGAAATCGGCAAGCAGCGCGAACCGAGCACGGTCTGCGGAGGGAACCCACAAAAGGTCATGAAAATTGAGGGAATATAAACAACTGGCTCAGTTTTGCTTACCAGAAAATGTTTTTGTTTAAATATTCATAGGCAATTTTCTCCGTTTCTTACACCTGCACAAAAGATTCACGCTTCAAACCCGTTCTAACGCACTTTAAATTTGCCGGGAAGTCCCCCTTTTCTCAGAGATATTAACCCATGAATAAAAGGAACCCTTTGTTTTTGTAAAGCTGGCTCAGGTCTTTTCATTAAGAAATTTCTATTATTTGTTGATTCATAGTAGTTTTTTAATAGCTTTTGTTTTTGCTTTAAAACTATAATTACACTGAGAAGCACCTTTCATAAAAAAAAAAAAAAAAAAAATATACAGTCAATTTTTTATTTCATTTTATTATTTTTAGCTATTAAATGTAAGGTGGACAGCTTTGTAAGGTGGACACTCCTGTAAGGTGGATAGCTTTGAAAGGTGGACACCCCTGTGAGTCGGACACATCTGTTAGGTGGATACCTCTGTAATGCAGATACTCCTGTAAGGTAGACACCTTTGTAGGGTGGACATCTCTGTAGAAGGACACTCCTGTGAGGTGAAGACCTCTATAAGGTGGACACCTCTGTAAGGCGGACACTCCTGTGAGGTGAAGACCTCTGTAAGGTGGACACCTCTGTAAGGCGGACACTCCTGTGAGGTGAAGACCTCTGTAAGGTGGACACCTCTCTAAGGTGGAAACTTCTTTAAGGTGGGCAAACCTGTTAGGTGGACACCTCTCTAAGGTGGACACCTGTGCCAGTTGTTTTTTACTTTGAGGTACAACGCAGTCAAATTCGGGAAACACTCACTCATTTTCTTTCAGGGCCATATCTCTAGTCAAAACAGAGCCTCAAAGTCTTAAGGACGTTTGTGCTTATTTTTTATGCGCATCCTTACTGCGCACGCGATTCATGTTGTAACGCCATCCTACGTCATGCACAAGCGCACGCAAAGGAAGAAATCTAAGACTCCGTCCACACGTATTCGAATCTTTTTACGGTGGCTAATTTACCTTATCGACTCAGTCGATAAAAGCAAATGCTTGTTCTTCACCCCCACCGACGCAGCACCACAGTTTCTCTAGAAACTAACCCCATTCAAGATCTCGGTAACCTCAGGCCGGCCCAACTTCTCATATGAACACATTGGCAAATTTTTCAAAGGATATACCGTAAATTCTCTATTTAGCATCCCCTCTCA
This sequence comes from Dendrophyllia cribrosa, assembly GCA_024195265.1. Classification (NCBI taxonomy): domain Eukaryota; kingdom Metazoa; phylum Cnidaria; class Anthozoa; order Scleractinia; family Dendrophylliidae; genus Dendrophyllia; species Dendrophyllia cribrosa. The sequence continues at coordinate 29,251,440 of JAJLRJ010000012.1, forward strand.
AATAAGCCCCCATTTTAGTGAGTCCCCCACCCATCGGCATCCCCATATTTATTAAGCCCCCATCTCTTTTAAGCCCCTACCCCCTCTCTCCCCTCCATTCTCCTTCATAACCAACAAAATAAAAGACTGTATTACGGGTACATTTTTACCTTTATGCCAATCCGGGCACGAATTCATTTACCGTACTCGGCTGCGAGCTTCGCAGGAAATATTGCCGGTAAAAGAAGCTGTGTTTTTCTGTGACAGGCTAAAATGGTTCTTATATATATATTATTGGATGAGTAGTGAGAAATCAGGTTGAACAGGTTCTTCTACTTTTATTGTCAAAACAATTATTTCTGATATGGTGTATCTTCTTAAAATTTGTTTTATTAGCAGTAGTTTAAGACTGTAAGTGGACGACAATTCTGCTGGTGTACGTTGGATCAAGCTAGTGATCTGATGAAAATATAGTATAAACGGCAAAGACCGATATAACGTAGGTACAATTTTAAAAGGTGTACTATATTTCGGCTGGCCAAAATATAGGTTTGGCCTGCCAAAATATAATACACCTTTAAAAATTTTACCTACGTTGTATCGGTGTTTGCCTCTATACTATGTTTTATTAGCGAATTATTGACCCTGACAGGTGTAATAATCACACTAAAAGAAATACATCACTATTTACTACTAAATAGTACTATTTATATGGCCTTATATATGTCGCATAGATTTAGTTTTTTGTACTCTACTGTGCGTTTCCAATGGCCCTTAAAGCACACTTGGGTCTGCATCAGTGTTTCTAAGCTTTCGAATTTTTTTAAATAAGAACCTGCTTTATTTGTCAGGCTAAAGTGGTTCTTAGAGAGGTTAATTACTCTGACCAATCACAACAGACGGAGATAATCCAATGAACCAATCAGAACTCAAAGCAAATACAAGTAGCCGGCGCCAAGCGCGGGAAAAGGCGTGCAAGCAAGTCACGATTGGTTTTGGTTTTATTTCTGATTGTTCGAAAAAGTGGCGCGATATTTCTTAGCCAATGTTCCTTTTCGCGCAACTTGGCAAACTTCCGCCACAACATTGGTATCAATTTCATTGACAGTTTGCTTGGAGCAATTTGCAACCGCCACAACGACTTGCTTGCTTGAGTTGCTAATTTCCTCGGCAAACTTCTTTTTAAGTTGCCTGGAAATTTCAATAGGAATATTATCCAGTTGGTTCATTAGTTCTGTCATGTGAACGATGGAAGAAGCGGGGGCCAATCTGATCAAGGAAGATTTTAGAAAACGTGACGAAAATAAAATAACAAAATAAATAAAGTGACAAGACTACAACAAACTTTTCCACATTCAAACAGTTCCTTTATGTCAACAACGAACCTTGTTAGTTTTTCACAGAATACAGCAGTTTCAGTATTCAGTCGTCAACATTTTCAATTTTATGCAAACAAACGATCGAACAAACTTGCTATCGGTGCAAACAACTTGCTGCGTTAAAAACCTTCTTTCAGTTCACAAAATTTTTACATATCTGCTTTATGAATATGAACCTTGCCAATGATATGAACCTTGCTAGTTCCTAATAGAGCTGTTTTCGTAATTTTTCGTTTTATGAAGGATCCTTCTTACGATATTGCAAGCCAAAGGTTCAAGCAAACTGTCAATGTTGCGGCGGAAGTTTGCAAAGTGGCGCGGAAAGGAACATCCGATTTCTCGCGCGCTCATTGGCCAAGAACGATGACGTCATTGATCCTGCCACCCGCGTCTAGCGCGGGAAAAAAATGGATTTTGGCTTCAAGATGAATTCAGCTGGTTTAGTTTACAAGCCATAGCAGCTTTTTCGGTCTATTTTCACCTTTTCTTATCAAAGATTTTATTCGCCATTGGTAAAAAACCTACGTTGGTGAAATCAAAAACATTTGGAACAGAAATTGGGATGGTTTGAATTAGGATGGGATGGACTCGAGGACTTCGGTAACTTGGCAAACTTATTCTAGTCGAAAGAGGATAAGAAACGCTAAGTTTCATTCGCCAAACTTTCTTCACCGCCCAATGGAGGAAAATACGCTCATTGTGAAGTGGAAAGAAGGTAAATTTAACGAGTTATTTGAAAGTTTACTTTAAGCTTATGTTATTGTCTGTGAAATCCCAATTTTCAATGGTCTTGTCAATGCGCTCGTTACCCTTTTTTCGTGAGTTTAAAACTGAATCCTTCTCTAGTATTCCGGCAGTAAGTTACTTGTGGATAAAAGTAGCAAATTATTTTACGAGTCCGTTTTGCATGTAGGCCAGAAAAAATAAAAACTCACGTTTGGCAAAATTTTAAGAATCTCCTAACATAAGGTCTGGAGGAGAAACCTCCAAATTATAAATCTTTACACATGCAATATGCTATGGGTTTAATATGTTTGTAAATGGAAACTGATGCAAATTTGCATTTTTGCAGCACGTGCAGCACGTGTGTGTCTAAAATCACAATATGCAAATTTATTTATTCAGCTTGGTATTTTTCCGAGTCAATTTCCATTTTTAGAGCATTTAGAAAATTTCAGCCCGGTTACCAGCGTATTTTAACTCATAATTTTCTTTCTTTTCAGTATTATAAATTCTGAAAATTCTTATATTTTTACTAATTTGGAATGATGCTAATTTCGTCCTCTTTCGACAGAAATGCATGCGTATTTGAAAATTGTTCATTCTGGTAATCGGGCGGCCTGTTCATATACGAAAATTTCCAGCTCGGTTACCGAGATCTCGTTCACCGGGCCTCGCCGTCTCATATGGACACATCGCAAAATTTATACAGGGGGTCTGGCAAAACGGAAAAGCCATTTTTACTACAATATTTAGAAACTGCGTGATGTTAGCGTCAGCACCGTTCTCTGCACTCTCATTTACCACCGGCATCGACCAATCAGATTGCGGGATTACCAGCAATTGTGGTGAAATTTAGTTTGCACGTTATTTCGTTATATTTGATTTCTTCCAGCGCTCCAAGACTAATTACGTTATTCCTGCGTGATAGGACGTCATCGTCCCATTTTGCGCACCGCAAAGGAAATAGTTTTGAACGTACCTTATAGCCTTTAGGTTTCATTGCCACAACAAGGACACATTTTATGTTTAAGGATATTTTCTATGATCAAACGGACGGGGTTGCAATGGGTTCCCTCCTTGCCCCAGTCCTTGCTAACCTCTTTATGGGTCACCTTGAAAGAATTTGGTTGGAACAACATACATCCTCGAACGTTTTATTTTACAGAAGATATGTAGATGTCACTTTTTGTTTGTTTGATAGTGAACATGACGCCCTTTTGTTTTTTGACTATATTAATACTAGGCATCCTAATATACGATTTACCATGGAAAGAGAGGTTAACAACAAACTGCCATTTCTAGACATTATGATTAACAGTCAGTCATCGTCGTCCACTATTACCACTGTCTATCGAAAAAAGACCTTCACAGGTCTTTTAACTGATTATCTTAGCTTCGTTCCTCGTTCCTACAAACTCGGACTTAACTCTGATAGACAGGGTACATAAAATCAACAACCGTAACCCCCCCCCCCCCCCCCCCCCCCCCAACACACAGGAACTCAAAAAAGCCCAGGCTAAATAAGGTTAACGGTTTTCATTTTTCCTACACTGATTTGCAGATTTAAAGACCTGAGAAGAATCATCAACCATCCCTGGCTTTGGAGCCTCTGGGACGGAAAACTGCACTAAAAGCTCCTTACAGTGGAACTTTTTCGATACTTTTAAAAGTAGTAAACTGCAAGTATGAGGGTGTTTGGAGCGGGGTAACCATTTACAAAATGGATGCGACCGACGAACATTACACATGTTTCTATTTTCTTCTGGAGAAGGGTATGTGATACGCATAGATGATTCATGAAACATGCTTGCCGAGCTTTAAAAAGTATGTGGCTGAGAGTCGAGGAGAGTATAGTACACTAATGTAGAGTAGAGACTTCCAAATATTTCCAAGGAAGATACGAAGAAGTTTCGATTATAGCCCAATTAAATTTATTTTTCTGATCACTATTTCAATTTAAGACGCCTAAAGTCTACCAATGAATACAACCCGTAGGATAAATGGAGAAACAAATGGAATGCTGAAACCAAATTTATCTAAATTTATCGTTCACGAGATGCTTCGAATCAAAGAACTCAAACCAACTTTGAACGTGTAATCAGACTCTATACACGCTAAGTTATTCACATAACTTAGAATTATCTGTTTCTTACATTCATTCACCTTTTCTTTCTGTCATTATCTACTTGATAATGATGTTAGACACATCGAAACGTCGTATCGCGTTAATTTTTGTATTTCTTCTTCTAACATGCTTGACACAACTTTAAAGGGGAAGTATCACGGGAATTTGGTGTCATTTTAAAAAGCAAAAAAAAAAGATATTGTATGATCAGAAACCGAAAAACAATGCTCCAGTGGTGTGATAAATTATCACAAAATATATCAAAACTGTCGATGAGTGTCTCTAGTCATAGACGGGGTGGGTCTCAATGAATTGCAACTTGAAAAACGTTAGCCTAATTTTTTTCAAGTTGCCCCATTTTCGTCTCCAAATGGACTAGAACAGACCATGATTTGTTCCTCTTTCAAGAATTGGTTGATTTCACTCTTTTGGTGTTTTAGCATTATTTTATAAATAAGTTCAAGTGTTGTGAAATGGCTTTGACCAAAAAAGATCAAAATTCCCGTGATACTTCCCCTTTAAGGATATGCGGCTGTCCTTATTGAAAAAACCTTATTGGTAGCTCAGGATGCTTGTCGACCCTGCCCTGCATAGAAAATTTTTTATCGTGTTTTTATTGCATGCACATAATAACCATAAAAAATACAGAAAAAAGCTTATTAAGGTGGCTCACAACAGTTCCCAGAATTTCCATCTCCTATACTTTGATGAATCAATACTATAATTCTTTATCAGTTGATGCTTCAATTATGGTATCAAACAAATGCCCAATCATTGGTGAACACGTTGTGGTCTCTTTTATGATGTGACAGGTTACCACAGTAACAGTATAACCTGTTAAAGACACCCTTAATTTTAGCTTTACGTGCTTATAAATAAAAAACGAGCTGGATGATTTTTTATTATCGAATTGTAATTGGCATGTTAGAGCAGTTTTCAATTGAGTGTGGTAAAACCAAAACCAAAGTAATTAATCTGACCAATCACAGCAGTCGTAAACAATCCAATGAACCAATCGGCGCCAAGTGCGGGAAAACGCGTGCGAGCAAGTCGCGATTGGTTTTGGTTTTACTTCTGATTGGTCGAGAAAGTGGCGCGAGATTTTTTAGCCAATCACAAAGCGTAGCAATAAAAAACCAAAGTAACTGTGTAATTACTTTTGATACTCAATTGAAAACTGCTCTAAGATACAACTTTTTGCAAAGTTTAAAAACATTTTGTACATAGGGTTCAGAGCCACCTTAAATTTTCGAAAAATTAAGGTGGCTCTGAACCCTATGCACAGATTTTTTTAAACTTTGCAAAAAGTGTATCTTAACATGCCAATTACAATTCGATAATAAAAATGGGGGTCATCCAGCTCGTTTTTTAGTTATAAGCACGTAAAGCTAAAATTAAGGGTGTCTTTAACAGGTTATACTGTTACTATGGTAACCTGTTACATCATAAAAGAGACCACAACTTGTTCACCATTGAGTGGGCATTTGTTTGATACCATTATTGAAGCATCAACTGATAAAGAATTATAGTATTGATCCATCAAAGTATATGTGATGGAAAATTTTATAATTGCTTGCCACCTTAAGTTACAGAGAAACAAGCATAGTGTGTAAATTCTGTAAACAAGTCCAACGGATTACCACACAGTTTATTATGTGTCCATGTGTGTATATATTTGCGGGAGAAAACAGACTGAAACATTTTAATGTACAAGGCAAATCAGTGCGCCATGTTTAACTAGTGATAGATGCAAAGAGCGAAATGTGTGATCCTAGTCAGTCATGACAATTTAACCGGGCAGCTGTTAAAATAATGTAATAATAATCATCTTAATTCAGAAACATTGGAACTGAAAAAATAAAAGTATATTGTTACTGCCTATAGCTTATGTTGCAGAGAAGACTGAAGCTGAGGATGCATGGAGAATTTTTCAAACTACATTTTCAGCGGATCGAATCTTTTGATTAATTCTCTCTGTTTTCCAGTAGTTCCTTACTGCAACAAAGGCTATTACCGATGTCATGTTTGTCTGTCAAGTTATTTCCAAGGAAACCAGTGCAAATATTTCATACTAATGTCATAGCATACCCAGATCCGGGAAGTTTCCCTGATCGGTTACTTTATTTGAAATGTCAGAACTACTTCTAAGAACTGGTTAGCGCAACGACATCAGTATGATATTTTGCTGGAGTTCCTCAGATGATTCCCTGCTAGCAGAGCCTCTTTACCTGCCGCCTTGTATTAAATTCTGGAAGAAAATAAGGCTCTATGGAAATGGTGTTCTCGCCAAACCATTTTTTAAACAGCTGAAGCATTATTTTTGTTGAAAAAACCGACGTTCAAAGAAGAAGACTTCCGACGTTCAAAGTTGAGGCGACTGTGTGGAAGCAAAATGGCGTCCACTCGATACGGTCTGGATTTCAAATTGTATCCAAGCAACACCTGCGCATGCTCAATAAATATTTGACACGATTTCTACCGAGCCTTTATTCCCACGTATCGAGATAAAGAAAGGCTCTAATCGCAGGGTGCTCAGACGACATCTTTGTCGCTCTTTGTCTGGAGTGGTTTTTAATCGAGTGTCGGAATTTTTGCGTTGCTCCTGCTTTTCTACTCGCAATGATTGTTCACAAAAGCTCGCATGACATTTCTAACCATCTCAAAGTAAAGCGCTTTTCAATTGAGTGTCGAAAGTAATTTCGCAATTGCTTTGGTTTTGCATTGCTATGCTTTGAAATCTCGCGCCACTTTCTCGACCAATCAGAAGTAAAACCAATCGTGATTTGCTCGCACGCGTTTTCCCGCGCTTGGCGCTGGCTGCATGTATTTGCTTCGAGTTCTGATTGGTTAATCAGATTGTCTACGAGTTTTGTGATTGGTCAGCGTAGTTACTTTGGTTTTGGTTTTACGACACTCAATTGAAAACCGCTCTAAATCCAACAGAGAATAACAATTTCTGATCACATTTTCCCGCGCTTGGCGGCCATTGCATTGTATTTGTTCTGAGTTCTGATTGGTTAGCCTGCGAGCAAGCTCTCGGACTCAGGGGTTGGGATAGGGGGAAGGAGCTCCTTTCCTCCCCCAACCCCCCGCCTCCCCCAAAGCCCGAGCCCGAGAGCTTGCTCGCAGGCTACTGATTGGTTAACTGGGGTGTTTTGCGTCTGTCGTGATTGGCCAGCTGTGATCACTTCATTGGTTTGGGTTTCTCCGTACATTTAATTGAAAACGGCTGTAATTGGTGACCACTGGTGTTTTTAAAGGTGCAAAGACGGTGCAACTTTTCTTGCAAGATTTTTTGGACGTGAGTCACTCGATGCAATTTGTTGCACGCAACGTCGCAAAAATAGAACTCGATTCTACTTCTGCAACGGTTGCGTGGAACGTTGCAAGAAAAGTTTCGCCGCGTGTCCGGGCCTAAAGAGTCAGTTACACAATAATCACTAAATAATGGAAAGAGAGCTTATACCTTATATGGAAAGAGTTCGTTTCTTCGGACGCCATTGCAGGCTGGTGATCACGCAGGAGTATACAAACTCCTCCTCCTAGGTATGATTGACGGCAGAGTAAATTGAAATTGCTCAAAGTAGTTTTCATTCGAAGGGTCGCGTAACAGTGAAATCAGTGGTAAATCGAATGTTTGTATAACACAAGTAAATATATAATTTAACTTCGAGTAAGAGCAACCTTTTATAATTGTCTTCGGATCCTTTTTTCACCATACCGTAGCATTAGTTGCGTTTCTTTCAATCTGAATGACTTTCTTATTGTTGTGCAACAAGCCTTTAAAAGAGAGTCTTCTCTTTAAAGAAACCACAGCAGCAAGAACAATGCAAGAATTAATCCAATCCTGCGAGTAACGAGGGTGCTCTCACGCAGCCTTTGTTGGCAACCTCGCGCTAGTTCGAGCAGGGCCATCGGAGAAAAAAAAACATTGCTTTGCAGTTTACTCAACCGATTGTGACTTGTGACGAGACTTCACATAGAAGGCGTCATTACGTTAATCGGTCTCCCTCACCTCTCCATCAATATTTTGTGAATAAAATCTTTCACCGCGTTATTTAATTGAGTTAAAATGACTGAGTTAAAAAGAACAATTTTTCTATGTTGGTGTCATGACTTCAAAATTATTTTCCTTCAAGAAACGTCTGTTCTCTAAGCTTTCAAACGACTCATTGAATTAAGACCTTTGCGAGATTCAGAAGAAACAAATATTTTTAATAATGAGGTGTTCAGTAACTCGGCGCGCGCGTATGCCATATACAAGGTTTCTCATCGCTCCCGGTCACTAGCTAGGAGTGTTGCTTCGTATTGTGGCCGTCAGAGCGTCTTATAAAATCGGGGTGTTTAAATATCGCAATTGTTATAAACTGTTTCCCTTCGTTGTACACAGGCTAAGCAAAACAATATATCCAGCAATAATGAGAGGTATCTGATCTCTGTTGAAACAGAGACCCAGCGCGTGGTCATGGGGAACTTAACTAGACAAAAGTACGCAACGCGTACATGAAGATATTTGCACTAATAACACTTTGTTTAAAGTTAGAGTACCTTCAGATTTGTTTTTAGAATCAAAATAAAGGCTTCAGTATGATCTTTCATGCAAAAAATATAATCGGAAAAGAGTGAAAATCAGACGGAGAAGTGACGTTTTGACCCGAAGTTTGTTTTTGACGCGCGATATTTTTTTCAGTGCTGTTTTCTCAAAGTGAATTGTTGGCTTGGAGGAGACACTTTAAAAAGCTAAACTCAAAGGCAATTTGTTCGATTTTTCTCAAATTTGGACACATATGAAACTCATGGGGTACAAATAGTCTTAAATTGAATTTTGTGACCACGCCCCCTTCAGCGCCCCACTAAAATCGAGTGCGATTTTCGGATGTTTTATCATCGTGCTGATTCTTTACACAAACAGTGCTCAATGTACCACTGAAATATTAAACTATAATACTATGGCTTTCTGTTTTGCTAATTTTCTAACTTTAAAGTAAAGTTTTTCCCTCGTCATTTTTACCTTTTCCCCGAGCGGGTCGGTCAAAATTAACAAGGCGTTTGTGATCAAAACACGACCGAGCAAGGGATCTTGGGCGATATCTCTTCTACGCAAGCGCAAATCGAAATCGAAAAGAGGAATAAATTTCCTTTGTTTTGATATGTAAATTGTCGAACAAAAAGCAGATTTAAGCTCGTCAAATGGCCTTTCAAAACAGCTGTATCTTCCTCTTTGTGATTTTTTCCAGTTTTGTAAGCGTGAAAGCAATAGGAGAGGAATCGGGAAACTCAGAAAGCGCTTCGGGGATTAATCTGCCGTCGTTTACATACGAGATAAACAAGTAAGATTTGTGAAGTTCTTGTCAGAATAAATACATTTTTCAGGCTATTTTGCGGTTTTTTTTTGTAACCTTTGTCCATTAAAATTTCGTTGCAGCTTGCTCATCTATACAGTCTCAAAGGAAAGTAAAAAAGAAGACGGAGAAAATTATCAGTCGGTCCTTTCGGCTATCGTAAACAAAGTGTTTGAGCGATCATACACGACTCCTGTTGTGTGACCATTGTATTGTTTTAAGGACGTTCGCGCTAATTGTTTATGCGCATCCTTACTGCGCACGCAATTCATGTCGCAACGCCATGCTTCGTCATGCACGAGCGCGCGCGCAAGAGAAGAAAATCTAGGCACATAAAGGGCTGATAGCGGTTGCGTTAACTTTGCTTAGATTTAACTCGCTTGGATGGTCGGTGACCCCCAATTTTTTTTTCATAGATAATTTTCTTTGCCAATTCTCGACAGATTGTGAAAAAATGAACAAAAAATCAATGTAGGAAGTTTAAATTTTTTCCATTTTTCTACCCGCGCGCCATCGAATCCTGCCAACTTGTGGCTGTCAGAGTTTGCAAATGCTGTCGTTTAAAGATGACATTTACTTCAAGAAACGTCACCAGTTGAATAAATTAGCTGAACAGACCTACTAGCATAAAATTTAGGAAAGAAAGTTGCATTTTAGAGATTCATTTGCAATACTTTTAGACTAACAGACATTCGGATCACATCCCGTAAGGAAGACCAATTTTTCAAAATTAGGGTCGCCTTTCAGATAGCTTATCTCAGAAACGAAGTCGGTAAACCCCTCATTTTTTTTCATTTCTGACACGAGTAACTCATAACCTAGCTGTAGCAAAAGTTTTATAAAAAAATCAATGTTAGAAGATTTTCGCGCGAACGTCCTTAAGCCTTCAAGCATGTCTTTTAATAGACAGGCTAAACACTATTACCGCTCGTTGCTAAAAAGTACTTAAAAAGCATAAAGCTTTCCCAGTAAAACTTAAGAGAGAAATGCGCCTTTAGATCAGTTATGAATTTGTTCTCTTCGTTGATATTGATCTTTTGATCTCGGCGGATTATCTCTCAAATTGATAGGAGGATTTCATGCTGTTCAGAGCCGTTAGAATTATTATATTTCTTTATGCCTGTTTGGTGCTAGCTCTATTGGCATACATTGCGGTTCTTTGGCTCACTTTTGTAGCAAGATAAATACTAATCGGCTAAAGTTTGTTATAGCTTTGAAAGTGCAAGGATCGTTAAATTTCTCAGGCCGTGATTTCAGTAGTGTCTAAAGTCTGCGGTGTGCAAGACTTGCGAGAAAGTGTTTCTCATCACGGATATAGGCATCTTAGATCCAAGTCTCAAAAAGCCGTAGTCTACAATTCCACTTCAATGGAATAATGAATTCTTGCAATAATTGTTAGCTCCTTAGTTGGTTCTGTAGTTGAGTAGTGTGTCTCAGTGGAGCTAGGATAAACCTCCGTTGTTTTGTAATAGCGTTTGATTTGGCATCCAACAGATAATCTACAGCATGGATGCTGTTTTGTAAATCTCACGGATGCTCATTAGTATATTCTTCTCTCCATGTGTAGATGTTTAAGCTAAAGCAAGTTAATTTTCAATTTTTTGTTGGCGTTATCAACCTCCGTGACTTCAATATCATACAGCTTTGTATCTTTTTTCGTTGGATTAGCCTTTTTAACGGGGGTGTATGCTGAGTATTCGTTGCAAAACCGCTTTGGTTCTTTTCTTTCCCTCTTTGGCTTGTCCGCCATTTTGAAAATTCGCAACGTTGAGCATGCGCATTACGTGCGGTTAGCGGCTGCGTCCGCCTGGAACCGAGAAAAACAAATGTCCGTCGCGCTGGGGAAAGAGTTTGATATGGAGCTAGGCTAACATATTAAAAAAAATGTCTGGGAATTTTGAATTCCTGAAAACGTTTGGAGACAACCCCGAAGGTTCACTGTTTTTCGTTTCATTAAGTGGGATTTCATTTAATTTTGAGTGGAAACATGGGCAAGGATGTATAAAATAATTAGTTTATGTAACTATCTTTTCATCTTTTTCAAAATAGTGAGCTTCTTTTCGTTGAAAACTGATCAAAACGCTTCGTGTCTGATCAAAATTGTGTTGGCAAATAGCACCGACATCTGCAGTTCATAGTTTTCAAACGCTTAGAACTTTTTTGTAAACTTTTTAAACGTTTGGTGAATTGACATTGTATTGGTAATAAATTAAACTTTAAACAGTGAAAATGACAATCTTAACTTTTAAGTACTTTGCTTTAACTTTTGCAAATTTCTCTCGTTTGACCGCGGTGGACCCCGAAGGTAAACTATAGAGCTTATAATAAACTGGTTTTCTTCTGTAGCTTTTGATTTTGTTTACATAATAAGAACGACAAAAGACGGAAATGAATGTTACACAATAGAGAACTCAGGGTAAGAGAAAGTAGTTCGTTTTACAAATGGAAAATTGTGCTTTTAAGTTTTTCTAAACGTTTCGTCTCTCGAAAAAGAAATTATTTTATGTTTCAGTTGTGAAACGGACCTTTCATTCAATTGATCTCTCACACCATTCGCTATTTCATATTCTAAGATTAGCCATTTTTGGTATTAAAGTGATATAAGGTTGGGATCTTGGACCTCGACCTCTTTAGACCCGTTTTTGGTTGTTTTCGTGACGGCCAAGCACCGGCCGACAAGCTGAAGCACCGAATGTGACTCATTAGATAACCATGGCTGTAACAAAATTATTACCTGCGCGCGGAATGCTCTTTAACACAATTTTCGCTAAAAGACATACTCTGTCCTCTTATTTTCGATATGCATGGGAAGAATCGATTGATAATTGAAATCTGCTATAATGTTTCTCTATAATACAGAAAGGAAAGCAGTTTTTCTTTTCCTTTTTTTGAGAGCCTACGCAATTTCGAGAAAGGTTATCACTGACAAATAGTTCCTGTCATTATTTTTTCGGTTCAATACCCTAAAAGGTACCGCGATAGTTCTAACGGTGCTCATTTATATTTTAGCCCCCTAAGCGGTGCCAGTCTAAAAATGTTAACCCTTAAAAGGTACGACGAGTACCCCGGCATTTTTGTCTCTCCCCCCCCCAGGGACTAAACTGCACATTAAAGGCTAATACCTCAGAGGATTTTTCCATGCATTCATTGGCCTGATCAAACTCTTTCGCCTGTATGATATAAAATGCTTCTGTGAGAATAAACGCCAGTTTCCTTAGTTATGACGCATTGCATACGCACAGACATCCCAACACGTGGCCACAGACAGTCGTCCATTTTGTTCTGTCCAAGGTATATGATTGCTTTCTTTAAGAAACAAAGTAATTAATTAAACTAGTAGTAATCATAGATTATAGTGCGTCTCCTTATCCCGTGGCACCTCGTCTTAGCCTAGTACCTCAGTTTCATGAATTAATTCAGCCACTGTTGAAAAGGGCTATGTCGCGAGATATGTCACGCAGGCAAAAACGTCGGGCCGTCATCAAACAAATTCACGCTATCGCCGTGGAATCGGGCAAAATCCTGCCGTGCTGTGTACTCCGAAAGGTCTCAGATTTTTTTCGACATATAAATAGTATATTTGTTTTGATTTCATTTCGGTTATTTCTCCGATTCTGAAATCATACTCCTCAGTACATGTACCAATACCGGAACCGGAAATGAGAAATTTCGACGTTTAAGTCACGCAACATTCAACGTGAAATTTCGCAAGATTTTTCGGATAAAATTACAACTACCAATTGCAAGTAAGACACAAGACTGTTGAATATAATTCCTTTATTAGCTAGACAAATTTTAGTCACAAAACTGCGAAATCTTTAGTCGCAAATGCGCCCGATACAGGCGCAATTTCGAGCACTGTAAAGTTAAATTATCTGCGTTCGCCTGGCGCGGCCGGTCAGTGAATTATTGCTACAAGACATAAGCGAATTGCACCGTACCGTAGAACATCGCGAAGAACGACGTCGGTATTTAGGTGAAAGCTTCCCAAATCAGGCAGAGAACCACAGCAAAATCAAGATAGAACATTCAAAACATACCAGAACGGCAGCGAGGAAAATCTGTAACTTCTTGCTTGATTCCAAAGAGACCCAACAACTTACTTGGTCCGGAGAAGAACCTTCGTCCAATTTTTCCACTGCCTACTTTTACTAGGCATTGAAATATTGAGCCGTACGATTCCAAAATCGGAAAAATATCCGAAACTAAATCAAGACAAATAGATTATTCACATGTGACATTTCGAAACCCCAGCTCCCCAGGATGATGCCTGATTTCCACGCGATGCTGGATACTATTGTGACGTTTCAAAATGGCGCAGATTTGGTACCGACACTTTTCTCGATTCGTTCCGCTTAGCCTAGACGACGCGCTAAGAATGCTGGATACTATTGTGACGTTTCAAAATGGCGCAGATTTGGTACCGACACATTTCTCGATTCGTTCCGCTTAGCCGACAAGATTAGGAAGCGTCTCCTTCGTCGACGCAAAAAGTATAAAGGAGCTATTTCTGGGTGGGTAAATTCGGATGGAAATGTGGGTGGGTGGGGCGGGAAGCATTGTGTTTCATGGAGACAATTCACATATTAAAAGTTTATCAGCTCTCTTCCTCTTCCCCGTTTAGTAAAATGCGTCTGGGAGCGAGGAAATGTATTCGTACAGGTATAAACAGTTGGCTATTTAAAACAAGTCTTGTGAGACCATGTTTAGTTTAGTAAGTCTTTATCAATCAAGGGTTATCTACGCTTGCAGCTTTTGAATGCAGCTAAAAGGTCAATTTTGACTGGAAATTATTTCCGAAAACATCACCAACTATTACTCCATCCTGCTAAAACGGTGCACGTTTTTTCTTAAACACTTTGTACATGGAAACATGTTTTTCTGGGTAATTGCTTCCGCGTAGACCTGTGGAAAAAAAATTAAAAATAAATTCGTATTTGAATTGCAAATGCTAGATAATTAACAATTAATTATTCATTTTTTTTCTTTCCACCTTCCCACGAGGAAAACGAAGGAGGCTGAAGGAATTTTATTCATGTTGACAGATAATTCTAGTTTGCAAACAAAACTTTACTGAATAACTTTAATGTTGTTCGAGACGAGGAACAAAGTCATCTTCCCCAGCCTGCAGACCATAACGATAACATTTTCTGAAGCGAAGATTTATTTTGTCAATACGTGAATGAATGAAGAGGAATTATAACTTTGAAACGTCTTAGCTTCTGGAACTATGTACTTTAGGTAAGAAAATACTATATTATTATATAGTTTTCTTGCGGCATTTATTGAGGGTTGTTTTTAAGCAATCGCGGCGGCGGGTGGATCGGTTTACACTCGATGCTATTAATACTTTACTTTGTTGGTCTACAACTAAAATTTCAGCCGCCATATTTAAAGTGCTCCTGTGATCAAATTTTTGGGTTGTTTCTGTTTATACCGGAGGACAGATGACGTAAAACAAAAGGAACAACAACAATAATACAAATGCAAAACAAGACCAAAAATACAATTACTCACAAACAATAGAAGACAATGAGTAACGGTACACGCAGAAAGACCCAATTTTTGATTTTCATTTCTTTACATTTTCGTGTACAATTAGACTTTCTTACTCATCTTGCCAAATTTTAATTCATTACGAACATCAGAAGTCATTTTATTTTAACATTTATTTCCGAGAATTTACGGCCGCCATCAATCAACCTTGTTCCAAGGCTTGGTTGCGAATGAAGTAAGTCAAAGGACATTTTGTAAGTTTTATTTACCCAAAGTGTTTTCAGGTTCTAAAAGTTTCAACAATTAACATAAAGGGCCATGTTGTCTGTTTTTTTTTTTTTTTTTTTTTTTCAGTTATTATATTTTTTTATGTTAAAATTAATGTGTATATATATATGGTTCTACGTAAATGCTTAGCGTTTCGACAACCGGAAGCGGAAGCCATCGTCAGAGTCATGTGAATTGTAAGCTGTTATTGGCTGTTGAGACTCAAGTCAGTGATTGGTGCGTTTCGATCCGTGCATTGATGGTTTAATTTTTGTCGGTGTATAGACACTTTTAATAAATACCATAATGCATCACATTCCGCTATCGACGTCAAATGTATTCTTTTGAATTGCAAGAGAATTCAAAAGAATATGTTTCACGTCATTAGCGGAAAATGATGCATCGTGGTATTTTATTAAAAGTGTCTATAGAGCGTTTTCACTGGACGTCATAGCCGCCATATTGGTGTTCCCGTACAAAAGAATTTTAATTAACTTCTTTTGTTAGGAACACCAACATGGCTGCCATGGCCTTTGTCATTTGAGTCCCGCGGGACTGAAGGTCACGTGAGTGAAAACACTCCATTGTTTGTCTTTTCTGTCGTGTTTGTTCTAAGGGAGTTGTCCGTGCTGAAGGTTACCCATTCGGCAGAGTCCCAGTCAATTCTGTGATTAGTGTGCAAATTGTATTCAGCTAGTCGCAAGTTCAAATTTCTGGCAGTCGCAGCATTTGATCGTATATACTGTTCCTTGCCTGTCTCCTTCTCTAATGTAATAGTAGTTTTTGCTTTGTATGATTTATTTGCTGCTTTAAGCTTGATTTACTTCCTTTTTTTAGGTAGATAATAGTGCGTGTGTATGTTGTGTCTTGTGTCTTGCGTAAATTGTTTGTGTGCCTTCCGACCCTAGTATTTAACAATTGGTTCATGCTTTAGCGTGCACTATCGAGTTATGGAGCACGTGGGAAGTTTGGAGAGCAAGAAAGAAGCGTAAGAGTTGCCCGAGGCGATAGCCGAGGGCAACTCTAGCTTCTTGAGTGCATCAAATCCGACGCGAATTCTGGCAAAGCGATTTGCTCACGCTATCAGCGTGCACTATCGGGATTTTTTTTTTTTTTGGGGGGGGGGGGGGGGGGGGCAGGGGGGTACTCTGCAAATTCTTTTAGTAGTTGTCGTAAAGTAGTACTTTACAATTCATACGATTATTATTTTTTTGTTAAAATTGATGTGCATACATGGTTATCAGCTTTATGGAACACAAGAAACCTGAAAATATCCGGAAGAGTCATGACACTTCAAACCTTGGGCCTATCATAGCTTGTTTATTCATCAAATTGGGTGGGGGTGTGCGGCAGACTTCTTAAAAATATGCGATTTTCCCTACCCTATTATAGACTTGACTCAAAATTCGATACCCTATTTCAGACCACACACTTAAATCGATACCCTATTTCAGATGTTAATCAAACCGCATTTCTCAAGGGATGAAAAAAGTAGCTTCTCAGTTCTAAAACCAATACCCAATTACAGACCAGAGTGCGCAAATCATACCCTATTTCAGATCTAAACGGCTTGATAACTATACCCTTTAGGGCCGCACATATCTTTGTAACTTATATAAAGGAGTATCCCCCCCCCCCCCCCCCCCCTCGGGGGTTTAAGGCTACGAATCGATCGATTTTCGGAAGTTGAAGTTCATTTGTCAGTTTTCATTTTTTACCATCTTATCCAGTTATCAATAATTAAAGCCATCTTTTTCTGTTTGAGAGTTTTCAATAAGCAGGGTTTTAAAATTAAAAATTAATTCGTTTATTCTTTTTTTCTATTTCCAAGATATTTTGGTCTAATTTCTCTGTACATAGAAAAACTTTTAAATGCAGAGGTCCACACGACGCAGAAATTAAACTTGCTGGTAGTTGCCGGATCTTCCTTGTGAAAGATGTCGTGCCAGGCGTCACTTGAATGTGAAAATACAAAACTGAATGCAAGGCTGGCACTACGGCAAAGGGCAGATTTTTTTTTCAGCTCTGGCCCTGAGGAAGACTAATACTATTAGTCGAAACATTAATAAATCTACCCTTTGCCGTAGTGCCAGCCTTGCATTCAGTTTTGTATTTTCTCTGTACAGTGTGAATACATTGTCAAGCTGACACGTGATGAGAATACAGAAACTGATCAGTATCCAGTGAATGTTCATGCTGTCTCTTGTCTCTTACAGTTTGATTTACTGTGGTGATTGTACAGCAAAAAATGCGCCACTCACGTCGAGCAAGAAACCTGTACGAGTGTGTGACAAGTGTTTTGATGATGTCACGTCAGGAACAGCTAGGGTGAGTTTAAGGATTGCGCTACATTACACCTAACAGAAAAGTTGCATTACAACTCATATAACCGCAATTTGCGTTACATAAAACCTTACTTAGCAGCGATTGTGTTACGTTATACCGGCACCGCGGCAGAACGCACTGCGCATGAGTAGAAAACTGAACATCCGGTGAATTACGCATTTCCGGTGACATACTGTAATCCCATGTAAATGTTGTAGTTAATTTTTTTATCTCAGGTAATTTTTATTTTTCCATTGTTTTTGGGTATGGTAATATATGCTGATGAATTTGAAACAAAGGAAAAACAAAAATTACCTGAAATAAAAAATGAACTACAACATAAACAACATAAAACTTCCGTACCGCGAAGTTTGAAAACAAAAAGTAAGAGTTATAAAACAAAGGTAGAGAAAAAGTTTGTTTCGTTGAAAAGTTTTTTCATCGTTCAAGTTTCAAGCGTTTGCACCAAGGGGTTTGGTGTTTGCACCAACAACGAAATATGAACAAATAATTTTTGCATGGCATTTTTTCACAAAAAACAAGTCTTCACCCCATCTCGAAATGTATTCATGCAAGAACCGATCGTGTACGTACCATAATTTTCTTTGGTTTTGGTCCTTTCATCATTGCGTCTAGAAAATCTAGGTCTGTTGGTTCATGCAGAAGTGTTGTTTTATGCTGTTCGCATCGATGTTGACTGGTAGTTTAACGGACCGGAAGTGCTTGAAGTTTACGCATGCGCAAACGTTCTGCCGCGGTGTCCGTTATACCCCATATAGTGATGCCGGGACTGTGTTCAATAGCAAATTACAACCCATGTGTATAACGGCAATTGTGTTACATGAGACCTTACTTAGCGGCAGTTGTAACCCCATGTAGCGATGATTGTGTTCTACTACACACCTAGCCTGTTCCAGTCTCTCAGATAGTAGGGGCGAGCGAAAAATGTTGTTAGCGAAGAAAAAACGAGTGGGGACTGGGGTTGTGGGGGCGGGGCTGGGGAGAGGGAGAAGGAGAGCCTGTGAGACTTTCTTTACCGAGCCTCTTCCGCCCACTTTTGTCACTTAGTTGGATAATTGGATTTCTGCTGTCAGGATGTCCATCTGTCAATTTACCGAAATCATTTTCAGATTTCTCGCGCGAGTAGATCGCGCAAACCCCGTCCGTGAGCATGTGACGATTGTTATGTCTTCGCACTCAGCTTCTTCGAATCTCGAAGTTTATCCTTCAAAATGCTGCAGATTTTGCAAGAAAAACGTAGCATGTAGTGGAATAAAGGTTCCACGCGTTTCTTTATTTAGTGTCACCAAAAACAAGGATTTAGTGGCTTTTACTGGGGTCGATAGTTTGGTGTTTGCCGATGTTGTCGCTTCACTTGGCCACAGGATTGCAAGGCACGAGCAGCTTTCCAATATCAGTTGTCTGACTTGTGCGAGAACGATCACTCGAATTCATGGAACGTTGTTATAAAAGGTGACAGGCCTAATACAAATCAAGTACGTGACTGAGAGATTTTCAGTTCCTTTTGGATCAATATAAAGATTTAACAGGCCTGTTGTTTTAAATGTTGTCGTTTCTTTAATTAATTTTAAAAAATCTTTAACTGTGATACCGACAGGAGGAATTTACGCTTTCCAGAGTCGATTAAAATATTTAGTTATGCATCGTTTTGCTAGCTCTTGGCATAACAGTGGAGTTTTTTTTTGGCTCACTTTGAAGAGTTGCAAGATCTGTAGTAGCCGCTTAAGTAGGAATTATTCGCTGCTTAGGATCAGTTCATTTCTCAGTCCGTGATTTAATGTGAGCGCAAGTCTGCTGTTAGCATAACTTGCACGATAGTGTTTCTTTATCACGGTTAAAAGATCCAAGTCTTAAGTGATAGTCACGGTCTATATTGAAATAGCGGCATCTTGCAATTGTTTTTAGCTCCTCAGAGTTTATTCTGCGTTTAAGTTGATGTGTTTCTCAGAGCTAGGCAGTATCTCCATTGTCAGAAGTATGGCGTCATTACATCCGGTTGGAAATATTTGAATATCCCGTGGCAGTCGCGGAAAGAACTGAAATATTAAACTCTTCCCAAAACCGACTCAAAACCGGTCTGCAGAACCGCAGGTTTACAAGACACGTTTCTTCCTCCTTCCTAAGCGACCTTACTTCTGGGAAATCCCGGAGATCGTTTCCCAAAATTTGCGTTCCCTTTCTCTTTTTGGCCTCATTTTCTTCACAAATCCATATAATTTGGTATTTATGCCCTGTGTCTAAGAACAGAGACGGAAAACATTAACTCTGGACTATGTTTAATTTCATTCGACTTTGGATGTCGAGTTAACGATCATGCACTGGAAAAGAACATGAGGCTCAAAACGTTCCTCTATTGATTTATAGAGCATGGTTAAAAAAGGAACGAACAGATCCGCAAAATCCGTGAAATCTGTCCTGTCCGTCTTCAGAAATAAACTTGTCCTTTCGATTAATTCTATTTCACATACCACACATACACACTGCAAGTTCCAATCCCAGCAATCGCGAAAATGCTGCTGAATAACATGTTCCATAAATTGAAATCAACAGCAAGTTCAGCTCTCATGAAACGTCTGTATTAATGGTGGATACTTAGGATTTTACGGATTTTACGGAAACATGAATGTATAATGACGATGCATTGATTTACTTTCTGATAGGAGGGTGGATACCATGGATTTTACGGATTTTACGGAAACATGAATGTATAATGACGATGCATTGATTTACTTTCTGATATGAGGGCGTATACCATGGATTTTGCGGATTTTACGGAAACATGAATGTATAATGACGATGCAATGATTTACTTTCTGGTAGGAGGGTGGATTTACGGATTTCACGGATTTCTCGGAAAAATAAATATAAAATCGTTATATTTCTCTTTATCTCTGTAAACAGTTTTTATATAAAAAATAATATATATATATATATATATTATTTTAATTATAAAATTAATTATTTAATAATTTTAATTTAATTATTTTAATTATTCTATTTTTGAAAAAAGATTTATATTTTTTTTAAATAAAAAAAAATAAAAATAAATAAAAAATAAATAAAAAAAATAAAAAAAATAAAAATAAAATAAAAATTAAATTAAATTAAAAAAATTAAAAATAAAAAAAGATTTATATTAATAAAGAGAAGTATTTATTCTTCCCTGAAATCCGTAAAATCCATGGTGTCCACCCTCCTATCAGAAAATAAATCATTGCATCGTCATTATACATTCATAGTTCCGTAAAATCCGTAAAATCCGTGGTATCCGCCCTCCTATCAGAAAGTAAATCAATGCATCGTCATTATACATTCATGTTTCCGTAAAATCCGTAAAATCCATGGTATCCACCCTCATATCAGAAAGTAAATCAATGCATCGTCATTATACATTCATAGTTCCGTAAAATCCGTGAAATCCGTAGTATCCACCCTCCTATCACAAAGTAAATCAATATTTCGTCATTATACATTCATGTTTCCTTAAAATCCGTAAAATCCGTAGTATCCACCCCGAATACAGACACTCGCTGAGGCTGGAACTTGCAGTGCACGGGTGCTGTTTGTTGGAAACTGAGTACAGCAGATCATGAACATTTCTTCCTTTGGGGTATGGATTTTACGGATCCTACGGATTTCATGGAATCATGAATTGCTCATTAGTATCCAAGTGTCAACTTTTAAACCCGTTGTTGAATGCACCTTGTTAGTTTTGTACCAGGTGTTTTTACATTGTTTGGTATGCGTTTAACATTGGCCTGATTGGTATGCGATGGCTTTTAAATCGTTCTTATTGGTTGACGAGTTTCTCACCACTCCCAAACACAATGGTTCATGAAATGCAAGAGATACATTTTTGGCTTAAACATTAGAAGCACACACCAGTATCACAGCTTTTGTAACATACATGAGTTTTAAGAAACATTCGTTCCGATATTTATTCAAATTAATTTCACAAGTTTGTCTGCTATAAAAGCAGAACACTGACGTGGGGCGATGTCAGTGGAAAGATGATGCGAAGGACGAACTACCCATGTCGCCAACTGAATAGTGAAAAAATCAAGGGCGCAACGTTATGCTATCTGAGTCCGATCATTGTTAACAAATGCAGCGTAGTGAGCGCTAACTGTGTTTGCAACATCGAAGATGGCCTCCAATGTGCTTGGGATGAGGTGTGCAAGACGAGAGATGCTTGCGACAAAGCAATACAAGGTTTGTATTTGCCTTTGACATTCACTTTCAACAAATCGTATACCGTACATCTAGTTAATGCCTCCATCGATAACCACACCTTTTCAACTTTTTGTCATAGGCATTAGAAGCGTAGCGTTCTTCTTTAGCGCTATCAGCACGCGAGGCCCCAAGAAAAGAGCCAACAAGAAGAGTGGAAACGAGGCCGAAAATGACGATCATGGTGTTGACAGCGAAGAGGATTCCATAACAACAAGTCAAGTTTCTAGTAAATCAAGTCAAAGCTGGGTATCGAATCATCCCTCAATTATAAATCAAAAACTGCGTCCATCCATAAGTTACTGGATTGCGTTAACCACGCCAAATGGTGCTCCCGCCAATCCGATCACCGTTCACCGTGCCCTACTAGAATGCGGAGTGGAGGCAACTACAAATCAGGTACACACTTTTCTATCTATCATCTTTAACCCTTTTAAACCCAATATAAAAATACAAATTCTCCTTTCTTGTCCCCATACATTTATTTTAGCAGTAGTGGGAGGAGGTGTTAAAATATCAAAAATAATTCATCTTGGGTGATCATATACCTCATAACATTTCTGATTGATGAAGCATTGTTATCATAAGTAAAGATTTGATGCTGATCACAATTTGGGCTTAAAGGGTACGTTAAGGCAACTGATATGAACGTTTTTGGGATTATAATCATAGTAACATCGACGCAACTTGATTGAGCTGCAAAGACCTCATTTCTACTGCTGCACCCATTAAGCTGTAGAAGAACACGATTTAATAATAACAGACAAAATGAAGTGATTATGACACGTTATTAAACTCTTCTGACCGCGCGCTAGGGAAAACACTTTCAAAGTTATTTAGATTTAAGAGAAGGTGACTGTCGTATAGTAAACAAATTATTCAGCGAAAAGCCGTGTAATACGGCTGAGATTTTAAGCGTCAATTTTTTTTTAATTTTTTATTGCCTAAAAGCTCGAAACAGTTAAAATAGACTCGTAAAAACACTCAGCCGTATTACACAACTTTTCGCTGAATAACCTCTATGTAATGTGGTCTCAAATCAAAATCGCGATTATTATCCTCAAATAGCCGTCAGTACTAGTTACAGAATGATAGAGAAAACTGATTCTTTGTACATTTTTTGAGAAATTTATGTTGCCACTGTCCTACAGATTGGAAACTTAGCGCTTGTTTGTTCGTGTTTTGGTGAACGTAGCAATTATTATCATTTGAAATTCCTTTCGAAAAGTGTTTGGAATAAAAAGAAATAGGGAGTGTGTAATGTTTCAAAACCCAACCGACTGTTTTTCGTTCCTGTTTTAAGGTTCCCTGTCAAGAGGGCAAGGAATCGCTTGCGATGAAAGAGCTATTCAAAGTATTAAAAGACCACAGCAACGCTTTCATGCAAGAGCTTGTAACCGCCTCCTACCAGCACTGCTTCATTTCGGAGGTCGAAAACGTACTAGACGATCCAGACTCAATCGACATAGACGAATGTGGAACAGAGAATGTCGTTCGCGTGCGCCTCGTTCATCCCGCAGTCAGGGCTTCTCTATCGGAGGCCGTCACCAAAATGCAAAATGCAAGACTGACAATTGATCGGTTTGGCTTGGATTCTAGCACCCCAGATACCGCGACATCAGAGCAACTAAGCGATGCAGCAGAGCCTCGGCTTGGAGACAAAATGACAGTACTGATTAACGACATAGCCATAACGTTAAAAAGGCTAGATTATGCCCTTTACAGGGGCACAATCTACAAGAAGTGTGAAGGCGCCAAGTACACATTTTCCCACAAGTGCGATGTGAAGGCTTTTGTAAACAGCTTGGCCGCCAACGAAGCTTTTAAGTCGAGGCTAATCAGAGATATGAAAAAAGTAGTCGACCTGCTGAGTGACCCCGACTGTGAAGTCATTCGTCCCATCACTGTGGACTACAACCTGATAGAAGTCAACCAAGGATACTGTTGGTCTGTCGAAAAACGAAAGTTCTTAAAAGACCCAATTCCCGCCGAGAAAGTGGGCCTAGTCACTCCGAGAGCCTTTTCGCGCTACGACCCGTTCAAAGAACCGAATCCGAAGTACTTCAAAGAGATCCTGCGAAACAGCCTGTCAGAAAGTGACACTGGATTATTCTGCGAAGACTTTCTTCGGCTTCTGAAGTTCAATCAAAAGAAGCACAAGGAAAAAGTACCGTGTTTAGTTGGCGCAGCCGACAGTGGCAAGACCAGCCTGTTTTATCCTATGCTGGGCATTATGCACCACAGCAATGTAGCTACAATTACAAAGCAGAAGGTTTTTAACAAGGCAATGATCAGGAAAGAAACGGAGGTCATTTTCGTGGACGAGGCATCTCCTTCGACGCTGGACGTGGATGACTGGAAGATATTGACTCAGGGAGGATACACAGCGTGCGATGTAAAGTACAAGACGGCTCGGTCTTTCTTCAACCGTTGTCCGATGTTTATGACGGCCCAGCAAAAGTTAAAGTTCAAGCCCGAAGACCAAACGGCCATGGACAGGAGGCTAAGATATTACGTTTTCAAAAGCCTTCCCAACCCAAAGAAAAAGGCCGCACAATGGCTACGTCAACATCCCATGGAGTGCATCGCATGGGCGGCCACGAAAGCCCGTGTAGCCAGCGACGAGGACGAAAGTTCAGAAGACTCGGACGAAGAGAGAGAGCGAGATTCGCAACAGGACGACGGGACGTTGCCAGAGATCGAGAAGGAGGTTCTGAGGACATTACCGCTGGCTAATCTCCTCACCGGGTCTTCCGAAATGGGCATGAGCACACCAGACCACAGCGACCCAGAAATGACCGTGGACGACGATTCGGACGACGAGAGCATAATCGCCTTGAGGACGGCCCTGGGCCAGAGTTCGCCGTACTCGCTGCGGCACCGGCACCTCAGCCACATCCTGGAGAATCGTCGTCGGGAAAAGGAACGCTCCAAAGAGCAGGACGAGTGGTTTTACCAGCGGAGGAAGGAGGGCTTGATTTCGAGGGGTGTGCCCAGTGAGCGCGCAGCGCTGCTGCCACGCGATGACACAGAACCGCTCCCCACGCCCATCAGGGAAAGTCTGGCCGAGATTCAAGAACAGAAACGCCAGGATCGGCTAGAGGCCAACAAGACAAGGGCGAAAAAAGTATTTGAATTACCGTGGCTGCAGAACACAGAAAGGGAGCTGCAAGAATGCATGTTGGCTCTACAATCCAGCTTAGACGAAGAAACGGCAGCTTCGATGGAGGCATTCCGAGAAGTGCTCCAAGACAAACTTAAAAATCACCACACGAACCTCGGCACCCTCAGGTGCAAAGAAGCCTTGGCCGAAAGAAAGCGTGTTTGCCGAATGCTGGGTCTCCTTAGAAAAGAAGAAGAACACCTGGTGAAAAGTTTGACGGAGCCTCTCCCGCTCGCGTACGTGCAACACAGTTTTGACGAACAAGAAGAGGAGGAAGAAGAAATTTTCATAACGCCAAAAACGCCATCGTACGTTGCACACTACGACCAGGAACAATACTGCCCACTATCACCACCGATGATAACGCGCGTCTCGGACGTCCCACTACTTGGAGACGACAATGGTGACCAGCAAACGGCCGACATGACAAGTGGTACTCCGTTGCGTGCAAGCGTCGACGACTGCGCGAGTTTAGAAGATCCGATGCGAACTCACCGTTCAAGAAAGCGATCCAGGAATCGCGCGCGCAGCCAAGAGGCCAACAAGAGGCCGCGAAAAACATTGTTAAATTACTTTAGTTCTAGTCAACAATAGAAATGACCCGCAAATTTAAAGGAAACGAAAATGTACTTCAAGCAAGATTTATCGAGCCTAATAATCGTTGCACAGAAATGTAAGCTGAAGTAACAAGCTACATTAAAATGTACTTTTTGCAATGATTCGCATTTGTTGTTGTTTGTTTCTGAATACGTACGATTCTTTGAGACACAACTCTAAGGTGCAAACCTTCCTTCTTGTGTGTCAAACACTTCCACTCAAAAGAAACTTTAGTTCAGCCCTCTTTTTTAATGAATCGGCCATCCTTCCGTTTTGAAATTTGAAATCGGGATCTCTTAGAATAGCCGTCCACTGTCCAAAACCGTGCTTTGTTATCCCCTTTCTTAGAAAATCGTCCTCTTCTTCCGTGAATTTCAAAACCCGACGAACTTTTCTACGGATGCACAAACGCTTCGTGGGTGGGACTTCCTCTTCCGGGGGCGAGCTTTTCTCCTGTTCGGTTTCAACTAAACGTGAAGCTGAACTAGAACTTAAACTTGAAACGCGAAACCTCGCGTTAACGTCCTCATCCACCTCCGATCCTTTAGTACCTTGTAACTTTTGTAGACACTCGTGGGCCTTCACAGCAACTTCGCGCGATCTCTGCTTTTGATAGTGAACTTTGGCAACAGCAGAGCTGTGTTTTTGGTCTTCTGACAAAATTCTTTGCTCTTTGCTAGTGAGCAGGTTTAGGCTTTGCGTTTCGACAATTTGACGATAACGTGTCGGATGAACGTATTTTCCAATTGCGTCAAAGACCAATTTGCTCATGACGTCCCCCAATTTGCTGTGTTGGCCTCCATTTCTCGTGACCAAAACAAAATCGCACTGGGGTTTTAGCATGGGTCTTACGAAAGTGATGTACCCATCGAGTACTTGCATGCTTGTATCGGTCAGAATCAACGAGTCAAATCCGTACTTGCTGGCAGTCTTGAACGTTTTCTGATCGATGAATCCTCCATTTTCCTTCGCTGCACTAACCATGTCGACTGTCAGGTACTGATAAGTCATAGGGCGCGATCCTTTCACCTTAATGAAAAGGTACACGGCTACAAATTTTGTCGCAAATGTTAGGTCCGATGGGTTGACTTGCTCCGGACTGGTTTTACACATCTTGACAGTATTTTCGTAGCGGGGCAAATGAAAGGTTACAACTTGCAACAATTCCTCCATCGTTGCCCAGTGCCCTCTTGCTTCTAGCGTTTCGATGTCTAGATCATGTGTCCACTGCAATCTCATCATTTTTGCCACTGTCTTGCGCGCTCTTTTCAGGTACAACTCTGTCGCGGATAATTTTCGAAGAACTGCATCTGATGCGCCATTAATTTTTCTGAAATCGATTAATTCAGAAACAGCATCTATGTAGCCCAATCGTCCACCATGGCCGAGCTTGCATTCTTCTTGCAGATAGTCAATAAACTTGAACAACAGATTTGGGGAACACAGGCTGAAGTCCATCACCTCGAAGGTCAACTCATCCTCGTCTTCGCAGCAAAACTTGAGAAATTTAAAGCATCTATTCACAATCTGTTGAGCTGGACGATCTTTCTTGTAACCACCGCCGCTTCCAGTCAACCAATTTGTGAATGTTTCGCCAATTTGGCCAGAGACTGTAAATAAAGGAATTAATGCTCTGACGGATTGTTTCGCCGTTACGCGCGATACGTCGTCATCTTTGTCTGTTACCGATAAGTTCTTTGGCACTTGCACCGACGAGCTTTTCGCTTCTTGCAGATCGGGTTTTTGGTCAAAATAAAAGAACCATCTGTGCTTGTTATTCACGTGTTTCCTACAGCCACGTTGACTTTGAAATCCTTCGTGTTCACAAACTTCTAGTGGACAGTGATACAAACGATCTGTTTCGTCTTTTTCCAAGTGAAGCCGTTTTGGTTTGGGCAATGCGCCATCAAAATTAGACCAGTCAAGCTTACTCTTCTTACTCATGTTTCAAGTAGATTAACGTTTGAGTAGCGCGCACGTTTGTTTAAATCAACTGTGAACAATGAAGTCATCATGCATGTTCAAACTTGTCACAACTTGCCCCTACTTGCCCATGCATGTTCATGCTTGCCCATGTTTGTCTATGCGTGCCCATGCTTGCCATAACTCGCCTCTACTTGCCCATGCTTGCCACAAATTGCCCCTGCTTGCGCGCCGTTATCACCATTATACAAATTTACAGTGGGGAGATACTTAAAATTGAGCTTTTTCACGATTTTTCCTAACAATACGTACTTAACTAACATTTATCTCAAGTGCACTTGACACTTGACAAGACATGTGACTGGTAACAAACGTTATTCCCGCAATCACTTATATTCAAAAGCATCCTTCCTTTAAGATGGAATAACTGAATGAAATGAAATAATAAAAAAAAAGGAACAGAAATGGTGAAGAGGAACTACTTTACGTAAAAAGGAACTATTTTACGTAAATAGGAACTAATTTAAGTAAATCGGAACAGGTAATTAGGAACAAATGTTCCGCATTCCCGCAAAAAGGAACAGCTCCAGTAAAAAGGAACTCATTAATAGGACCAATCAGTTCCCTAATTGAGTGAAAAGGAACAGGTTGTCAAAAGAGGAACAAAAATGTTAGGAACACTTGTTCCTAAGCCGCCCATTTAGGAACAATACGTTCCACCCGCAGGTTAAAATTCGGAACAAAAGGTTCTCTTTTAGTTCCACATGAACATTTTGTTCCTATTTAATATCAAAATTTGTTCCTATATAGCCTAAAAGGAACACGCCAATATGGAACAATTGGTTCCACGTTTTATCACATAGGAACGTTCCAAAATCAAATATCGGAACAGCAGGAAAAAACGAAAATCTCTTAAAAAGTATTTTAGATAATAAAGAAGACCACGAAATTGGGTACAAAGAATCTCTGTGTGGTATGCATACAACAGCCAAAATTTGGTTGAAGTAATCAAACTAAAACTTTCTAAAACGTACGAGTAACAAATTTAGGGAAACGTATAAGACATTCTTTCAAAATAACACATATAACTCGGATTCCGTGAAATCGCGCGCGTCAATCGTGTTCACCATAATGCTGATTGACATTAGTGATTCAGATTACGCGTTTTGCAGGTGTTGACGCTATCTGTTAAAATTGACCAATTAGAGGGTATACCAGGAGCTGGTATACCAGAAGCGGCCCGTTAAAGAAAGTCTGACATACAGGCTCTCCTTCCGCCTCTTTCCCCTTCCCGTGCCCCCTCCCTCCCTCCCTCGTTGTTTCTTCGCTCGCTCCAACATTTTTCGCTCGCCCCGACTATATGAGAGCCTGGAACAGGCTACTACACACCACATAGCGGCGGTTGCGTTACATTACACCACACATTGTTACGATTGCTTTATATTTCACTTCAAAATCCGTAAAGTTACCAACTTTCGACTGGTGACGGCTCTGCCCAACATTTCAGTTCTGTTTGGTTTTCATAACCCATAAGGCACATGGTTTCTACTTAATTAAAAAGGAAGAGGGTAACATCGGTTTACTCCGCACTTCGTTGTGTTTCTTGCCTGTTTATTTTTATTTTATTTTCCAGTCATATTCTTTAAGTCACAAACAAGGCTTTAGCTGGAAGCACGCCACAAGATTATATATTGGTGGTAAATAATTTGTATCAACATCAAATTTCTCCTTACAATATCAATACATTGTCAACCAGACAGGTGACAAGAATAACTTCAGACAATCATCCAATAGAAGTAGGTGTACCACCAAATTCTATTGATCAACATGTAATTTCTTCAATATTAATACATTAATAGGCGATAAGAATTAAGGAAATAATCAACTGATGAATACTAGAGAGATTTAGCAATTTAGAATCGTGTAATTGTTTCCCTCAAATGGCACGGATGATCACAGCAGTTGCCATTCTTTACTTAAGGCGTTTTCACGTACTTTTAGTCGGCAAACGGCAAAAAACAAGCAGACTTGTCGTTTGCTGTAAACCAGCAAAACCAGCATCTGCTTTAAACCAGATGCTCAATATTGGTTCAATATTGGTTCATTATCGTCTTGATATTGTCTCAATATTCTACAAAGAATAATCAAGCATTGAAAACGTTGTGTAACATGACGATTAGCAACGGAAAGTCTGGTGTTTCTTTTAATGTCACGCTTCTACTTTTCACAAAGAAAAGGAAAGCGCTTCTCTTAATGGGTGTGCGTGACACAATGAAGACAGAAGATGCAAAGAGGAATGCAGTCTTCCGTCTCGCTAGAAACCGTGTGATGACAATTAGCAAGGAGACTTTGTATTTTAATCTTGTAATCGGATTGGCCAAAGAATGCCGGTTATTACTTGGAAGCTAAGGCTTTTCTAACAAAGACAATTAATGCAATATATTTTTGTTTTGGTAGACAACAAAATGCAGGTAATAGAGGAGTTCACGCTCTAAGAAGCATCATGGGTAATCAGGGCAAGATGGCGGGAAATTCAAAGATTTGTGTTGGGATTCAAAGCCATCTAATTCTTCCTGAATTCATATATTTGACACTTTCTCTTTGAAAAGTGTAACTTTAAATTCAAAGACACAATAAGCTGAATCTGGAGTGCATAATAGTCCAAGATCAGTTTTTAGAAAACCTCAATTTTCCCATACATTTTCTGTAATTTTGATACTGTCGAATTACAGAAAATGTATGGAGAAATCAAGGTTTTCTAAAAACTGATCACGGACTTCTTTGCACTCCAGATTTAGTGTATTGTTTCTTTGAATTCGTAAGTTACACTTTTCAAAGAGAAAGTGTCAAATATATGAATTCAGGAAGAATTAGATGGCTTTGAATTCCAGTATAAATCTTTGAATTTCCCGCCATCTTGCCCTGATTACCCATGATGCAACTTAGAGCGTGAACTCCTCTATTAGAATAACCATTAATAATATAAGTAGAACTCATAAGATGTATGATTTAGGAGTATTTTTGTTTAATAGAAGGGTAAAAAATGTATATAACTCGGTTGGTAGGTAAGGGATGCCAAATTGTTTTGTATTCCACAAATTGGTATATTTTTTACAGATATTTAAAGCGACAAATCTAAGTATATTTTACTGCAGCGTGTTAAAGTTATTAAAATACAATTAATCACTTATTCATTAAATTAAAAATTAAGCGCTCGTCCTTAATTAGATAAATTAATTAAATGTCAAGGTGTCCATGTTTGCTGTATTTGTTATGTGTTGAGTAGATCGTACAATAAGTTAAAGTCCCATTTGCAGTGTAAATAAACAGGGAATAAATATTATAGTTAGTTGTATTTTTGTAGTTTATATAACGCAAATAAATAAAATTCTTTCAAATAAAAAGCTACTGAACGGTGCCTCGTATGGTGCTGTTTATGATCCAATTTTTCCAGAGTGGAATGACATTAATGTAGACAGTGAAACAGGACCTTAGAAAAGTTGTTAATGTTGTACTTAAAGTTTTTCAATAGCTATTTTTTATTGTACATCTGAAACTTTCTCTCATTCTTCAAAAATTAATTTGTGTGTGTGTGTTCTTTTTTTTATTTTTTATTTTTTTTTTTTTGGGGGGGGGGGGGGGGGGGGGGGGGGGGAGGGTCTTCTGAGATTAAAAGCGATTATTAATCGACGCTT
Source organism: Dendrophyllia cribrosa (assembly GCA_024195265.1). Lineage (NCBI taxonomy): Eukaryota > Metazoa > Cnidaria > Anthozoa > Scleractinia > Dendrophylliidae > Dendrophyllia > Dendrophyllia cribrosa. Next base: position 29,282,705 of record JAJLRJ010000012.1, read on the forward strand.
CGGCCTGTTTAACCGGCCTTCTTCAGGAAATTAAGAAAATCAAGGTCAATATGGCAAACTGTTGTTTCAGTCCGCCATATTGACTGTTATTTTCTTAATTTTCTGAAGGCCAGTTATTTAAATCGCTTTTAACCTCAGAAGAATCCCGAAAAACAACTTTTAATTTTTTTAACTAGATAATTCTTTTCTATCAAATATCTGAAAAGGGATTTCTTTATGGGGTCGGAAAAAAAAGCCGAAAAAAAAATTCGGCTTTTTTTTTTGCCTTTCTGTCTCTTTCTTTCTTCTTTCTCCTTTCTCATCTTGTCCTTCAGATCATCTTATCTTATATCTTCCTCCCTAATTCTCATCCTATTCTTCATCTTCCTCCGTAGATCTCATCTTACCTCCTCTCTCTTCTCTTCATCTTCCTCCGTAGATCTCACCTTACCTCCCCTCCCTTGATGCTATCTTCATGTCCCCCCTTACTTTATCCTGTTATCCTCCCCTCCCCCCTTAGTTCTCATCTCACCCCCCTTTATGCCATACTTACTAACATCACTGAGAAATTATGAAATAAAGAATTTTTTGTGTACACTTACCTGGAGTTGAACTCCCACCCGTCTGATGTGTAGTCCACTGTCCTTACCACTGCGCCATCAGGACCACGATGAAAAGTGACGTATATTTTTTTGTATTATTGGTTATTATTGTTCCCAGACTCGCCTCGGCCAAAATTTAATCCTAACTAGAACTAAGAAAAAACCTAGTGAAAAATTAAATTTACCTGCAACATATACTTTGTTGCCTAAATAAATATTCAAGCGTTTATTCCCAAGGTTCCCATGGGATTTGCATGTTAATTTTATGCGCGATAGAAAGAACGTGAGCACGTGATCATTCTATGCAACTTTCAAGGCCACAGCTCTTATAGAAACGGAGTAAATCCCCTCTGAATATTGAAACAATAGAAATTTGTTAATTGAGTAAAAATGAGCCATTTTTTCAAAAATCGAAGAGGACCCTTTTAAGCTCATTAATCATTTTCTATTGTTTCAATATTCTTACGTTTATTCCAAAGGTTCCCTTGGGATTTGCGTCCTAATTTTATGCGCGATAGAAAGAGTGTGCGCACGTGATCATTTTGTGCAACTTTCAAGGCCACAGCTCTTGTAGAAACGGAGCAAATCCCCTCTGAATATTGAAACAATAGAAATTTGTTAATGAGCAAAAATGAGCCATTTTTTAAGAAATCGAAGAGGACTAAGTTTTGCTCGTTAACCATTTTCTATTGTTTTAATATTCATGCGTTAATTGCCAAGGTTCCCTTGGGATTTGCGTCCTAATTTTATGCGCGTTTGAAAGAGTGCGAGTACGTGATCATTCTGTGCAACTTTCAAGGCCAGAGCTCTTGTAGAAACGGAGCAAATCCCCTCTGAATATTGAAACAATAGAAATTTGTTAATGAGCAAAAATGATCCATTTTTTTGAAAAATCAAAGGACTCATTTTATCTCATTAACCATTTTCTGTTGTGTAAATATTCATGCGTTAATTGCCAAGGTTCCCTTGGGATTTGCGTCCTAATTTTATGCGCGTTAGAAAGAGTGTGAGCACGCGATCATTCTGTGCAACTTTCAAGGCCACAGTTCTTTTAGATGTTTGCCGAGTTTCACGTTTTGAATTAATTTGTCCTGTTTCGTCCAGTTCTAAAACTTTACGAGGAGGGAGGCATACCGGAGAAGTAAGAAGATTTTCAAATTTGGTATCTGTGGTAGCCTTTGTAGTGTCGTTTGCCCAAGGGGGGGGAGGGGGGGGGGGGGGGGTGTACTTTGTATATTTTTGGTGGAGGTGTGCCGCTGGAAATCTGAAACCCTTACCTTATTCCAGACTTGATGCTTCATACGACTGATCATACCCCTCACAACGGCACATACCCATATATATATGTATAAATATGAGAATACTTTCTCCAGTTTGCGACAGCTAGCATGGGTGGGTCATGAAAGCATGGCCTCGGCGTGAAAGTAAGCAAAGAAAAAAATTGGAAGGGGGAGGGGAGAGGAAGTAAAACACTCTTCCTTTGCCCTCCACCCAATATTTAATAGTAATACAATTAACATGAGAAGGTTGGCTTGAAAGAGGAAGCATTTCCCTGGCTTCTTTTTATTGTCTATTATAATACATTATTGTATTTCAGTACAGTTTTCCAGTTTTTTGTCTTCTGTACATATATTGACCTCTTTCATAATGGCGGCCGATTTATTTATTCTTTTATGTGTATGTTAATTAGCCTCACTGGCCTCGGTATCATGTGCAAAATTCAAAAGAATTTTTACTCTAAAATGAGGTCAGTGAGGCTAATTAACATACATATAAAAGAATAAATAAATCGGCCGCCATTATGAAAGAGGTCTATACAAATTAGTAGAAAGGCATACGATACAGCATTAAACTAGAAAATACAGTATCAAGTTTTCTTTGCTGATCTTTGTTGACGCAAAACACAGCCATGTAACTATGGAGCATCCATTTTTGATATTGACTGACATATGCCCTGGGTTCTTGAATGGACTTTGCCCCTGAGTGTCATGTGTCCAGTTTGCAGATGTCTTCATACGGAATTCTATCAATTCGCTTCCCTCTGTGAGGACCCTGGAGAAACAGAAAAATAATGTAGGCATGTAATGCGTACAGAACTGCAGGTATTGCGCATCGCGTTCTTTACTTTATTGCATCCAATCCCCCACCCCTGTGTCCAATCCCCCACCTCTGCGTCCAATCCCCCACCCCTGTGTCCAATCCCCCACCCCTGCGTCCAATCCCCCACCCCTGTGTCCAATCCCCCACCCCTGCGTCCAATCCCCCACCCCTGCGTCCAATCCCCCACCCCTGTGTCCAATCCCCCACCCCTGCGTCCAATCCCCCACCCCTGCGTCCAATCCCCCACCCCTGTGTCCAATCCCCCACCCCTGCGTCCAATCCCCCACCCTCCCTTCCTTCCAATGCCATCACCATGGACAAGGCAGGTGACCACTACATATTGTGGGCTCAATGTTCACTGACCCTCCCTTCTGTTAGGTGATTTTGCTCCACTGACCCCTCCCCCCACTCCTTGCATTTAACTTCCTCCCACCCTCCCCTCCCCTCCCTATTGGTAAGACAGGTGACTTTTTCAGTGGTAACAGCTGATAGAGCAAGCAACTGAGTATAATTTGATCCCACTGCTACAACTAAATCAATATGCTTTGCGTATTCATGAGTTAAAAAGGGATCACGTTTGGCTGGGGTACTGGAGGATTAATGCACCAATGTACTTATTATCTTAACAATCTTAAAGTGTGCTATTGCAACCAAATCATGGTAGTACAAATTGAACAGTTACCCAATACTGGGATGACTGTGAAACCTAATGCTGGGATGACTGTGAAACCTAATGCTGGGATGACTGTGAACAGCTACCTAATGCTGGGATGACTGTGAACAGTTACCTAATGCTGGGATGACTGTGAACAGTTACCTAATGCTGGGATGACTGTGAACAGTTACCTAATGCTAGGATGACTGTGAACAGTTACCTAATGCTGGGATGACTGTGAACAGTTACCTAATGCTAGGATGACTGTGAACAGTTACCTAATGCTAGGATGACTGTGAACAGTTACCTAATGCTAGGATGACTGTGAACAGTTACCTAATGCTGGGATGACTGTGAACAGTTACCTAATGCTAGGATGACTGTGAACAGTTACCTAATGCTGGGACGACTGTGAACAGTTACCTAATACTGGGCTGACTGTTTCCAAATGTTCCTGGTCCACTCTGATCACATCTCCACTGTCTGACATCTTTATTACTGCAACAAATAGATTTTGAATATCCTACAGGTAAAAACAAAAACATGTAACAAGCATAACATCACAAACGCGAGTCACAACTACAATGAATGATCTTCCATCTATCCAGTGACAGACAAAAGGTCTGGGGACGAAATCCTATGGTGTGACCATTCAAATGAAACCCTTTCTTCAGAATGTCCCCATATTAGTAAGGGAGATTTCTCCCTGGCTAGGCGGTCTTTTGACATTTAAATAAAGTTTATGATGATGATGATGATGAGTGCTTTTGCATGGTACCATTTGTTCTAAATTTTAAGCCAGTTGTTGAAATCCTGTGGTGTGACCATTCAAATGAAACCTCTTCAGCAGTACTTTTGCAAGGTACCATTTGTTCTAACTACAATATGTGTAGTAAGCAAAACAAAAACTCTGCATTTTGGTACATTTATTTGCCATTTCTGCACAACTACAATGTGAAATCTCCTATTTAAGGTTGTGAAAACGGGGATGTAGATTCAGTTTTAAACAGCTGGGAATATAGAACAGACAGCCGGTTTAAAACAAGAAAAATGTAGTTCTTATATAGCTGCACTTGGCTTTTATAGCCGGAAAAATGAAGTTCACAGCCGGGTAATTTCCCCGGTTCCCGGCTATTATCTACATCCCTGGAAAAAGGCACTTTGAGCATCAGAATTCAAGACTGATTGCTGCACATTAATTTGTTTTAATACAAGGAACATTTTTTGGCACATTGTTTATTAACTTCCAAAAATTCTGGGGAGCATGCAGGAGCCCCCTGCCCTCTCCCACTACAGGCCTGCTTAAATCACAATTTTGTTGTGTTCATCACTGCAAGAATCATCTCATTCCAATTTTTTGCAATTCATAAAAGAATATCTTTCATATTCATTGGCATAGATATATGCCAGAACGTCTGTAACCAAATAGAAGGTTTCATGGCCGTGGCCACCATTTTGAAAGTATGGCAAACATGGCACAAAATACAGTGTTTGTATGAGAATTGGATGTCAGATATCTCTGGAAAAAATACTGATTTAATTTCTAAAATACATGTCTGGAAGATTAAGATGTCCTGTGAAATACAGCACATAAATTTGTGCTAGGAAGTGCATGTTTGCTTTTGAGTTTTCCATACATTTCTTTGCAAACTGTTTCCACAGAGTCTCAACAGTTATGCAGACAAATGTATAGAAAACTGAAAATGCCACTTCATGTATATGCTTCCCAGCACAATTACAAATGTACATCTCTCAGATTTGACAAAAATAATCTTTTTCTAGGTTTCCAAAGTTTACTGATTCAAAATACGTCAGAAATTAAACTGTGGTTCCAGAAAATATCCATACCCCCCTCCCCCCCCCCACATATGGTCAATGGAAATTCTAAGGGGCTAATAGGCAGAAATTTCCGAGGGGTTGCGGGGTGTCCACATGAAAAATTTGTCCGGAGGGCAAGGAAATTCACTGAAAAATCATAAGCAAGGCACAAAGTAAATTTATTGTACATAGGTGAATTATTTTGACAATTGCGAAACAAAACAAACGATAATAGTGACCTTTCACGCCAAAACGATATGAACGGCAAAATGCACGGCTACTGAACGGATGAAAAAACGGATGGCCAAGCCGTTTAAAATGGTTACCATGAACGGATGAATGGCTGAGGAAAAATTTTTGAAAGGATAAAGTTGAATGGCTGAACAGCAGAAGAATAATTTTGAACAGCTCACAGTGAACGGCTGAACAGCAAAATCATTATTCCGAACGGCTGGCTGTGAAGGGCTGAATGACTAAAAAATAATTTTGAATGGCTCACGCTGAACGGCTAAACGACAGAAGAAAAATTTAGAACAGCTGGCTGTAAATGGCTAAAACGGCTATTGAAAAATTGTGAGTGAACAATCAAAGACACAAAGGGACATACAGTTTCGAAGAAATTTGACCGACAGCTGCAAAGGTGATCTTAAAATGATAAGATGTCAATATCGGCAAGTTGTACAGGTGTAATATGCCCACTAAAAAAAAATTATCCTAATATTTAAAGAAGACAAACGGTTATACAAAACAATAGCTAGTGTGACCTAGTGTGCTAAACGCCCAAACGAAAGCGGTCGAAAACAGGTTGAAGACCAGAGTGTTCTGACAACAAGCGTGCAAAACCAAAATGATTTTGTTTGGGTCATTTACGCTCAATTGCCAACAGCAATTAAAATCAAAACCCGAGTCTTTTTCGGTCTTAAAATCAAAACTCTTCAAGTAAATTGCACGCTTAATGTTTAACATTTACTGAACACTTTATTAAGGACGATGAAACCATCAGATTAATACTGTTCAAGCACTGTATGTACTATTAAACCAAAGCGTAACTCAGCTGCATTTTGCTAAAATTTGCATACGACACAGTGTTGGTAACGCAACACACCATTTGTCTGTCCGCTTCTAAGAATTCTGTTTTCTTTGTAGTTTTGCCGGACAAAATTAAGACTAAGCTTTTCCAAACTCCCTGCTTTCATTTCCAAGTATCGTTTGGGCAATAGAATGACTATGTACTCTGGAGGTGCTTCTCTTTTTGAATAGCGAGATGTTTACAGTATATCCAAAAGGTTTCAAATTACTTTTGATATATGCAAATTGCGTGGTGAGCAAACGAAAACAAAAATAAATCAACTGTTAATTTAAGTCACTGGCCAAAAGTATAGAGCTCTTCCGATAGCCGTACAAATGGCTAGAAATGTTTTTAATTGTTTGTCAACGGATAAGCGTAGCCGTTAGTTTTTGTCTAAACAGATACTACATGTAACGGATTAGCCGTTCGAATAGCTGAATATTAATTTTTTTCCGAACAGATAGCCACGGCTGAAGATTTCTTTTGAACGGCTAGCAGCAGCAGCCGTTTGAACGGCTGAAGATTTTTTTTGAACGGCTAGCAGCAGCCGTTCGAACGGCTGAATAAATTTTTTGAACGGCTAATCACAAAATCACAGCCGTTCGAACGGCCTCCTGCCGTTTGTGAACGGCAAGTGAACGGCTCGAACAGATAGCCGTCAGTATCGTTTTCGCGTGAGAGGTCACAAATGTTGTTTGTAAACCAAGCAAACATTTTTTTAAACATGACACAGTTGTGAATATTGAAAAGGGTAAAATATTCACCATTGGCTTTCCATACAAACACTGTACATTGCGCCATGTTTGCCCTACTTACCTTCTATAAGACAGACAGATAATTATTCACTAAGTCACACAATGGATTGACACATGTTGGACACGAAACGTCTTATGAACTGTGTATCATCATTTCGGGGTCTACAATATTTTTGTCTAACTCATAAATATGTTTGGTACCTCGTCACGGCACTGTTTCTGGCACATTTAACAAAACCATCTTAACTTCTGCAATCCTTTAGCCTTTATCCTGTTTGCTATGGTTTTTGGAGTTAACGGTCCTGCCTTTTCTTTTCCCATACTGCAAAGATTTAGCTAGAAGAGCTTCAGTTTTCACGATAACGACAACGTAATAATTTTGTCCGCCATTGGAAGACCAACATTCAATGCGAGCTGTACCCGTTCCAGTTTCCAGCAGCTGCTTGAGCCCGCGGTATGTAGGGTTGGTAAAACACAAAATTATTGTTTGCTTGACAATATAAACTTGTTCTTGACATACAGTAGAAGTTCCTGATCATTCAAAATGCGAAGCCAAGGTGGTTCAGTGCTTTGAGAGTTTAGACCACAGGGGGTCTTAACTTTGAATCAAATGAATCAGTGTAGTAATTACAATTCTCTTGGCGCAAGATATTAGTCATATTACATCATATTGAATTTTTCATGCAAGGGACAAAATTGTCGTTTAATTGAACTTGTTCTGTCATAATTCAATTTGCGGCTGTAGTGATAACAGATATTCATACGTATATTTCTAAGTTTCCCTTGGGAATTACCTGCTTATCTTTTGAGCGTAAGAAAGAGTGTGAGCTTGTGATCATTTTGTGCAACTTTCAAAGCTACAGCTCTTGTAGAAACGAAGAAAATTCCCTCTGAATATTGAAACGATAAATTTTTGTTAATTAGCAAAAATGAGCCATCTTTTAAAAATCCAAGAGGTCCCTTTCTAGCTCATTAACCATTTTCTATTGTATCAATATTCATACGTATATTTCCAAGTTTCCCTTGGGATTTACCTGCTTATATTTTGCGCATTAGTGGGATTTGAAGGAGTATTATTTGAAAATTGAAAGACCCCATCTCAGTTTCCAGTTTTTTTCAAATGAGGCCCCCCCCTCCCCTCATAAGGGTAACTTTTTTTGGATGACTCCCCCCCCCCCCCCCCCCCCCCTATAAAACACATACACACACACAAAGCTTGTGTTTTAAACCAGTACGTTTATAGCGTTATCTTGCTATCATTTTTAACTGATACTTTTTATAACTGCCAATGAACATGATTACAATTAAATATGTTTAGATATGCGCTTGTTATGAGATGAATATTTAGAAATGGTTAGAAATCTGCTTTTCACAAATTAAAAGAATAAAAGGTTAATTTCGGATCTCCTAGTAATGGCTCGTTCTGAGCGTGTTGTGGCAGGCCTCAAATTTCGTAAATCGTGCTTTGTAGGATTGGTGCTTTTCTGCTTTGGTGGAGAAATAAACGTATTGTCAAATGCCATCAATTGTACAATTCAATCCGAATATTTACAGAGAAATTTGGTGACTGCTCGTGCCAGCTAGAAAAAACACAGCGCTCGCATGCTCGCAAAGACCATTCGATACCCCTCATATTCCTCGCGCGTTCGCGTTTAAAAAATCACCAGTGTCTCGCGCGACTTGCGTATGCGATAAGGTTCTGACGAATTGCTGGTTTCCTTGTGGTGGGTAGTATAAAAGCAATTAAAAAGCCGTGCCCTTCTCGCCGACCATCTTTGTGAAAGCAATTTAAAAGTCGCGCGAAAAGCCGAACCGAAAAACGTGTGCCGACCATCTTTTTTTATAGCAATGAAAAAGCCGCGCCGAAAAGCAATGAAAAAGCCGCGCCAAAAGGCCGAACCGTAAAAGCCGAGCCGAAAAAGTCGCGCCGAAAAGCCGAACCGAAAAACCCGTGCCGACCATCTTTTTTTATTGCAATTAAAAAGCCGCGCCAAAAGGCCGAACCGAAAAAGCCGAGCCGAAAAGCCGAACTGAAAAGCAATGAAAAAGCCGCACCGAAAGGTCGGACCGAAAAAGCCGAATCGAAAAGCCGAACGAAAAAAGTCGCGCCGAAAAGCCGAACCGAAAAACCCGTGCCGACCATCTGTTTTTATTGCAATTAAAAAGCCGCGCCGAAAAGCAATGAAAAAGCCGCGCCAAAAGGCCGAACCGAAAAAGCCGAGCCGAAAAGCCGAACTGAAAAGCAATGAAAAAGCCGCGCCGAAAGGTCGGACCGAAAAAGCCGAATCGAAAAGCCGAACGAAAAAAGCCGCGCCGAAAAAAAAAAAAAAAACCAGCTTTGCCAGCCGCCAGCCTCGCCAACCTCGACAGCCCCGCAGTCTCGCTAGTCAGCTAGCCCCACTGCCTCGCCATGTTGGCCGGCTCAGCCAGCTTCGCCAGCCAAGCCAGTTGCGCGTGGGTGTCTCGTTGGCTCGTTGGCAATGAAGTTCCGACGAATCGCTGGTTGCTTGTGGTAGCCGTCTGTATGAAGGCAATTAAAAATAGAAACGTGGTTTACACAGATGCGCATTAAGTACACGGGATAATTCTTGGGAACATGCGAGTTGTTATCGTCTTGTTGCTTTGCAAAAATTGCTGATTTTTTTTAGTTACATTAAAACATATGACAATTGTTTCTTACGCATGTGCATGACATACGTTATAAGTAATTTGGTCTAAATGGTGTATAAGTCAATGCTGTAATTCTCCTATCGGGATAAACGTTGCTTTTATACACAGCATACAACTTGAGGCCGAGCTTGTCGAGATTCTGTAAAAATAAGAGCTATTTTTAATTTAGAGCTCTTCCAAGGTTTAAGCAAAACATCGATCTTTCTCGCTCGTAAGCATATTGTCAATTTATTGCACATTTTATTGCGATTCCAAAGTCACTCTAACGAAAAGTGACTATGCCGATTCTTTATTACAATTCCTGTGTACTAGCCGTCCTCGCTTCCTGTAGTAAGTTTTTAACGAATGCAAATTTCCTGCGCGCTCATTGGCCGAGAGCTATTGTAAGTTTATAACAGTACAAATCACGATAGGGGTATCGAATGGTCCCTTAAAAATTTCAAGTGCTCGCAAAGTGGGGCCTTTGCTCAATTTGCTCGCAAAATTTAAGGCCGGCTCACACTAGCGGACATGTTGCGGGAACATAAAGCGGAGACAAGCCCCATCGTGTGTGCACAGCATTGGCTCATGTTGCAGGGACAGTACGCAAGCTGGTGCACACAAAGCGGATTGAGGTATAAAAATCACAGAGATCATTGAGGGCGCCTGCTACTAAAGGCTCATGGGATAATCAATGGCGCGTTTTAATTGGTTCATTTCTATTTTGTAGCGAGGACAGTTTGCAAGAGCAGTGCACACGATGCGGCATCGAAATGGGGGTCATTTTGTCCCCGCTTCATGACCCACGAATTCAAACCAGCTGAATTTCATGCAACATGTTGCATGGAAATATTTGTGTCCCCGCAACAGAACTTTTTCGCGAAAACGGGGATATCACACGAGGAAAACTGTCGCTGCAACATGTCCTCGCTTCATGTTCCCGCAACATGTCCCCTAGTGTGTGCCGGCCTTGCTCGCTTGCTTGTGCTCGCAAAATTTTTGCAATTGCTCGCGTGCTCGGATTCTCGTTAAAATTTGTCGATTGCTCGAAATTTCATAAATCGTCATTTGTAGGTTTCTTGGTGCAGAAATAAATGTTCTGTCAAATGCCATCAAATATACTATTTAATAGATCACAGGGCGTCCACAGATTGAAAAGACGGGGCGTATAAATTCTGATTTGAATAACGTGGAAGAGGACCGGGGGAGGTGGCTCTCAGAAATGAAATTTATCATTATAATGATACAAGCTAATACAGTGTTGCAAATTTACGAAGTGCTCGCTGCTCGCCTGTTGTTTTTACTAAAGTCCTCGCTGCTCGCAGGATGACTGCTTGTGCTCGCAAGAAAAAACACAGTGCTCGCAAAGATCATTCGATATCCCTCTTAAAGGGTTAAAAACATTGTAGATCAGCATGTAATTCAATGTTAGGGCAGCAAGATTTTTCATGGATAATACACCTTATTCATAAATGGCGGCGGATTTATTATTCTTTTGTATTTATTTTAATTAGCCTCACAAGCCTCGTTAGCATGTGCAAAATTCAAAAGAATTTACACGCTAAAATGAGGCTAGTGAGGCAAATTAACATAGATATAAAAGAATCATGAATCGGTCGCCATTTATGAATAAGGTGTATAAACGCTTTATCTCGTATCTAAAAATCACGAGGGAATATGTGATTTATCCACCAAGCGGGGGGAAGATGAAATTGGCAAGCAGCGCGAACCGAGCACTGTCTGCGGAGGGAACCCATAAAAGTTCACGAAAATTGAGAGAATATAAACAACTGGCTCAGTTTTGCTTACCAGAAAATGTTTTTGTTTAAATATTCATAGGCAATTTTCTCCGTTTCTTACACCTGCACAAAAGATTCACGCTTCAAACCCATTCTAACGCACTTTAAATTTGCCGGGAAGTCCCCCTTTTCTCAGAGATATTAACCCATGAATAAAAGGAACCTTTTGTTTTTGTAAAGCTGGCTCAGGTCTTTTCATTAAGAAATTTCTATTATTTGTCGATTCCTAGTAGTTTGTTTTTGCTTTAAAACTATAATTACACTGAGAAGCACCTTTAATAAAAAAACAACAACAAAAATATACAGTCAATTTTTTATTTAATTTTATTATTTTTAGCTATTATGTACACGTGCAAAGGTTCTTTATTCTTAGTTAATTGTTTCTTACAACCCCTTTTCCAATTGACTGTCGAAAGTAGTTTCGTTTTGCATTAAGTAAGCTCTGATTGGTTGAAACAACTCTTGCCGAGTGCCAATCAGAGCAAACTTAATCTTTTTTAACCAATCAGAAACAAAACCAACACCAATGACGGCATGATTTACGTGAGTTTTTCGCACTTGTCAGCGGCTGCATGTTTTCCCGCGCTAGACACCAGCTGCCGGTCATTTTCCCGCGGTTGGCACCGGCTGCATATTTTTTCCTGCGAGACTTCTGATTGGTTTATTCCGTTATCTGTGCATGCTGTGATTGGCCAAATATGATTGTACTTTGATTTTAAACTGACGACAGTCATCATAAAATAACTCTAACTACTTCGAAAAGAAAACCGTTTCTCTCAGTTTTATACTACACGACCTTAAAGGCGTAAATCTAAAAGAGAGGTATAGAGCTGTAAAAGAAAGTTTTCCTTTTTCAGTTAAAAAAATTTAAAACATTATACCAAGCAAATTAAATACGACTTGCAAGAATTATTTCATCGACTTAGTTTTACAACCTCAACATTTGGTATCGTTTTTTGGCTAAACTATACTAAAAGCGGAAATCTCACAATTTTTAGCTTATCCAAACTGTAATTATTTATCTGACGACACTACTAACCATTATCGGTTCGTAATGAGATCATTTCATTTGCGGAGTACGTCTGAACAGAACAAAACCATATTTGTTTGGTGGGGCTTAACTGGGATGTCAGTGTAAACAAACCGATGGGGAACCACATTTTAGCTATGATTTCCCAGGGAGATTAGACAGAAGTTGAAATTTCCCAGGGTTAAAAATATTCCCTTTAACCTTTAGCTAAGATTCAGTTGAGATTTCCCCGGGGGTTTGACAGAAGTAGAGATTTTCCAGCTAAGATTCAGTAAACCATATCTGTTTGGTGGGGCTTAATTTTATGTCAACGTAAACAAACCGTTCCAGTTTGTGTTACATAAGATTATGGGAGACCTTTTTAGGTACGATTTCACAGGGGGGATTGGACAGAAGTAGAGATTTCCCAGCGGTAATAATATTTCCTTACACCTTAAACTGAGATTCAGCTAAGATTTCCCAGGCGGATTTGACAGAAGTAGAGATTTCCCAGGGGTATTGGACAGAAGTAGAGATTTCCCAGGGCGATTGGACAGAAGTAGAGATTTCCCAGGGGTAACTATATTTCCTTACACCTTAAACTGAGATTCAGCTTAGATTTCCCAGGGGGATTTGACAGAAGTAGAGATTTCCCAGGGGTAACTATATTTCCTTACACCTTAAACTGAGATTCAGCTTAGATTTCCCAGGGGGATTTGACAGAAGTAGAGATTTCCCAGGGGTAACTATATTTCCTTTAACCTTTAGTAATTTTCATCGGTCGTTAACACGGTACCAATTTATAGTTGAGTCCCCTGTAACGGCCAGGTTTCCCAAGGGTTGTGAAGTTCCTATGGATTCTAATGAAATTCTGTTAATTCTTGCTTATTCTTTCACGTAATCCAAGGATCCTTTTGGCTAACGTCTCATTACTGTTTCTTTACTAGCCTTGAAAGCTTTTCAAATAACCGGTGATCACCATTTACTGTCGAGGAATGAGTCGGCGGTCTCAAAAGGTCAGCGTACTCTTGCAGCGCCTCCCGCAAGGCTCGTCGGACCTGAGTCGAGTTACAAACAGAACACTCCACAAGACGAGGATACAGTTCAATGACTTGATCCCAGATCCTACCGTCCACTGCAACACAAAAAAGATAAACAGAAAACATGTGTTACGTTGACGAGACAGTTACCCCGACAGAGCGGCTCGGATTGATTCTTGAAAGTGATTACGTGTTTGTTTCGGTGTCCCATTAGGGAGGGTTCATAATTTATGTACAGGGGGGCTATGTCGATTTCAGATTTTTTCCCTTGCAATTTTTGGAAGCCCCTCTATTACTCTATTGATTCTTGAAAGTGATTACGTGTTTGTTTCGGTGTCCCATTAGGGAGGGTTCATAATTTATGTACAGAGGGGCTATGTCGATTTCAGATTTTTTCCCCTTGCAATTTTTGGAAGCCCCTCTATTACTTGGTGTGCAATTTCCTCGACTTTTCTCGAAAATTGTCCGACTTTCAAAACAAAGCTAAATTAATTTATCTGTGACACATTTTGCCTCGCTGACTTAATTTAATTTCAGTCTTATATAGATCAAACATCATGGAGTGGTCTGAAAAGCACGATGCTATTTTTTGCCGGGAAATAAGCGGGCCGTATAAATACAAACCTCGAACAGTAGAGAGAGGAAAAGTATGGGACGAAATAGCCGGAACACTCAACAGCATCAAGGATCCGAAGTTCAAAGTCACAAAGCGACTGTGAAAGTGGCTGTGATTGTTGTAAATGTAATCTAGCACTTCGTTTGTTACCATGCTTAGCACCGGTACGGGTCTTCCAAAGCGCGCTATCATGTCCGAATATCGACACGGGTAAGCAAGTCTTCGCAGAAGCATGCAAAGACCTTCCATACCATCGCTGATGGAACGTTGTCGACACTTGAACACATCTGGAATCTGAAGGGCTTCAGCTAAAGCAGGCAGGTGATGTTTATCGACTCTGAACTCTGCAACACACTCTGAATTCTCCATCTCATCCAAATCAAATATAAACTCGTCATAAGGAAAATCAAGGTTTTTGGAACGGTTTAGGTCATAAAGAAGTAAATACTCGTCTTCTGAAATCAAATCATCGAACAGAGCTGCCGTTAACAAGTTTCTCGCTTCTCTGAAAAAAGCCATAGTGAAATGAAACGAACGCCGCGTCCTTAGCTTGCTTAAGTTTATATTTTCGCGCCAAAGGACCAATTCCCCCTCGCCCTTGTTTGCCGTCCTCGGTGTCGCCGTCCAGGGTTGCTTAAGGTCCGTATTGTCTTTTTTATTTGCTGTGATTGGCCAGTTATGATTGAAAGTAAGCCATAAGGAAACCTATCTAACGGACTCATATAAACATTGTGGACCAGGCTATTATACCAGCCTTTGTTAGCGAGCGGGAAGTGGGGGGGGGGGGGGGGGGGATACTCACCAACTGAGGGATTTTCTTGGACGGCTCTTTTCAGAGATGACAGCAAGGTGCTGATAGCCTTCATCACAAATGACATCTCTGCCATGCGAGTTCTGCAAATATTAATAAATCAAATAAATATCACATTAAGTGAATGAACAACAAGAACTGACCGACTTGCTGCCTGACTGACTGATTGATTGACGTGCAAACAGAGAGATTGACTTGACTGTCTGTCTGATTGCCTGACTGATTGTCGTGTAGGCTGTTTGGCTGGCCGACTTAATAACAGACTCACTGGATGATCAACTGATTGCCTGATTTACTAAAGGACAGACTGACAGATAAACTGACTGACCGCCTGATTGTCTGATTCACAGACGGACTTAATGACAGACTGCCTGTCTGACAATCAGACAGACAGACACACAGACTCACTTACTGACTGACTGACTTATTGTCTGACCATCTAGCTGACAGACTGACTGTCTGACAAAAGGGATTACTTTCTAAAGAAACTTTGCCGCGTTGGTTGGGAAGTGAAAGAAAATTGGCCACAACAACATTCTAAAGATTGCGTTTTGAGAGCTAGACCTTCGTCAGAGCGAATTTATCCAAGACAAGTGACTGACTGACTTACTAACCAACAAGATTGACCGGCCCAAGTGTCTGACCGACAAACTGACTGAGCTCAGTGACTGAGTGAATGACAGACTGACCGAGCTCAGTGACTGGTTGACCGACTGACAGACTGACAGACTGACCGAGCTGAGTGACTGACTGACTGACTGTCTGCCTGCCTGCCTGCCTGCCTGACTGCCTGCCTGACTGCCTGCCTGCCTGACTGACCGACAGACTGACCTGAGTGAGTGAGTGACTGTGTGTCTGAGTGACTGGCTGACTGACCGAGCTGAGTAACTGACTGACTGACTGACTGACTGACTGACCGAGCTGACCGACTGACTGACTGACTGACTGGCTGATTGACCGAGCTGACCGACTGACTGACTGACTGACTGACCGACTGACTGACTGACTGAGCTGTCTGACTGACTGACTGACTGACCGAGCTGAGTGACTGACTGACTGACTGTCTGCCTGCCTGACTGCCTGACTGACCGACAGACTGACCTGAGTGAGTGAGTGACTGTCTGAGTGACTGACTGACTGACTGAGCTGAGTAACTGACTGACTGACTGACTGACTGGCTGACTGACCGAGCTGACTGACTGACTGGCTGACTGACCGAGCTGACCGACTGACTGACTGACTGACTGGCTGACTGACCGAGCTGACCGACTGACTGACTGACTGACTGACCGAGCTGTCTGACTGACTGACTGACTGACCGAGCTGTCTGACTGACTGACTGACTGACCGAGCTGACCGACTGACTGACTGACTGACTGACTGACCGAGCTGTCTGACTGACTGACCGAGCTGACCGACTGACTGACTGACTGACTGACCGACAGACTGAACGACAGACTGACCTGAGTGCCTGACTGTCAGACACTTTGACTATCTGACTGAATGATTGATTGACTGGATGAACCGAGTGAATGACTGTTTGCCTGGCTTTCTGGCTGACAGACAGACACCCAAATGCACAGATCGTTACCTTGGAAGAGGACATTTTCCACTGAGCTTCTCATCTTCAACGTACTTCACTAACACATCGCTACACCGCCTGAGAAGGGCGTCAAGCGCTAAATCGGACACTTTGCCATCTGCCGACTGACTGACCGAGCTGACCGACTGACTGACTGACTGACTGGCTGATTGACCGAGCTGACCGACTGACTGACTGACTGACTGACCGACTGACTGACTGACTGACTGAGCTGTCTGACTGACTGACTGACTGACCGAGCTGAGTGACTGACTGACTGACTGTCTGCCTGCCTGACTGCCTGACTGACCGACAGACTGACCTGAGTGAGTGAGTGACTGTGTCTGAGTGACTGACTGACTGACCGAGCTGAGTAACTGACTGACTGACTGACTGACTGGCTGACTGACCGAGCTGACTGACTGACTGGCTGACTGACCGAGCTGACCGACTGACTGACTGACTGACTGACTGGCTGACTGACCGAGCTGACCGACTGACTGACTGACTGACTGACCGAGCTGTCTGACTGACTGACTGACTGACCGAGCTGTCTGACTGACTGACTGACTGACCGAGCTGACCGACTGACTGACTGACTGACTGACTGACCGAGCTGTCTGACTGACTGACCGAGCTGACCGACTGACTGACTGACTGACTGACTGACCGACAGACTGAACGACAGACTGACCTGAGTGCCTGACTGTCAGACACTTTGACTATCTGACTGAATGATTGATTGACTGGATGAACCGAGTGAATGACTGTTTGCCTGGCTTTCTGGCTGACAGACAGACACCCAAATGCACAGATCGTTACCTTGGAAGAGGACATTTTCCACTGAGCTTCTCATCTTCAACGTACTTCACTAACACATCGCTACACCGCCTGAGAAGGGCGTCAAGCGCTAAATCGGACACTTTGCCATCTGCCTGTTCCATGCGCTGATCCACTTCAGGTGTACCATTAACAAATGAAAACTGCAATAGAGTCTCAAAACAGGACTTGGCGAACTCTTCACGGAGAGGAAATCCGTTTGCATCTGTTCCTATTTAAAAACGAAAACAGTGAAAGGCACAATGGGTTTAGTGGGAACATACAAAACACTTCCGTTTGGATTGAAGCACGTGGAAATCGGCGCGCGCGATACCCACGCCGTTACATTCAAGGATCTATCCGCGCGTAACTGTCGAGACCTTGTTATAACTGTTTACTCTTCAGACACTTACCAGGGTCAATACAAGCTTGCATGGCAAGAGCTACAAAAGGAAGGGGGAGAGGATTTGGGTACGCGCGCGAAGCGTGCGAGGAGAGCGCTCCGCACTCCTACACGCAATTTTCTTTCTAGTGCTTGCCACGCAGAGTAGGACATCATGTCTGAATCTAAGGGTGCGTTAAGGTGGCTTAATACAGTTTATAGGGGTCACCAGATGCTTCCGATAATATCGATCACAGGTGACCATTTGTGGGAACAAGCAACAATTACAAAGTCAAAATCATCGTACAAGACAGTGGGTGTTTGTAATTTCACCATCCTCTGGTTAGGAGTGGCTTAAAACAAGCGACCGAGTGGTTGTCAGAAGACTGGGTTCTAATTCTATGAGGACGTTTTACTCAAAAATCACCCGTACGACCCTACCTCAAAATCATACCATTTAAACTTTGGATAAAAATAAACGTTCTTACAAATTAAAATAAAAATCTGTAAGAGAGTTTTTCGCATATCAACGAAAATATCAAAAATAGGAATTTCGAAAAATATTTTAAAATCTGTCTTACAGATTTTGAAAAAAAATTGTCTGCAGATCGATGTTGATGTATATTTAAAAATATCAAAAATTGAGCATAGGTCGTACGGCTAGATTTCGAGAAATTCACGACCAAAAAAACGTTTAGTACGATCTCCGAGCATGCGCAGTACTGCGTACACCACGGCCATTCACTTATCTGCGCGCGCGGCTGCTCGCGCATTACTAACTGCGTGCACGAGATCAGAGCTTCGTTGTTGTTTGCTCGCGCGGTATTGCTTGCGTGACATGCGCGCGTAAGGAAATTTATTGTCCCTCAAAACTGTATTCGGCCACCTTAAGTTGGCCTTATTGCGGGATAAAATACACAAAACGATCACGACACATCCCTTAAATCGTATTTGGAATACGAAATACACCTTGAATTTCGTGTCACTGACAACAAAAGTTATCAATAGAAACTATTACAAATGACAAGCTGCATCTCCAGACTTTTCCTTTCAGTCGTATTCCGGAACACGCACTTGGCAAGCAATGCACTCTCACCTCGCGACTCTCCCGAGAGTTCTCCACCCGTGACACTTAAAACACGCTCACCGCGCAACTCTCTCGAGAGTTTGACGAGCGTGACACTCAAGACACTTGTCACGAGTGACATTTCAACATTCACCAAGAGACACTTCCACCTGCCAAACGTGGCGCTCCCTTTGCGCGTGACTCTGGATACTTTTGTCGTACGTGACACTTAAGACACCTGCCTCGCGTGGCACTAAAACACACTCCCTCCACGCGCAACTTTCCAGACACCGCACAGGCGTGCCGCTGCAGTGTCAAACTTTATTCTCATTACCTCCACACTAAATTTGCTACAAAAGAGTAAGTAGAAATTAGAAATCAATCACACGTACCACTGAATGTAGCATCAGCAGCTGAATGTATGGAGCCTCGGTTCAAAAGTGCCATGACACGTGCCATGAAGTCCTTAGGCAGAGCACCAGAGTGAGGCAGGATTTCCTCACGGATCATGCGCAAAAGCTGTCAATCAAACACAATAATTTAGTGCCTGCTCGTTCTTAAAACAGACGTCTTTTTCAAGTGTTTTAGTGCTATTTATTTCCTTCTCAGCCACTGTCAGTCATCAAGTGCAGTTCCACGAGATGGTTTTCTCAGTTCACTTGTAACGTATTGCTAAAGAGAGTTTCTAAACAGTATTATTCAGTTGAAAATCAGCACAAGCACTGCTGAGCAATCCGAAGGTTGTGTCGCCATCATGACGCCTTTTACCTTGGGTAACAGAGGTTTTCTCGCGTCATGTTTTCCGTAAGACGTCGGGGCTGGCCGAAGAACAACAACGAGCGGCGAGGCCGAGAGAGTGTGTGCACCCAGGGGAGACGCCTTTGGGATACGTCCTGTTACTTAGCAACGCCTCTGACCAATACAACCGGCTTAGGTTGTGATGTGAGATGGATTGTTCTTCTTACCTTGATGTCCAACTCTTCGTCTGCTTGATGTTGTTCCAGTGACTGGTTTTCTGGGGGACTCCTGTTCAACCAAACGAGTATAATATTATTTAAAGCGGGGAGGGGTAGAGTAATCCAATGGTTTATTGTTTTCTGTCAGATAAAATGGCTTTTAATTGAGTGTCCTTAAACCAAAACCAAAGTAATCACTCTGACCAATCACAGAACTCGCAGACAATCCGATTAACCAATCAGAACTCCAAGCAAATACATGCAGCCCGCGCCAAGCGCGGGAAAACGCGTGCAGGCAAGTCACGATTGATTTTGGTGTTACTTCTGATTGGTTAATAAAATGGCGCAAGATTTTTTACCCAATCACCACGCGTAGCAATGCAAAACCAAAGAAACTGCGAAATTACATAGACACTCAATTTAAAATGATTCACTTACATGTCTGAAAAGAGAAAGTCTTCCAAGGCTGACGCTAATTCGTACCACATGGATCTGAAAGAATCTAAAAAAAAATGTTTCACGTCATTTTGGAAACAGCTACTTTATATGAAGAAAATACAGAAATGTCGTGGCCAAAAGAAAATAAAAACATTTTTAGCCACGAGTTGAGTTTACGAAAAAAAATTACGTGAGGTAACAGGTATTTTTTTATGAAACAAAAGTGGTGGAAATAGTTGGAAAATAGTTGTTTTTTCAATTCATCTTTTTTTGCTTGTGATATAATTGCCTAAGATAAGTGTCACGCAATCTCAGTTTACCTGGACGAGCAAGAGCCACGTTGAGTCCTTTACGCGTGACAGTCATCAAAGAATCCACGGCTAGCTTCCATGTGGTCTGGGACGAGCAACTGTACTTGAGCCGAAGAGGATTGCGCAAGGACTGAAAAATATGTTAAAAAGACCAATTCAACAAGAGCACTTCGTTTCAGTCACAAGATCGTAACAGTGGTTCCCCCAACTCTGTCCTTTGTATTTATTTTTTTATTTTTTTTTTACTTGATATAATACGGTAGTTTGTTACACGACTAAGACAGTCAGAGGGCCAATAACTAAAATCAACCAATCATAATGCTCGATTGCCGGTCCAATATTCTCTAAGTATTGGACCAGGCATTGTCCCGCATGATCCCGCTCGATCCTCCCGCCGGCAGGAGTGGGAGAATATCGGCCCTCGGTCTTTTCTGTACGGACGGCCCTCGCGCTTGGTCAATAAGATATATATATATATATATATATATATATATATATATATATATATATATATATATATATATATATATATATATATATATATATATATATATATATATATATATATATATCTCAAGATAATGGAGGACTTGTATTTTGTATTTGTATTTCTAACGTGGAAATATTTGACAATGAAGATTTGGCTGAGCAAAGACAATATTATATGACGGATGTGTTGTTTGAGACAACTGGTGAAGTTGTTCTCCATAACAGCTTATCACAAATCTTGTTCCTCATAATACTCAACTGATTATCCTTTCAACTTTCTTCAATCAATGCTCCTCAGCGTTACATGATTAATAAATGCTTGACTGAATGAATGACTGACTGAATTTCTGTCTGACAGACGTACTGATTGATCGATCGATGGATGGATGGATTGATTGATTGGTTGATTGATTGAGAACTGATAAAACGAATTAACTCATTTCATATCATACCTTGATTATCTTTTCCAGAACTTTCTCTTCAATGACCGCAGGCTTGGAGACGCATTCATCATACAAAGCCACAACCATCTCCAGACATTTCTCCGAGAAGGGCGTAAGATTAATAATCACCCAATCTTTCTTCTTCCTCCTTGAGGCGCTGTCTCCATCTGCTAAATCGTGAACGCGAGGTGCTTCCGTGGCGTAATCAAAAAACACAAGAAGCAGAGAAAACAGGGTCGGATACATGGGTTGGTTCGAAACATGAAGAACAGAGCCGGTTGAATTTGGTAAAGGTTCACGCAAAATTTCAATCGTGTCCAAAATCGCATGTTGCAGAGCTGTTAAAACAGTATCTTGAAAGGAAGGGACTAAAAACGGGGATTGGTCTATGGGAACCGGGATTGTCACTGATGTCGCTAGAATTTTCGCCAGTTTCTGCAAATCAGCTAAACCGAAACGACCGTATATTCTCATGAATAATGACGGAAAAATTTGTACTAGTGCTGCTAAGAAAGCTTGGGCTGGATAAGTTCTTGTTGTAGTGATTTTACCGGACGAATCGCGTCTTGTTCTCACAATATGAGCATCTGACATACTTGTGCTACCGATGCTGAACCAAACGCGCCATGCGTTTGACCATAAGTTTAAATCTTCGTCCGCTGCTTCGCAAAACTTGGGTTTTACTTTAAGCTTCGCGGCACCTTTTCCCGCCTTTTTGTCGCGTGAGTTGTCCACTGGGCTTGAACTTGCGCCCGCGCTCTCTTGGGTCTCGTTCGAGTCCTGTACAATGTCCTGAAAGCTCTTAAGAGCCGCCAGTGCAACCTCAGCTGATTTACTCAGAGCAGCAAACTCGATGAACTCCAACAATAGTGCCCATGCGCGCGGGAATTCCTCGAGTCCCGCCAAAATTTGGCGCCGGTTGTTGAAAACGCGCGCAACACCGCTCAAGGTCAGAACACGTGTTTCCGCCCATTGTTTTTCAGCCGTATCACGTGAATGGTGAATGAGAATCTTGCCCTTTGAGTTCACGGCATCACTGGGAGGAGGCACATCAGCTGCAGATGTGGACATGGTCTTGACTTGTTCCAGTAATGGAAATAACACCTGTTGTGAAATAAAACAGAAAAAAAAGATCAGCCATGTTTTTACATTTCCTTTTTTCGTTGCTTCTCATAAAAATACAGTGGAGAAAAAAGAAAAACAACAACCCCTGGTTGTTCAAAAGTCGATTAATGCTAAACCAGAATCAAAAGCCAACCAACGATTGCATTCTCTCATTGAAAGCATCTTCAAAAGGTAAATTTTATGCGAAAAGGTGAACAAAAGTCCCGCTGAAAACTGAAGGGCAAAGAAGATCTTCATTAATGAGTGAGTGATGGGGCAACTGAATTCAAAGTTGACATTAATTCTAGATCATGTTTTCAACAAGATAGTACAGTGGTCGGTGTTTTCTATAAGGTATTGTTTTTGAAAAACCTGCTTCGTGAAGTGGCATAACGATTAAATTATGTTTGTTATTCCTTGAGGACAATTCCCGGAAAACCTCGTTCCCGGGAAAAATTGATTCTCTGGAAGCGAGGTTGGCATATTCACCTGCCAAAGCACTGTGTACCACGTGACATTCTCCAGCAGGGAGCCATGCGCATTGATGGTTGAGAATAGTGTCTGTCCCGCGCTTTTTCTGACTGCTGGCCGCGGATCGACGCACAATTCACCCAGCTTTGAATAGAGGCACATCCACTGCCTGTCAGAGGGGGGCACGGGTTTGTCGTATTTAGCGCCAATATTGCTAGCTTCATTGGTACCATCATTTGCGGGAAACTCGGCTTCTTCCAGCGCGGTGCGAATCTTTTCCCGGTGCTGCGACAGAAAGTCGGAAATATTCCACTGGAAGACAATTAAGAACAACGTAGAAACCATTACTATCTTAAGTAGGGCCTGAATTCATAGGTGGTTTTCATGTTACGTCATCGCCGCCATGCTGGTGGACATAAACAATAGTTCTCTCATTAGCGTGACTCACCAGTAGACCAATAGCTGTTAAGCTGATGTTCAGCTCTTGCGGCTGCAGTCCAAACTTTCCCGCCACATCCACCACGACCTTAATACACGTGCAAGGCATCAAGGGAAGGAAATCTGTCACCACCAGCTGCAAACTTTGGAAAGCCACCCGAATAAGGCCCTCACTACAAAAAAGGTGACGAAAATTGATTACATCATAAAGTTAAAAATTAGGCAGTGTTTACACAGAAACAGTTTCAAATCAACATGAATTCACGAATCCAAAACATCATAAAAAACGATTAGCATAGAGCAGTTTTCAATAGCCCATTTCCGAGTTGCTCTTAGCCTCCTTTTCAAACCGAGGCCAAGTGCAAAACCATTCATATGGATATAAGTTTTATTTGCAAGCGAAAACTCATTCTCGTATGAATGGTTTTGCACTTGGCCTCGGTTTGTAAAGGAGGCTAAGAGCAACTCGGAAATGGGCTATTAAGTGTCGTAAAACCAAAACCGAAGTAATCCCTCACTGGCCAATCACAACAGGCGAAGCCAGTCCAAAGAAACAATCAGAACTCGTAGCAAATGCATGTAGCCGGCGCCAAGCGCTGGAAAACGCGTGCAGGCAAGTCACGATTGATTTTGGTCTTGCTTCTGATTGGTTGAGAAAGTGGCACGAGGTTTTTTAGCCAATCACAAACCGTAGCAATGCAAAACCAAAGCAATCGCGAAAGTACTTTCAACACTCAATTGAAATTCCACTCTATAACACAAAATGATATCCAATATCATGGCAATACGGCCAGATATCTTACCCTTGCTGGTTGGTAGCAGCACCGATTACTCCCAGCACACACAGCCATCCCTGACCAAGATTTTGACCCGTGGAATGAAGAATCTAAACACAGCAAAACATTAATTGTTAAGCTTGGTTCCCACTAGCGACGTAAGCGACGTAAGCGGAATCGTAAGCGGAATCGGAAACGCAAGAACCTTACGATCTAGTGGAAATCAAAACGACGGAAGCGGATAGTAAGCGACGGAAGCAGAAGCGGAATCGGAAGAAAAAGGAAACCTTCTGATCCTTCCGATTCCGATTCCGTCGAGCTTCCGATTCCGATTGCGACTCCGTTTTTTAATTTACACTAGAACGTAAGGATCCTTACGCTTCCGACTCCGACTCCGCTTCCGATTACGTCGCCAGTGGGAACCAGCCCTTATCACAAAAAATTGCGGATGTTTCTACGGGATATGTTTGTTATTGTATTTGTTTGGCGCAAATTCCATCTACATGTTCAAATGCGCTTTCACATCATTCTTCGATGTACTGGTCCTCCCCACCCACCCCTCCCCATCCTCCCATTTTTTGCTCTTGCCCCAACTTTCGCGCAGCCAAAGAGCGGAAAACTCTTCATTTGATGCGCAGGCTACCCAACTCAAACGATTATAAAAAAGAGGATAACCCACAAAAAAAATACTGAAATAAATAAATAAATAACCGGGAATTCAATGTCCTTATCTAATAGAGATATGGGTTCTTTAATATCGGATATCTGAAGGTGAAGAAGACATATATAATATGAAAATTTCCGTTTTCAAAAACTAAAACCCCTACCTGTAATACGCATTCTAGCTGTTTGTAGCGAATGTCAGAAAAACTGACACTGGACATTTCTTGAAGGGGACTCAATAACATGGACTGCAGTTGCTGCGAAAAACAGAAAACATGTGTTTAACGTCAACTCTTTAACTCCTAGAGTCAATTACGAAGACATGTAGTGTAGTTCTAACTTAAGAGTCTGTAAACGCAACCTATGGTGTGACCATTCAAATGAAGCCTATTGAGCAGTACTTTTCTGTGGTGCTGTTTATTATGCTGTACAAGGTGGTTCTAACTTTTGAGTATGTGGAATGAAAGCTACTGGGCAGTACTTTCCTGTGGTGCTGTTTATTATGCTGTACAAGGTGGTTCTAACTTTTGAGTATGTGGAATGAAAGCTACTAAGCAGTACTTTCCTGTGGTGCTGTTTATTATGCTGTACAAGGTGGTTCTAACTTTTGAGTATGTGGAATGAAAGCTACTGAGCAGTACTTTCCTGTGGTGCGGTTTATTATGTTGGACAAGGTGGTTCTAACTTTTGAGTCTGTGGATGAAATCCTAAAGTGTGACCACTCAAATAAAAGCTATTGAGCAGTACTTTCCTGTGGTACTGTTTATTATGTTGTACAAGGTGGTTCTAACTTTTGAGTCTGCGGATGAAATCCTAAAGTGTGACCATTTAAATGAAAGCTACTGAGCAGTACTTTCCTGTGGTGCTGTTTATTATGTTGTACAAGGGGGTTATAACTTTTGAGTCTGTGGATGAAATCCTAAAGTGTGACCATTTAAATGAAAGCTACCGAGCAGTACTTTCCTGTGGTGCTGTTTATTATGCTGTACAAGATGGTTCTAACTTTTGAGTCTGTGGATGAAATCCAATGGTGTGAACACTGTCCTTTTAAATGTGCTTTGGTTTCTTTCGCATTTGGTTTCTTTCGCATTTGCGCGTACGGTATTGAATATCACATGACTAACCAAATCTTGTTTCAAAGGAGGATTATGATCATGCGTCAAAGCTGAACGAACAAGTGACGTCACAGCCTCGGCTCCCCACTCACGCATCTTATTGTGTGGGTGCTGGCACACCTACAAAGATACACAAAACTTGCACAAGTTAGCCAAATCATATTGAAGTGACTGCTTTAGGTCTGCATACATTGCATACTTGAAGGATGTTGCTGAGACTCTCATAGTAAGGGGTGGGGGTAGAGCATGTCGCAGAGACCCTTGTAGGGAGGGGATGGGGCATGTCCCAATCCCCCCTCGTAGAGTATTAAACATATCACGTTTAAATTTTTGTAGAGTACTAAGTTTTCCAAGCTATGTTGATTTATGGAGCTGATTTATTTGTAGTTACATTAAACTCTGTTAAGAGAAACAACCATGTAAGGCGAACACCTCTCAAAGATGGACATCAGTTATTGGATGATTCTGCCGAATTTTACTTGTTCGTCTGTAACTAAACTCTCTATAACATTAAGGCCGACACCTCTCTAAGACGGACATCAATTATTGGCTGGTTCTGCCGAATTTCACTTGTTCATCTGTAACTAAACTCATTATGAGGCGAACACCTCTCTAGAGCTGACATTAGTGGTTGGCTAGTCCTGGCCGAATTTCACTTGTGTGACTGTAACTAAACTCACTATAAGGCAGACACCTCTCTAAAGCGGGCACCTCTCTAAGGCCGACATCAACCCTATAAGGCAGGCACCTCTCTAAGGTAGACACCTCTCTAAAGTGGACACCTCTCTAAGGTGGACGCCTCTCTAAGGCGAACATCTCTCTAAGAGGGGCATCAACTCTATAAGGCGGACACCTCTCTAAGACGAACATCAACTCTATAAGGCAGACACCTCTCTAAGACGGACGCCTCTCTAAAACGGACATCAACTCTATAAGGCAGACACCTCTCTAAGACGGACATCAACTCTATAAGGCGGACACCTCTCTAAGACGGAAATCACCTCTATAAGGCAGACACCTCTCTTAGGCGGACACCACTCTAAGACGGACATCAACTCTATAAGGCAGACACCTCTCTTAGGCGGATATCAACTCTATATGGCAGACACCTCTCTAAGACGGACATCAACTCTATAAGGCGTACACCTCTCTTAGGAGGATATCAACTATATAAGGCGGACACCTCTCTAAGACGGACATCAACTCTATAAGGCGGACATCTCTCTAAGACGGACATCAACTCTATAAGGCAGACACCTCTCTTAGGCGGATATCAACTCTATAAGTCGGACACCTCTCTTAGGAGGCAACAACAAGTAGCTTTATTTGCATGACTATAAATCCTTACAGTATTGCAAAGCTTTACAACATAACAAAATGAAATTACAATAATATAATAAAGAAAGGGAAAGTACAATCAGTCTGATTTGATAATTTGATTATTGCGGAGATCTAAGCATGAAATAATGAATTTCACCAAATCAATATTTACAAAATAATTACGAGAGTTCATTAATTCATTGGTAACTTCTGAAGTAGATAACTGTTTTATATTTGGTAGGTGATACCCTATTTTCCTGTAAAATCCGTCCCTAATAATTGAGTATTTAGGACAGTGGAAAAGGAAGTGAATTTCATCTTCAATTTCATTAGATCCACAAGTAGGGCACAATCTATCAACTCTATAAGGCGGACACCTCTCTAAGACGGATATCAACTCTATAAGGCAGACACCTCTCTAAGACGGACATCAACTCTGTAAGGCGGACACCTCTCTAAGACGGACATCAACTCTATAAGGCAGACACCTCTCTTAGGCGGACACCTCTCTAAGATGGACATCAACTCTATACTGCAGACACCTCTCTAAGATGGACATCAACTCTATAAGGCAGACACCTCTCTAAGACAGACATCAACTCTATAAGGCGTACACCTCTCTAAGACAGACATCAACTCTATAAGGAGGACACCTCTCTAAGACAGACATCAACTCTATAAGGCGGACACCTCTCTAAGACAGACATCAACTCTATAAGGCGGACACCTCTCTAAGATGGACATCAACTCTATAAGGAGGACACCTCTCTAAGACGGACATCAACTCTATAAGGAGGACACCTCTCTAAGACAGACATCAACTCTATAAGGCAGACACCTCTTTAAGACGGACATCAACTCTATAAGGAGGACACCTCTCTAAGACGGGCATCAACTCTATAAGGAGGACACCTCTCTAAGACAGACATCAACTCTATAAGGTGGACACCTCTCTAAGACAGACATCAACTCTATAAGGCAGACACCTCTCTAAGATGGACATCAACTCTATAAGGAGGACACCTCTCTAAGACAGACATCAACTCTATAAGGCGGACACTTCTCTAAGACAGACATCAACTCTATAAGGCAGACACCTCTCTAAGACAGACATCAACTCTATAAGGCGGACACCTCTCTAAGACAGACATCAACTCTATAAGGAGGACACCTCTCTAAGACAGACATCAACTCTATAAGGAGGACACCTCTCTAAGACGGACATCAACTCTATAAGGCGGACACCTCTCTAAGACGGACATCAACTCTATAAGGCGGACACCTCTCTAAGACAGACTTCAACTCTATAAGGAAGACACCTCTCTAAGACGGACATCAACTCTATAAGGAGGACACCTCTCTAAGACAGACATCAACTCTATAAGGCGGACACCTCTCTAAGACAGACATCAACTCTATAAGGCGGACACCTCTCTAAGATGGACATCAACTCTATAAGGAGGACACCTCTCTAAGACGGACATCAACTCTATAAGGAGGACACCTCTCTAAGACAGACATCAACTCTATAAGGCAGACACCTCTCTAAGACGGACATCAACTCTATAAGGAGGACACCTCTCTAAGACAGACATCAACTCTATAAGGCGGACACCTCTCTAAGATGGACATCAACTCTATAAGGAGGACACCTCTCTAAGACGGACATCAACTCTATAAGGAGGACACCTCTCTAAGACAGACATCAACTCTATAAGGCAGACACCTCTCTAAGACGGACATCAACTCTATAAGGAGGACACCTCTCTAAGACAGACATCAACTCTATAAGGCAGACACCTCTCTAAGACGGACATCAACTCTATAAGGCGGACACCTATCTAAGACAGACATCAACTCTATAAGGCGGACACTTCTCTAAGACAGACATCAACTCTATAAGGCAGACACCTCTCTAAGACAGACATCAACTCTATAAGGCAGACACCTCTCTAAGACATACATCAACTCTTAAGGCGGACACCTCTCTAAGACAGACATCAACTCTAAAAGGTGGGCACCTCTCTAAGGCAGACATCAACTCTATAAGGCGGACACCTATCTAAGACAGACATCAACTCTAAAAGGTGGGCACCTCTCTAAGGCAGACATCAACTCTATAAGGCGGACACCTATCTAAGACAGACATCAACTTTAAAAGGTGGGCACCTCTCTAAGGCTGAGAGTCAAAAGCTTGTGACGAAGGTGTGCAGCTTAGACAGAGTTCACTGTAGTTATGTCGTGCTAATGGGGCTAAAAACGTAAACAGAGATTCTCCTATTGGTCCGTTGCTCCAATACAGTTCAAAACTTACTGTCTGTTAAATGCACAAGGTTTGAAACTGAATTTCTTCAAATTCTCTGACACTGTATTTGATGCATTTCGGTAGATCAGCCCTACCTCTAGGAGATGTGCAGTCAGCGGTTTCCACAAGACGCGTGCGCGGTGTAAATTGTTTAAACCTGTTTCCAACAGCTTGGCCACAGCAAAGAGAGATGGTTCCTGAATTGAACGGGAAACGAGTGTTAGTTGAGTGTCGAAAGTAATTTCGCTATTGCTTTGGTTTTGCATTGCTACGCTTTGTGATTGGCTAAAAAATCTCGTGCCACTTGATCAACCAATTAGAAAAGGAACCAAAACCAATCGTGACTTACTCGCACGCATTTTCCTGCGCTTGGCACCGGTAACAAGTATTTGTCTCGAGTTCTGATTGGTTCATAGCATTGGCTCCCGTCTTTGGGGGAAAACGCGTGCGAGTAGATCACGAATGGTTTTGATTTTCCTTCTGATTGGTTGACAAAGTGGCTTTAAATGAGCTTTAAGTTATATAAGAAAGACTTCAGTTACTTTATTGCTCTGCGCTTGTTCCATGGATGTCGTGGACAATCTGCACAGTGCATCAACAAGATGATGAAGAGCTACATCGTCAAGATACCTGAAAAATTAAAACGAAAAGCGCCATCGCTTCAAACTGTCAATGTCTTTAGCACAAAGATACTAATTGAGGACATTGTTCTTAAGGCCCGTTTACACATGCGATTTTTGATGCGATTTTTGTCGCGCTCTCCAATGCAACTTTTGTCGCAAGTGTAAACGAGCGGCGATTTCCTGTGCGATTCGGGTGCGACATTTGCTTTGATTTGCTGTGATTTCCCAAAAATCGCCGCCAAGTTGCATCAGGTTTCGGACATGTTCGAAACCTCTGCGACATAGCGCGACATATCGCGCCCAAATTGCACTGAAATCGCCGCCCGTTTACACATGCGATTTGAAGATGCAACTTGTGCGCGACAAAAATTGCATCGACAATTGCGACAAAAATTGCAAAAAAAATCGCCTAAATCCGCGTTTACACATCCGATTTTTTGTGCAATTTTTGTCGCGCGCAAGTTGCATCTTCAAATCGCGTGTAAATGGGCGGCAGCGATTTCAGTACGATTTGGGCGCGATTTGTTGCGCGATGTCGCAGAGGTTTCGAACATGTTCGAAACCTGATGCAACTTGGCGGCAATTTTTGGGAAATCGCAGCAAATATCGCACCCGAATCGCACAGGAAATCGCCGCTAGTTTACACTTGTGTCAAAAGTTGCATTGGAGAGCGCGACAAAAATTGCATCAAAAATCGCACGTGTAAACGGGCCTTAATGGAGAAGGGACCGCGATTTCTACGTGGTCATCCGAGCCACATGAAAGCTTCACCATTTGCAAATATCATAGCAAAGGTTGTGCTATCGCCCTCAGTTACTTTAAAATCCTGAGTATTAGTCTGGCGCTCTACCAATAAGCTAATCATGCGGCGGTGAATTACAAGGAAAACACTTTACCACGGGCGTAGAGGGAGGGTCGGACACCTTATTGAGATTTATATAACGGAGTAACCGGTTAGCTTTCAGTTGATGTTAGGGGTAGCAGTTTATATAGTTAAATTTAGGACTAAGCAACCCGAGAAGCTAGGTGGTACAGTGGTACGGTAGGCTATGTAAGCCTAAGCCTAGCTGAGGTCACAGGTTCAATCCTGAGTGGTGATTTTAGATTTTACTTTTTACACTTAAAAATTTATTGAGACATTACGTTATATAAGTCTCAATAAGGTGTCCGACCCTCCCTCTACGCCCGTGTTATAGCCGAACCCGAATTACAATGTCCTGTATACAACCACTGAACCATAGAATTACACTGTACTCTATACAACTAAACCCTTGGAAGTAAACTAAAAATGAATGCTGTTATCGAAGACTCACTTGGACGTTTCAAAGAGTCTTGATAAGATGGCCGCTAGAACAGGAAGCTCCGCCATCATTGCTT
This sequence comes from Dendrophyllia cribrosa, assembly GCA_024195265.1. Lineage (NCBI taxonomy): Eukaryota > Metazoa > Cnidaria > Anthozoa > Scleractinia > Dendrophylliidae > Dendrophyllia > Dendrophyllia cribrosa. The sequence continues at coordinate 29,314,285 of JAJLRJ010000012.1, forward strand.
GGGTTATAACCTGTAATTGACAAAAATATTCTCTAAGGAAAATGGTCAAAACTTTAGACCATTTTGGCCCCACAATAGACCCTATTCATAAATGGCGGCCAATTTATTTATTCTTATATATTCATGCTAATCAGCCCAACTAGCCTCATTTTAGAGCAAACATTCTTTTGAATTTTGCACATGCTAACGAGGCTAGTTGGGCTGATTAGCATGAATATAAAAGAATAATAAACTGGCCGCCATTTATGAATAGGGTCTATAGGCTACTTTCCATATATTAAAATTCAACTTGATAGCGAGGCCTGGAGGACAAAAACAAAGGGAATGAAAAAAGATATCCCTGGAGCGACTTTGCCCCGCAAACTTTAAGAATGAACAGCACAATGCGTGCAAGATCGGCTTAAGGCAACTGGTTTTTTTGCTGACTTTTTAACACACGTCGTGCAAAATGCTGTTTTGCTAATTGAACTTTTTAGATGCACGTGCAATATTGTTGTTAAGGGCCTGGTCGCACTACAGTCAAAAACAAAAATTAGCCCGTGCAAAATGACATAAAAACAAAAACATTCCACAAAAAGCGTGTCCCACCAGAGCGGTTTCTTTTGTTTTCCTCGATTTTTGCACGGGCGGATTTTTGTTTTTGACTGTAGTGCAACCATGCCCTTAGCTAATAAAACTCTTTGATGCACGTGCTAAAGTGTTGAAACTTTCAACGCACGTGCAAAAAATGCTAATTTTGCCAACATCCTCGTTGCCGTCACTCACTCACTAGGGAACTTAAGTAACCATGACGGCGACGGCAGCGACAACGGCACAATTTAATGAGATTTAATAGGTTTAATAGGTTTAATGAGAGAAAACAATGCCTTTGCACGTGCGTTTTACATTTTGGTACATTTCTTTGCCGTTACCTGTAAAGCCTGGTTTCCATATAATCGCAACGATCGCTGCGATTCTTGCGACCCTTGCGATCATATGGAAACCAACACGTTGCGATCGTTACGATCCGTTGCGATTGCGATCGCAGAGATAGAAGATCGTTGCGATTATATGGAAACCAGGCTTAAAACAACAACGTGAAATGATCAAATTATAGGTTTTGTGGAGAACTCAGACAGGACCCACCATTCCACAAAAATGTTGACGATATCTTTATACCCCCGCCTCTCTCCTCCACTAAAAGAGATGGTGTCTTGGCTGTATAGCCGCCACTAAATCGTCGGTAAAAACTGAGGAAAAGACTTATACCTCCCTGTGCCATTTTAATAATAATGGAAGCTTCAGCAACGAAGAAGAATAAAAGTCTTATCTCAAATTTTCAGATCAATAAATTTTGTTCATCAAGATCATCAGATACTTTCATGGTTTCTTGTATAGCCTCCCCTCCCCCCCCCCCCCCCCCCCCTCCTTTACCCCTATCCTCATCGAGAATACTTGTTAGGAATTCATCCGCAAACTTTAAAGTAAGAACCACCTTGTACAGCATAATAAACAGTACCACATCAAAGAACTGCTCAGTAGCTTTCATTTGAATGGTCACACTTTTCGATTTCATCCACAGTCTCAAAAGTTAGAACTACCTTGTAAAGTATAATAAACAGTACCACAGGAAAGTACTGCTAAATAGCTTTCATTTGAATGGACACACTTTTGGATTTCATCCACAGTCTCAAAAGTTAGAACTACCTTGTACGGCATAATAAACAGCACCACTGCAAAGTTCTGCTTAATAGCTTTCATTTCAATGGTCACACTTCAGGATTTCATCCACAGAATCAAAAGTTAGAACAACTTTGTACAGCATAATAAACAGTAACAGGAAAGTACTGCTCCATAGCTTTCATTTAAATGGTCACACTTTAGGATATACGACTCGACTACATTGTTGTAGGTTCCATTCTTGGATAATTTTTTTTGAGATCTCTCAGCTGAGGAAGGTAAAAATGAAAACTGTTCTGATCCCAGTTTTTTCTTTTCTTTTTATCTTCTTTTATATTCCTTACCAAGTTAGGTGCTTCACTGGTGGGCATGGCTTTTAGCGTCCCTCCCGCAGACGGCTTGAGACCCAAAATCCACGTCAGATGCTGTAAAAAAAAAAGACTCAATTCTGTAAATATTACCTTATTCGTACTAATTTTCGCAGGAACTTAATTTCATGAAAATGGAACAGGCATATTTTGCGGGACTTAAATTTCGAGAGATATGGCAAAAAAATATGTTAAAAGGAACTAAATTTCGTTAATTTCCGTGAAAACCATTTTTTCGCGGGTCTTTAATTTCGCGATTTTGAGAATCGCGAAAACTAAGTCCCGTGAAAATATTAAAGTACGAATAACTCAATAAGGCATTATTGATTGCATACTGCAGAAGTGAGTCAAAATACGAGGCAAGGCATTCAACATCCTGTTAATGCAAAATTGTCTCCTCCCACCCCTCCCTAGTCATTCGCATTTTTCTCAATTTTACCAGTCTCTCAATTAGCCCTTTACTCATCCGGTGGAGGAGGCTAACAAAAAGATATCTCGTTCTGTTGTATGAGGTCAATACACTCTGCTTGATTTAATTCTGTTTACTTGGTACCTGTCCCAGAAGGGGGGGGGGGGGGGTACTCTGTATATTTTTGGGTGGGGGTGTGCCGCTGGGACTCTGAAACCCTTACCCTATATTAGACCATGTTAATGTCCCGGGGGGGGGGGGGTACTCTGTATATTTTTGGGTGGGGGTGTGCTGCTGGGACTCTGAAACCCTTACCCTATATTAGACCATGTTAATGTCCGGGGGGGGGGGGGTACTCTGTATATTTTTGGGTGGGGGTGTGCCGCTGGGACTCTGAAACCCTTACCCTATACCAGACCATGTTAATGTCCGGGGGGGGACTTTGTATATTTGTGGGTGGGGGTGTGCCGCTGGGACTCTGAAAGGCTTACCCTATACTAGACCATATTAAAGTCCGGGGGGGGGGGGGGTACTCTGTATATTTTTGAGTGGGGGTGTGCCGCTAAAGCCCTGAAATCTTTAACCTATACCAGACCATGTTCAGCTGATTTTGCAACCCTATATTAGACTAGACTACCTTAAGGGAAGGCTCTATATCTTCCGAGTTTTAACTCCTATTCTAGACTTAATTCTTCATACCTGATCAGTTTCTCGGCAAATGATACCCTATTCTAGACCATAACTCTCTGATTTTTATACCCTATCCCAGACTAAACTGCTTGAAAACCATACCCTTCATCGGCACATACCCATATAGCTCATATATGAGAGTACCTGTCCACTTCATACCAGTAAGACATATACAATGTAGGGGAAGTTCATTTCTGAGCAAAAACTAACCTGTAATGTGGTGAGGACCATATGCCAGGCAGTACCCAAAATTCCTCCATGGCAGTGGGCAAGGCTTAGCAGTGAACGCATGCACTGGATGTTCTTTGCTGTCAACTAAAACGAAACAAATCATTTTAACCCCTACATTTAAGCGCAGAACTACACGTTACGTAGATGTGGCATTCTGTCAACTTTCAGTCTGTGTTCACATTAAATCCAAGTGACCATTACACAAAGCAGTACTTTCCTGTGGTGCTTTTTATTATCCTGTACAAGGTTGTTCTAATTTCTAAGTCTGTGAATGGAATTTTGAAGTGGGGTCATTCAAATAAAAGCTATTAACTGTTAATTGTGCTATAAAAAGTAGTTGTAATGTTTGAGTCTTTGGATAAAATCCTAAAGTGTAGCCATTCAAATGAAAGCTATTGAGCAGTACTATTCTCGCCCGTGGTGTTTCGTTTAGAAATGAACTACCAGAACTTACAGACACAGGACCATGACTGGATCCAAGTGGGGTCCCTGTGAGCACCGCACCAGACCCAGAGTCCCCTGACAAAGTCCTCCCCAGGCCCCTGTGTTCTCCCCCCTGTGATTCAGAAGGGGCCTGAGATCCACTTGGAATTCTGACATAAGACACCTGAGCGGTACCGGAGTGGGGATTCACTACTGTCAGGGTGTAGTGTGGGGGCAATGCTGCCTTGCAGAGTGAAGTGATAAATGCGTCTCTTGGAGTTGTAAGATTTATCATGCCACAAACATTGGCATACAGTTGGTAGGACTTGAGAATAGCTTCTGTGGCACTTTCATCATTACTGTAAAATAAAGAGATTTTTGACAGTTTTTTTATTTCTCTTTACTGATAACCATACATATCTTTTCATATTAGTTTAGAGAATTTAGCAGCTTATCAAAATAATATCCCAAGTTAATGATTTTCTTTATTCTGATCATCTGTCTGCTTGACAATGTATTGAAATTGTAAGGAGATATTAGATATTGATCACTAGAATTTGGTGGTACATTAAGACAATATCCCCTAGTTGATGATTTTCTTTATTCTCGCCACCTGTCTGCTTGACAATGTACTGATATTGTAAGGAGAAATTAGATATTGATCACTAAAATTTGGTGGTACATCCCCAAGTTGATAATTTTCTGTATTCTCATCACTTGTCTGCTTGTCAATGTATTGATATCGTAAGGAGAAATTAGATGTACATACCTCGCCTCTAAAAGTAGAGAGAGTGATGCCAAAATTCCACACCAAGAAGCCAACACCATCTCCTGGAATAAGTCAGGTGTCTTGGAACCTACAAACCACCAAAAAAATTAACATACATGTACTATCAACCTCCCGTAAATGAACACCCACAGGAAGCAGAAAAATGTCTCTGTAGCTGGAGCTGGTCACTTACAGAAATGATTCTCATAACGAGGAGAATTTAAACAGGGTTTTGTCATGAAGGCAGCCCTAAGTCAGTATATATTCATATTTGTCAATGGAGACTGACTCCGTTTTCACTCACTTGAACGGTGGCCATGTTGGAGTGCTAAAACAATAGCAAATAACATTGTTTCAATAAGAATAGAGCTAAAGTCCCATAGGATTAGTTTAGGACACCAATATGGCCACGATTTCATTGTTTTGGGACACCAATATGGCCGCCATGATGTCACGTACAAACACTTTATAGGGGAATCTTTGCTGACATCACTGACTACATTTTGAGTTCCCTCATAAGCATAAAATTTATCAAACAATAAGCTACTAAATAATGGACTACATATAAAATTAAAAGAGCATGTTACACTTGGTAATCAGACAGACGTGAGTGTAAATATTAGTTAATAAAATCACAATAGATATGAACTGTGTAGCGCCAATTATATCAAATGAATATGTTTAAAAAAGTTATAAAAGCGCTTTTGAAACTAAATGTTCAGACGTTTCAGGACTTCTGTCCCTTCCTCAGTGAATAGCCGTAAACTGAAAACGTGCGTCAGCTGTTTAAATGTTCCAAATGTCGCCATGTCGCAACATTGTAGTGTGTACGGATGAAGTCTAAATCAAACTAAAGTCAATGTTCATGCCGTGTGGTTGGAGGGTTTGGCATTTGAAAATTAGACGACACATCCGCGCTGCGTCTCTCCGTGGTACTTTTAAAATCTGTTGTAATCACGGACACCATCATGTCATCGGTTGTGTGTCCGGGAGATGAGAAGTGTTTAGGGACGGGCAGGTCTGCTTTCTTTCGTACCGATCTGAGATGCTGGCAGAATCTGTCGCCGAGCCTACGTCTAGTTTCACCGATGTAACACAGGGTACATGTACGACAGGCAATGATGTAGACAAGGTTACTGGTCGTACATGTAAACTTCTGTCGAATTGTCAGCGGTCCACCAGGAGTGTTGATCAGGGCCGCTGAATTGGTGTAGGCGCAGGTCCTGCAACGTGGACGGCGACAGGGAAAGGTTCCATTAGAGTCAACTCCCGTATTCGAGTTGGATTGAAGATTGCTGTGGACCAAGGAGTCTTTTAAATTGGAGTCGCTATGGTACGCACCGAGGACTCGCAAGCTACGAAAGATTTCCATGGTCTCAGGATCAGATTTGAGGATTTCAAAGTTTTTCATAAGGATGTTCTTGACACAGCTGTTGGTAGGGTTGTAGGTAAGTATCAGGGGGATGACTTCTTTGTTGGTGCTTGCATCGTCAGATGGTCGCATTGCTGCCTCTCGGGAGATTGTGCTGACGCGTTGGAGGGCTCGATCTACGACTGTTGGGGGATAGTTACGGTGCAGGAAGAAAGATGCCACTTCCTTGCTTTTGTTGATGAAATCGTTCTCTTGGCTTGATGTTAAAGTGTACCTAACCCCAAAATTTTGTTTTCGCTTAATCAACTCTATGTACGTTGAAAAGTTGAATAGTTAAATATTTCTTGTTTTTAACATTGCGGTAGTGAATTATAGAGGTTTGAATTTACAAAATGTTAATAAGATGATGTCAAATCAAGACTCGTTTATTATACAACTACTTGTTTCCACCGTCAAGCAATATTTTTTTACAAATCAATTGACTATTAACAGTTTTTATTTAGTATTTCTTAAATTGATTATCCTTAAGCTGTGAACTGCGTATTGTATATTAAATTGAAGTACAGTGGAACCCCGTTAATACGGTCACCAACGGGCCATGAAAATTTGGCCGTAGTAACGGGGTGGCCGCATTAACGGGGTTTCATTATAAGAAAATGTATGGGTGCGCGTTTCGCCGTGACAAGAACAAGTGACCGCAATAACGAGGTGACCGTAAGGCGGGGTTCCACTGTAGAAATAATGGTACTGTAAGTCTTGATTTGACGTCATCTAATTAGCATTTTGTAAATTCAAATCTCTATAACTCACTAATGCGACATTAAAAACAAGAAATATTTCACTATTTGACTTTTAAACGTACATTGAATTGATTAAAAGAAAAAAAATTGGGGGTTAGGTGCACTTTAAAGACTTACATGTAGCTTTGTGCTGGGGCTGGGTACACATCTAACCTACTAGAACAAATACTGATTTAACCTGAGACCACATTACATGTATACTTGTACCTACTGCACCTGGTCAAAGTGCTCAATCAAAGCACTACCTACCATTTTCACTTTCCGTGCCTTCTTTAGCAGCAGCTTTGATTGTGTCTGTTCCAACCCCTGTCTCATTTGCTGTTCTCAATACTACTTCTGGTTCAATCCATCCTGCCACAGCCTCCCGGTTAGATGAGCCATCGTTTTCTTGAACAAGCACATCAAGACTTTTGACAATCTCCAGAAGGCAGGCAAAGGCAATAGACAGTGTGTAACCATCAGGGATTGAAGAGCACTCTGGTCTTTCTAACTGTTCCAGGCTGTGAAGTAAAAAGGAGTTATTCAGTGAAAAATTGTGGTTTACTTTTTAAGCCTGAAAGGGAGAAAAATATGGATTAAAACTATCTGTAAAAATAATTTCCTGTCACATTGCAGTACTTTCAACTAAATATGTGTTTATTGTAACAATAGTCTTACTAGTTTTTTCCTTAAATCTAAGCTTTTGATGGTTCCTTTCATAACATGCAAAAGTAAGAATGTACCATGTAAAATTTTACTGGGGGTCCTTTAATTGCACTTGTTTTGATGTGTTAGCGCAGGGTTGTCAAAAGTAGCTAGCTGCTTTGTGATATCGGCCGGCTACTTTGCTTGGCAGTTCCTTAGAGGAGATGGCATTTTCTTTCCCAAAGTCAGTCAGTTACTTTCAAAGTCAGACATCTACTTTAAACTTTTCTGACAACCCTGGACTGTTATGCCATACATTATACATATTATATAATAATAAATTATATTATTTTAGTGGGCTGTGAGTCTGTGGATATAATTCTAGAGTGTGACCATTCAAATAAAAGCTACTGAGCAGTACTTTCCTGTGGTACTGTTTATTATGCTGTACAAGGTGGTTCTAACTTTTAAGTCTGTTGACGAAATCCTAAAGTGTGACCATTCAAATGAAAGCTACTGAGCAGTACTTTCCTGCAACCTCGTTCCCAGGGGCTTCTCGGTTTTCAAAATGGCGGTTTGTGAGGAGAAACCCCTGGGACATAGCGATCTAAAACGACCGCTGATTGGTTAATTAATCCTGATTCTTACATCTATTCTGATTGGTTTACGTTTTTCTAAGAAAAGATGGCGGATCACGGTAGGTTCTTCGAGAAACCAAAACAATGCTATAACGAAGGTCTCCGAGACGTGAAAGTTGAACAGTTTTCCTGAGTAACTGTTAACAAAACTGCAGCTGTTCCTGACGATGCGGCTATGATCCAACAAGCGTAAGATTTAGAGATAATTCGCCGATTTTCAGGCTTTTAGCTTTGCGTAACTTTACGGGTGGCGAATGGTAAGTTCGAGATATTTTTTTCTGCGAGCCCTACACTTTTAAACTTTCAAAATGCGAGGCGGAGAGAAAGGCTATATGGAAAGGCTTTTCCAAATAAATCGAGACACCGGGACGTGGAGAACCGCTCAAATAACCGAGACTGTGAGACCCATAAGCTTAATTTTTTGAAAGACCATTCGCCACTCACCCCCCGGTACGTGATAATTTATAGAATTTTGGAATGACTGGAATGGGAATGCTGGACGTAATGTAATTTAATAGAGTCTAGAATACTGGCTGAACCTCGGTGTAAAAACATGTCTTGTTTTCTACCTATTGTTTTATACAGTTTGTTTTCTTTGTTTTTCAGTTCATTTATGGTGTCATAAATAAAGCCGAGCCGACCGCCAATTGTTTGCTATTCAGTTACTTATTCACTTGTGACAGCTTGACTGAAGTTAAGCTTAATTTAGTTTTAAAACATGTCAATCAAAAACAAAACAGGTATGCATTCCTCAAAATGGCAAGATTTTTTAATAGTATAACCCCCAACATTAATTTTGCACACGCATGTATGTACTATTGTTTTTTTTTTTAAATTTAGGCAATCTTTTGTTCTGGCTTTTGTTTCTGTCTTCAGAACTTATTCATAGTTAATTTTTGGGATTATATGGAAATCTTACCCTCAAAATTCCCAACCACATTTCAGACCCAAGAACTGTTTTTAAGATTTTGCTTCTATGAAATGGCAATGTAGTTTATAGCTGGCAAATCATCCCAGGCACTCTGGATACCAGAAGTTCTCTTACAGCAGGCCTTTTGCCCTGAGGCTCTTTCTTGTGGCAAAAATGTAAGAGTCAAAAGAGGCATGTACCGGTAATATCATATAGTTTATGAGAGATGAGAGGCACCCATGCAGGGTACATCCCAACTTGTTTGGACCAATGATCTTAGGGTGTTTTTTTTTTGCTTAGCTTTCAAAGTCATTAAAAATTCAATTTTTCTTGGCAAACATTCTGCACAAAACAGCTTTTCGGGCTCTAAAGTTTTCTGCACCTTTGAGAAACACATCAGCAGAATGCTAGTTAACATGTTTTTGCCTCTAGTCAGCATATGTTTTAAGAGCCGGTCTGTTTGCTTGAAAACAGTGGAGTAGAATGTTTGAATGAGTAAATGATATGATTAATATGGCTTTGAACTGTCAGGATTTCAGAATGGTAATCATTGCAAGTCATTGGGTTGATACAATAAAAAAAACATTCTAGGATATAATCAGCTGTGAAACATTCTTTCGTGCCACAATGAGAAGTCTTTGAGCTGAGGCTGGGGAGAGGAAAAAGTGACGTGTACAAGAAATGTTCCCTGTGTACCCCCTTTTCATTTTATATTTTCTACATTTCAGTTTTTTACTGAAAAAGGCCTCTACGAAGGAGGGAGATATTGATGAATTTTGACAATCATGGCTCAGGTCTAGTGGATTTTTTTGTCTGATGAGGAAATTCTGTCACTTGTCCAACAGAGAAGGAATAGCTCCTGATTTCTTTTTTTATTTGGGAGCCATCCTTGTTTAAGTATGACACATTAAGCTTCTTTGTGATGTTTTATTAACATTTTAGTTTTTAACACCAGGCCAGGCCTTTCTCTTGCAGTCCAGTCTGGCTTTGTTTAATGTGTCAGGAGCATAAGATTCCCACTGACATGGCCTTAGGGGTTGTAAGGGCTTACAAGCATTCCCGGGCAAGCATCCCTGCCACATCAGACAGGGAAGCTTTGATTTAAAACAATCAGGTAATCAAGTGACCAACCTTTCTACCTGTAAACAATGGCTAGATTTAGGAAGCCCAGCCCAGCTTCTAAAGTTGACCAAAGCTATATACTATTTTAACTTTAGAAGGGTTTCCTCATCAATTAATACTCAGGGTTACAATTTGCCAGAGGGGATTTTCTATGCCAGTCACAGTTAGTTGACATGAACCAATTGAATATGTATACTTCACGTGCAATATCCAGGTAGGGATTGACAGGAAGTGTGTATAAAGTCGGCAGATTTGAAATTGAAGATTTTGGGAGTTAAATGATAATTTTAAAATTGGGGGACGAGTAGCGTTGGCTCATGACTTGTTTATTTGCTACTTTCAGAATACTATCACATTCCCTGGTCACCATTTAGGGCGGATGTAGCTTCATTTGGAAATGGAGTAAATGACTTTAATCTTCAATTTTGCTGTTTTATTTGATTTATTTGGTAACAAAATACACTAATCACACTGCTGTCATTTCCAACATAAATTGTACATGTTTTCCTCAGAAACAATAAACTGTGACAAACACCTCTAACAAATATGGTAAAATACTTTGACTTGTCTTCACTTTTGTTTTCGTTTTTTTTTAGAAAATGTTAACTTGGTGGGAGATATATTCCCGGAAATGAGTAAATAAAAAGCACTTGATTTAACATATTTTGCAGTTGTCAGTGTTTTGACTGGATCAGCAAACCATCTGATCTCTGAATAAAAGATCAAGTAAAAGTGTTTTATTGAGGGGAAGACGGTAAATTACTTTAAAATGCCAACAAAACGGTGATACCCGCGCAAGAGCAACGGTAAAAGCATCGACGGTTAAATCGAAAAAAATATTACCACAAAAACTTCGTGCTATTCTGTTGCTTGCGGGCGTGATCGTGGGAAAAGAAGCCGAAAATACTATAATATAAGAAACCAAAAGTCTTAGCTGAGACGGTAAATTTACTCCTTTCCTTTGAAAAATCGTGCTTCTTTGAAAAAAAAAAACATGTTTCGTAAGCTGCGGCGTTTCGGATTTTTACCTTCATTGCCTGTGTATCATTTTTCTTGAAACAGCAAGGTAAAGAAAAACTTTACAGGTCGATAAATGGTTCCACTTCGCTCCACAGACATCCCTCCTTCGCCGCCATTTTGTTTGTTTTCTTCTTGGTTTGCAATCTCGTACCCAGATCTTCTCACTCTTTTCCTTGTCCGCCATTTTGAATACATCACCAGAAATAGTGGAGATTTTGATCACGTGATCTGCTGTGTGCCAGGGTCTTCTCCCGAAGCGCCGCCATATTGAAAACCGAGAAGGCCCTGGGAACGAGGTTGTACTTTCCTGTGGTACTGTTTATTATGCTGTACAAGGTGGTTCTAACTTTTGAGTCTGTTGATGAAATCCTAAAGTGTGACCATTCAAATGAAAGCTACTGAGCAGTACTTACCTGTGGTACTGTTTATTATGCTGTACAAGGTGGTTCTAGTGACCATTCAAACAAAATCTCTTCGGCAATACTTTCCTTTGGTACTATTTACATACATACATAGATTACATACATTGTACATGAACTTTATTTATTCTTGAATTTACAGAGTAGTCTAAAAAGGCTAATATCTTCGAGAGGATTTGTTATAAAATTTGTTTTTTAGTATTTTAATTACAAAATGAAATTTGGGATTTTTCTTTTTTAAAAACTTAGGTACATGAAAACAAGAATGCAAAATTAACTTACTAAACAGGTTTAGCTTGTCCATAAGTTGGCATAACAGCAAGGGGTATCCATGCACCCCGGTAAGAGAACCCAGGCTGTGGAGTGACCCCACCCATTGCACTCAGTGCCACAACTGAAGGGGGTGGAGCACTGGACGGTGTCTGTATTGTATTGGCACTGGGTTGGTGTGCACCTTTCTCTGATGAGGTGTGCATCACTTGACTGGTGAATAATCCTTGGGTGAAGCTTGTCAATGCATTTACCATCTCATGAAAGATTCTTGTCGAATGCTCTTGCATGTCATAAAACAAGCAAAATGACCTAAAACAATGATAGAGTCAAATTTTGAGTTTTCTGGTTTTGTTGTAACTAACCTTCAGGTCTGTTGGTAAAAGCCTACAGTGTGACCATTCAAATGAAAGCTACTGAGCAGTACTTTCCCTGTGGTACTGTTTATTATGCTGTATAATGTGGTTCTAATTTTTGAGTCTGTGGATAAAATCCTAAAGTGTGACCATTAAAATGAAAGCTACTGAGCAGTACTTTCCCTGTGGTACTGTTTATTATGCTGTACAAGTTGGCTCTAACTTTTGAGTCTATGGATAAAATTCTACAGTGTGACCATTCATCTAAAAGCTACTTGTCCATAAGTTGGCATAACAGCCAGGGGTATCCATGCACCACGGAAAGAGAACCCAGGCTGCGGAGTGACCCCACCCATTGCACTCAGCGCCACAACTGAAGGAAATCTGATGTGACCATTCATATGAAAGCTATTAACTGTGCAGTAATTTCCTGTGGTGCTGTTTATTATGCTGTACAAGGTGGTTCTAACTTTTCAGTGTGGATGAAATCATACAGTGTGACCATTCAAATGAAAGCTACTGAGCAGTAATTTCCTATGGTACTGTTTATTATGCTGTACAAGGTGGTTCTAACTTTTCAGTGTGTGGATAAAATCCTACAGTGTGACCATTCAAATGAAAGCTACTGAGGAGTAATTTCCTGTACAAGGTGGTTCTAACTTTTGAGTCTGTGGATGAAATCCTACAGTGTGACCATTGAAAAGAAAGCTATTGAGCAGTAATTTGGGTGTTTCTTGGTGTTGCGGAAGCCATTGTTGGTTAGCTTTTGTGTTGTGGTGTGGGTTTTGTTCAGTGTCTTTCAAATCTTTTGTTTTACGTCATTTGGTGATCACACCAAACGCAACACCAAGAAACTACCAGTAATTTCCTGTGCTTCTGTTTATGATGATGTACAAGGTGGTTCTAACTTTTGAGTCCGTGGATGAAATCGTACAGTGTGACCATTGAAAAGAAAGCTATTGAGCAGTACTTCCCTATGGTGCTGTTTATATATATGCTGTGCATGTACATGTACAAACTGGTTATAAATTTTGAATGTGTGATGAAATCCCCAAATGTGACCATTCAAATGAAAGCTCTCTTTCTAGTTGCTGATAATATTAAAAAATTTCAAGCACTAAAAAGTTCAGAAAACCCATCCTATGGGGTTAGGAAATGTACCTGAGCAATGCAGGCTGAATTGTTAGAGTGTGAAGCACTTCAAGAGCTAACGCTCTCTGCCACTGTGGTTTATCAGGCTCCAGAAACTTCACCAAGAGAGAAAGAAATATCTCACATTCTGTTACCTGAAAAACAAGATGCATTATTGAGTTAAGGTCATATCACTTTTAATGAATCTGATAATTGTGTGGTTCTTGGAAATACTGTTAAAAGAACCTCCGAAAGTAATGGCCTCCCGTTGCTTTTGGATTTAGCAGCCCAAAGGGACCAATACTTCTGGGTAGCAGTACGTTCAGGTGGTTAGAAAATGTTTAAAAGACTATACAGTTGATAAACTGGGGGAGGAGGGGGGGGGGGGGGGGGGGGGGGGGGACTTCCTTATAAAAGTTATGGGGGTCATCATCAGAAATTAAAAAAAAAAACAGGTACCAGAATCTCATTTTGAGGGTGTGGCTCAAAGCCATTTTAAACAACACACATCATATTCTGTCATCCAAAAGGTACTGGGATGATAATTCTAACAGTGATAATTTTACATTTTTTTTAGTACCCTAAGTGGTACAAATCTAAAACTTTTGCCCCCTATTAAAATGTACAGTGATCACCCCTGTTTTTTTTTTAGACGGGAGCAATCAACACCCCCCCACCCCCCCCCCCCCCCCCCCCCCCCCCCCCCCCCCCTTTTTTGTCTGGATGTCACTGTTAAAGGGAGGATTTCACAATTTCACAGTTCGGTGCATGTGCAAGCTATGACGTAACCCATTTAATTTCATTGTTTAGACCAATCGGAAGAGAAAAGATAACTCTGGCAGGAAATTTGTTCGTAAAAATGTCGCGGTCAGTCGGCTGATTGAATGTATGATGGTACATACCCATATGCGCCATGAAAACCACCAGAACGTAGAATAAATTTTTCGGGTCAAAGGTTTCATTCAGTGTTGACATTGCCGGTGTAATCTGTTGAAATTTTCTGTGAATTTTGGTCATCCTTCGCTTCGTTTGAACTAATTATAGTATGTGATTATTGAAGTAAACGGAGTGTTTTTTAACCGATAAAATTAGTAAGAAAGTGAATAAAGCATTTTAATCTGTGCGCAGACATGTACCGAACCATGAAACCATCCCTTTAATAGAGGACAAACATCTTTCATGTCCCAGTTAAGGACCGCACACACGGTGCAACTTTTCTTGCAGCAATGTCGCACGCAATAAATTGCATCATGCGACAGGGACAGTACGCAACTCTTACAAGGTCTTCTCTGATTTGCTGAGAAAACAATAGAACAAACAACACAACAATGGACCCTAGCCCTGAAAACAATAGAGCTGAGTGATACACAGGTCCAATGAAATTAGAGGTTGTTAAGAGCTGCGTAGTATCTGGTGTGACACCCCAAAAACATCTTGTTGCGAGCAACGTTTCAAGAAAAGTTGCACTGTGTGTCTGGGCCTTTACTTTTATTGTTACATGCAATTCTCTTTCTATTAATTACAATAGGTTTCAGTTTAAAATAACATTGATGAATCCTCACCAGTAATGTATAAAACTTTTCTATGAGGACAGACACAATCCTTAGAAGTCTGACGGCCACAGGGTAAAGAGGTTTGTCCAAAGGAGATGAACTGATACGATGCTTGATGCTCGGAGAGAACAGCTTTATAATTAGAGGACAGACTCTCTCTTTTAAGAGGAAGCTAAACTCGGGATGCTGAAAAATGTAGAACAGTTTAGCTATGGTATTTAAAAGTGTAGAACAAGTACATGTATGTAACACCAACAATTATTGATGTTATAAATTGATGCTTTCATTTCCCCTTCATTTGATCCTTATAATCTTATTATTTAATATAATTATCATAAATTTTCACAAAGTTAACAACATTTAATGTTTCATATTGATTATGTATTTTACAATGCATTTTTCCATAGGGATTGCAAAATACATACTACATGTAGTCATTACTACCAATTTACATGTACATAATCATTTTATTTAGGACGTATACAAAACATGGACCTGGGTCCATGGACCACCCCTGTGGACCTGGTCCATGGACCACCTCGTGGACCCGGTCCATGGACCACCTGATGGACCACCCTTAATTTTTGTCAATTTTAATTTTTTTTCCCCTGAATTTTACTGTCAGTATAAAGGATGGACTGCCGACTGGGGACAGGGTATAAAACACAGTCTTAAAGGCCTCACTTGACTATACGTACTTTAATTCATTTACGATGCTACTGAAGGACGACAATAAATGTTTACTGAACTTAGACTTGGGCCGAGTCTACTTTGTCCCACATTTGACCATGCTCCCAACATGTGGCTTTGATAGCTCAGTTGGTAGAGCATCTCACCGGTAACGCAAAGGTCACGGTTTCGATTCCCGTTGAAAAGCCCTGATTTTTTTTCAGGCTTTTTCAGGCTTGGACACAGTAGCTTAAAGGCCTCACTTGACTATACGTACTTTACTTTAAATATGGCATTCACCATCAATCTAATTGCAATTTTACGCTTTTGCCGACATTGCATTTTTTACGCAGTCCGATTCCTAGCCGGTACTGTTGGGGCAGAAGCATGCAAAGTTTTAGTGCTCTCCTCACAGAGTACTGGGCCAAGTCCCAAGCTACTATTTTTATAGGATGCAGACAATCCCATGTGCTTTTCTTTTTCGCTGTGCATGTGCAGTCAAGAAATACTAATAAAATGAAGCCTAGTGGAATATAAACAAACACATGCACAAGCCACCAAACTGATTGTTTTGTTATTGTTTCTAGGTGCTTCGTGGATATTCACGAAGAGCAGCGTTTTCATTTTGAGTTCTCGGTGAGAGAAGAGGAAGGGAGGCCGTGCTCGAAACGTAAACACTGCACTTCGCAAGTATCCACGAAGCACCTAGAAACAATAACAAACGAAACCAATCTTTATCCTGTTCCGACACTATACATCAGTATGGTGGCTTGTGCATGTGTTTGTTTATACTCCACTAGTCTTCGTTTTATCAGTATTTCTTAACTGCACATACAGCGAATCCAAAAGAACAGCTCATGGGATTGTCTGCATCCCATAATAATTATAGTAGCTTGGGACTTGGTCCAGTCCTTCTTGTTCTACTTGCGTCTTGATGTTGCTACTTGATGTTAAATGCCATATTTATTTAAACTTAAGACTGTGTTTTATACCATGTCTCTAATCCACAGTCCATCTTTTATACTGACAGAAAAATTAAAAAAAAATATAGATTAAAATTGACGAAAATTAGGGGTGGTCCATCAGGTGGTCCATGGACCGGGTCCACGAGGTGGTCCATGGACCAGGTCCACAGGGGTGGTCCATGGACCCGGGTCCATGTTTTGTATATGTCCTTTTATTTATGGTTTTGTTTGAAAACCTATGACTGCTCTCATATAACTAGATTATTTCAATGACTGACTGACTGACGGACTGATTATTTATTCCTTCAAGTTGTTTTCCTCAATGACTATTATTAATTAAATTTGGCAAAAATTCAAACACTACTACATATACATGTATGACTTTTTGTACTATCACGAATGTACATGTAAACAGAAAAA
This sequence comes from Dendrophyllia cribrosa, assembly GCA_024195265.1. Taxonomy (NCBI): domain Eukaryota; kingdom Metazoa; phylum Cnidaria; class Anthozoa; order Scleractinia; family Dendrophylliidae; genus Dendrophyllia; species Dendrophyllia cribrosa. The sequence continues at coordinate 29,331,103 of JAJLRJ010000012.1, forward strand.
CATTACTAAACTACAGTACACATAATTATGTTGAACCCATAAATTATATTTCACCTTTAAAAATATGTTAGGATATCCCTTAAGTACACTTTCCAGCAGCTCCAGACCAAATGTTCTTGTCATCTCAATGATGCCATGTAACCAATAAGGTTGCTCTCCATTTGTCAATTGGCACAAATCCTATTTCAAAAGCACACAAGTCATTACCAGTACATTCAAGTGATTACTTTTACAGAGCACAATAAAAACAAACTTAACAATAATTAATGCATATGTTATGGTTCAAATTTTTCTTTGGTTTAAATTTATTTAAACCAGTTTGATTTTTGTTTTTCTTTGTCTCAGATTCATTACCATAACCTAAGACAAAAGAAAACAAAAATCAAACTGGTTTAAAAAAAATTAAACCAAAGAAAAATTTGAACCACAATACATACATGTTACTGGTCTTAACTTTTAGTGTGGTGGAATCTCTGAAGAGAATTTGTCTGATTGCTCGCATACTAGGATTTAATCCACAGACTAACAGACTGTTTGCATGAAAATTAATATGACGGTAAAAACCGGCAGTTCAACTGCACCTTTTTACCTAAAATTTTCGCTCAAAATTGGGAGTGTAGCTTATCTGTGAGAATACCCACAAAAGGTTACAATCAAACAGGTAACTTGTTTTCAATAAAGGATGATTTGATGGATACAAAGAAAGTTTAGCTCCCATTCCGTAGAGCTTATTCTCTGACTTAGCTTATTTTTTTCTTATTTTCTTTCCCAATAATTTGAGCTTCAACTGAAAACTGGAAGTGTGCCCTATCTGCCAGTTTTTACCATACCGTACATGACTAAACGACTTGTTTCTGAGAGTAAACACATCAATTTATTACCTGAAACAACAGATAAGCATCCCTGGCACATGGATGCAGACTGACTGGGCAGTTCTTGTGTCTGACAGATCCCATAGTATCCTCAACCTTCTGAGACGCTGGAAATGAGAAATATGCAATATAAAGAGAAGGATCCAAGATGTCATTTAACTGTACAAATGTACACGAACTTTAGTTTTGTAAGCCAAAAGCAATGCAGTGCTTTGCTTTTGCAAATATTAATATTAATGACAATGATGATGATAATGATGATGATGATGGTGATGATGATGATGATGATGATGATGATGATGATAATGATGATGGTGATGATGATGATGATGATGATGATGATTATGATGATGATGATGATGATGATGGTGATGATGATGGTGATGATGATGGTGATGATGATGATGATGGCGATGATGATGACGACGACGACAATGATGATGACGATGATGATGATGATAATGATGAGAAATAATGGTGATGACAATGGTGCAGAGTTGTTTTGCTGCAAATAATAATTGTTCTGTGCTCGCCTCTACAGTGGCAGCCCAATTTCTGCTCTGTTTTAGCAGTTATGAATACATAATTATTAAACTGAAAAACAAACTTGATGATCAAATGATAAAACAAATATTGAGCTTGGCTATCATAAAATATTGTGATTTGTCAGTGTCTTGCAGATCAATTATTTGATCTGCTCATTACTGACTAATCACGATATTTTGCTCAACCTCATCCAATAATAAATTTATTTATTGATAATTATTAGCTACTTACATGTACCTCAAAACATGTTTGATGTACAGTGTTCAAGGCAAAACTTATCAATGTTCACTACTGGTAATAAATTTATTTTAACCCACTCTTTCAAAGTTACTGAACAAAAATGTTATAGAATTTATCTATTTGCTTCATTAAGTTAAGATCTTACCCAGTCCTTGATCATCCTCTGTTACAACTCTCTCAAATATCACAGACACCATTTGTCTCACAGTTGCTGCGGCAGTGGCACAGATGGTTGCATCTTTAGTAAAGTACAGCTTGAAGCACAAGACCATAGCCTTTGCAGGATGAGAGCCATGAAAACAAAACATGAAAATTACAAAATGCTCAAGTTGTTTTTCATAGACACATGGAGCTGGGTCATAGCTGTCCAAAAGATGTCTGTGATTGGCGAACAATACAATTGATATATCACTTGAACAATGCCCCTATCACTAATCCCTATCCCAGTGGGACAAATCTATCCTTGTCCTGGGGTTTCTCTGCCTGCTCCACCATTTTGAAGAAGAGCGGCCTGGGGAGGAGGTTAAGATACATGTACATGTTAACCGCAGTCAAACGAGAGAAATTTGCAAAAGTTAAGCAAAGTACTTAAAAGTTAAGGTTGTCATTTTCACTGTTTAAAGTTTAATATATTGCCAATACACCTTATTCCAAAATGGCGGCCATTTTATTATTCTTTTATATCCATGTAAATTAGCCCTCATGGCCTCGTTAGCATGTGCAAAATACAAAAGAATTTTCAAGTGAAAATGAGGCCATGAGGGCTAATTAACATGCATATAAAAGAATAATAAATTGGCTGCCATTTTGGAATAAGGTGTATACACTGTCAGTTTACCAAACATTTTGAAAGTTTACCAAAAAAAGTTCTAAGTGTTTAAAAACTGTGAACTGCAGAGTTGTCAGCGCCATTTGTCAACATAGTTTTGATCAGGCGCAAAGAGTTTTGGTCAGTTTTCAACGGAAGAAAGCTCATCACTTTGAGAAAATTAAAAGATAGTAACGTCAACTAATTTTTTTTGTACATCCTTGCCCATATTTCCATTTAATACTAAATAAAACAAAAAACGCCTAGGACGTTTGACCACGGTGGAATGTACATGTAAACAACTCTTTAGTTAGTCGACATTAAAGGTGCAAAGTTGGAAATTCAACGAAAGTCTTTCTCGAGGGTAGGCGCAAAGGTCTGGAATGCGCTGCCGAACAACATGAAAACACTCCCAAAAATGCTTTCAAAATTAATCTAAGAAAATTACTTCTCAAAACACTTGATAATGCTGATTCGTATATTGACGTGCCCACAATAATAGACATGATTTCTTGATATTCTCCTTTGTTTTATTTTATTCTGATGTGTGAAAATAATTATCTGACTTGTTAAATGTGTCACTCAAAATCTTGTAAGACTCAGTTTATTTATTTATCTACCAATTTATTTATCTCCGTATTTTATTTGTAATGCAATTTCTTATTTATTTATTTCTAAAAGCACCCGCCTCGATTAGCTTGATGCTACCTGCGGGTGCCTACAATTTTGTAAATAATGTATTTGTCTAATAAAGAAAGAAAGAAAACGAAACTACATTCAGTATTAAACTAACTTGTAATTCTGTTAAACATACATGTAGTCACTAACCTTTCCGAGGCTTTCTCCATGAACAATATTTGAGGTTGTGATGAGAAGAATAATCGTTTGAAGAATTCTTAGCTCTTCTAATCCACCCTCCATCAACTGCCATAGAGCACTCACAAGGTTAACAGCTGAAGACTGTAACAAAGACATCAAATAAATGTAATGATGAAAACCACCCTTCAACATTCCTCCCCGGACAATTAATTCTTTTTTTTTTTTTACAAACAAACAACAATAATCTTTTAATATTAGTTACAATGTAGTTATTATACAACTTACAATACTGGGCCGAGTTGTTCGAAGGACGATTAGCACTAATCCTGGATTAACTGTCAACAGAACATAGAGTTGTCATGGTAATTAACCCTGGATTAGTGCTAATCGTCCTTCGAACAACTTGGCCCTGGCCTGCAGGTAGCAAAAGCTAATCTTGGCAGGCCAGTCAAATTAATTATGTGGTTTTTATATAGAAATCGCTACACAAGCATGTCCACTTATACTGAAACCCTGGGGGGGGGGGGGTACTAGGGTATATTTTGGGTGGGTATGTGCCGCCTGGTCTCCAAATTTGGACCCCGTTTTAGAAAGAATTTCCACTCAAAATGATACCCCGTTCTAGAAATAGGTCAATTGTTAATACCCCGTTCTAAAAAAATGGCTGCTGATAATCTGAAGCATTCGTGCGTTCGAAATAATTATTATACCCCGTTCTAGGAAACGTCTCTAAAATGGATACGCTGTTCTAGATCAGGAGTCCCAAAATCACGACCCCGTTGGGCGGCACATCCCTGTATAGATATTATTTTTGGGGGAGTACCCCCCCCCCCCCCCCGGGACTGAAACATGTTGACTTTTCTACTGTAGATTTGGCATTTGAACTTTTGAAATTTGAAATTTGGTTTGTTGAAATTCCCTTCCCTGGGCCAAAAATGTTGTTCAATTGTTTCATCCAAGGCTCATATTAGTCAATCGAATGCCACTACATTGTACCAATAGGAAAGAGATTACATATGTAGCTTTTAAACCCCAAGCCTTTCAACCCCTAGAGGAGACAATAAAAATCCACAATTAAGTGTGGACATAGCAAACATCAAAACCCCACATTTTTTTACCCATCCCCTGCCCCCAGTTTTGGACTTTCTCCCTGGGCCGAGTTGTTCAAAGCGTAGTTAATCTAACCCAGGGTTAGCATCAATTTTGATTCCAGTCAAATAATTAATCAATGGAGATTTTTCCAAAGTATTTCTACCCTTCAGTTTCGTCTCTGACTTGTCTTTGCATGTAACTTATAATAAGCTTTTGAAAACAGTTCTAACAAGCAAAACTAAATCCTCGGTTAAATTTTAATCCTGGGTTAGCGTTAACCGGCTTTTGAACAACTGGGCCTTGATCTCCAATGTAATATTAATGGTTGTACATGTACATTTGTAGGGTAAAGTATGTAAGGGTAGGGTTTGTAGGGTAAAGTAAAGTATACAAACCTCAGATAAAGCCTCGTTGGTTATGAGCCGCTGCAGAGCTGTCAGTGAGATCTGCACCACACGAAGGCTCTTTGTATCACAACCAAGAAGGAATGGCTGGACTATCTCAGTTTCTTCTGCAACCACTAGATATGCAAGATAATTTAACAGCATTAAAATCATTAAAGTCCATGGATATTTAGATACTCGGACATAAACTTTACCTTCCAATTTAAGTCCCAACAACAATTTGACACGCAAATTCTCCTAACTGTAGTTCTTATAAGCTTCCTACAGTTAGTGTAATACATGTAGTGTTGAAAGAAGTTTTTAAAATATCACGAAAATTGATTTCTTTAACCTTTCCTTTTACTTTCATCAACTGTATGTTTGATAACACAAATAAGCCCTTTAAAGCAAAATATTTATACATTATGGGTACAAGGGGTATACATTATGGGTATAAGGGGAAAACAATAATTCAAAGGTTTCAGTGGGAATTCAAGCTTAGAAATCACTTGTCTGTTTTTGTTTCAAGACTCATTTTCATATCCAAACTTAAGAAATGTGTTCAAAGTTGAAGATATTGAGATTTGGAGGCTTCAATTTTGTAGTAGAAACTTACTTTTTTTTTCTCTTCATCATACATGTGTGATAGCTTGTAATTTTATGGTGCTTGATTGCATTAACATGTGAGATGATGTATGGTGTGAACATAATATTTTTACAAATGTTCTGGAATGTCTACAGTGTAGTGTCTTTTTATACTTTGTTTAACAATGTCTTAATTTCCCAGCGAATAAAGTAACAGAAACAATTCAGCAGTCAGTCAAACTTTATCTTAGAATACTCTTATGTCCGGACTCTTATAAACCTTTGAACTCCGGCCATGTTTGTCCCCAATTTCAATGGGGGGAGGGGGGTACTCCCTATGATGGGCTATACTGGGATGCTCCGCCCGAAAGGGGTACCTTTTTGAGGCTGGAGGTATACATGTATGAAAGGATAGGGATTTCACGAGCTGAAGTATATGAAAGGGTAGGGATTTCACGAAGTATAGGATGGGTAGGGAAAACACGAGTTGAAGTATAAAAAAGGGTAGGGAAACTGCCTTTCAAAATAATTATATTTAACAGACACACGTAAAGGCTATATGAAAGGGGTACCATTTTCAATGAAAGGTATATGAAAGGGGTTCCTTTTCTGTCAAAAACGGTATGCCAGGTCTCTCATAAACCTTGTTTGTCCCTAATTCCAATGGCATTGCAACATTTTGCTTAAAAGGCATTATTGCAAGGAGAAATACATGTAAAATGCTGATCATTACTGGGCTCAATTAACCCTTTAAGAGTCAATTACATGTACAAAGACACGTACAGGTGTGTAGTGTAGTTCTAACTTTTGAGTCTGTGGACGAAATCCTATGGTGTGACCATTCAAATGAAACCCCATTGGCAGTACTTTTACAGGGTATCATTAATTTTGTTTTTCAATAATTTACAAAATAAAATTTGGAATTTTTCTTAAATATTTTTCATTTTTGGTGCTCTTATGATGAACCTTAGAAATGCTGGTGGCTACCATTAACCAATCCAACTGGTTAGTAGATTGAGTTACATATTTTCTTATGGAGCTTATGTCAGTTTAATTTTTTTGAGTATGACCACTTCAAGAAGCTACATGTAGAGAGCAGATTTTCCTAGATTAGTCTATTATTAATATTTTTAGTTAGACTTTTAAATATCAAATCCTCTAAATACTGTATATTTTCATCACTTGTACTTTTCCATCACAATGTTTATTTTTGTTGACATTTCAACAACGTGTTAATATATATACTTTGGCGTTTTTTATTAATTTTAGGTGACAGCTGATATCAAAAATTTGCATAGGTACTGGGAGTCAATACGGGAATATATCTTATATCGTGTTATCTTATTTACCCTTGGTGATTTTGATGTTTCTTGATTTGGCGGCACTGATAGTTCTGAGGCGTAAAATCCCAGCTTCGGCTGCCTGAAATAATTAATAAGAAAGATAAATGAGAAATGCAGTGATCATCAAAAAGTTTACAAACAAAAACGCACGCACGATCAACAATGCGAGGATTGGAAAATATTAACATGATTTTTTTAGCTTCCCAGTGGGTGAAGTGTTCTTTAGAAACTCTGGTTTCAATGCAACACATTTAAATAACAAACCAAAGGCTTTTACACACCATTAAACAGCTGTCTTACCTCCTTAACCGGCTGGAATTTTCGCCTGGTTTCATTCGACAAAGCACGAAGGTCAGCTTGGACCGCATCTATAAACTTCTTCGATCTCTCGTCTAGTCCTCGCGACATGTTCAAAACAATTAACAGTGGACCATAAAACAATCCAACTCACTGTATCCGTTAGGATTGGGAATATTTTTAGCCATTCCAGATTTGTTTTGATTCGAATTTTCAAGAGGATTGAACTATCGGACAATGGGAGTAGGCCGCCATATTGGATAGCTGATGTGGCTCGTACCAGTCCTCCTCGGTAGTGCGAAAGAGTCGAGAAGGACTGAGGCCGGCATCCTGATTGGTATTCCTGTGCATTGTGGAGCGCAACCACAGTGCATTCAAAGGCAAATGGCATTAGGAGCCCATCACACGACTAATATAATGAAAACTGCTCTAACTTTAATTCTAGTAGTATTTTCACAGAAAAGTTTTCGTATATACAATTTGAGATTTGGCGATGAAACCTTGAAAGGGTAGGCCCCGGTTTAACAAATTAAATGATTAAAGTTTCCATTTAAAATTAGCAATTAACGCTCTAATCCGATAACTATTACCATTTCCTCAAATGTAATTGTTTCATAAACCTCTGTACTGTATTTTCTTCTAATTTACTAGCAAAGTTGTAATCGGACAATGTAATCGGAAACTTTGTTGTAATCGGACAACTTTTAGTAATCGAACAGTTTCATAATCAAATGAACCAGGAGCATAGGCTCCTCAATGAACCAATCGCATGATCATATTCCAATGCCAGTTTCGCAGTGATGAAATTATATTAACGCTTTTGATTGATTACAGCAGTTTTCATTTGAGTTTCGTAAAACCAAAACCAAAGTAATTACTCTGACCAATCCCAGCAGTCGTAAACAATCCAATGAACCAATCAGAGCTCGAAGCAATTACATGTCGCCGGCGCCAAGCGCGGGAAAATACGTGCGAGCAACTACACGGTCGTCTGATTTTGTTAATCACTCGTATGATTACAAACCGAATTGGACGACACAAAGTCCTATTACCATTATTAGTTGCTGAGTTTCATTATTGGCTACTTCTTCCCTGACAACAAATTCTAGTTAATGACATATCAGTGAATAAAAGAATTTTGCGGCCGGAATAAACTGTCACCTATCAACTAATATTCCTTGCGTGACTTCGACTTCCTGTTCTTCTGAGCAGGCATTCATTTGTCTCGTTGAATTTTGTCAAAAAAAAAAAAAGAAAGAAAGAAAGAAAGAAAAGAAAAACAAAAACAAAAACAAACACGACCATTGAAGAGTACTGCTAAGGAGCATTCATTTGAATGGTCTCACTTTAGGATTTCATCCAAAGACTCAAAAGTTATAACCACCTTGTACAGCGTAATAAAAACCACCACAGAAAAGTACTGCTCAGTAGCTTTCATTTGAATGGTCACACTTTAGGATTTTATCCAAAGACTCAACAGTTATAACCACCTTGTACAGCGTACTAAAAAGCACCACAGAAAAGTACTGCTCAGTAGCTTCATTTGAATGGACTGAATGGTCACACTTTAGTTGGACACAAGTTCATGTCAGGACTTGATTTAACCACAGACTCAAACAGTAGAACCACCGCATAACTGAACAGCGCCACCGGAAGGAACTGCGCGCTGAAGAGCTTTCATTTAGATGGTAATATTGTATGGTTTCATCCACAGACCCAAAAGTTAGAACCATCTTGTACAACATAATAAACAGCACCACAGGAAAGTACTATTCAGTAGCTTTCATTTGAACGGCAACAGGCTCAAAAGTCTGAAAAGTTAGAATCAAGTTCGAAACAACACAATGTTTTGTGGGCGTTAAAGGGTTTTTAATGGCTACTTTTTTTTTCCGGTAATTTTAATCGTCCCTGCAATGACTTCACCGCGGCTCAAAGGTTACCATGGCAAACTTTAAATTAATTAGCAAAATCGGAAAATTCAGACGGTCTCGACGTACATAGATGTTAATCTGTAACCAACTCAGCTGACTCAGCGGCCGGGTTGCCATCCAATTTCTCAGAGTCTTTGAATTTTTACATTATTTTCGAGACGGAAGTTTGCTGTTTTAACGATCGAAAGTTCTGGAGCAATTGGAAAGATAAAAAGTGAATGTACTGAAATCTAACGGAACGCCAATACCTGCCTGTTACCAAGGAAAGTTATTTAAACATTAATAACGTATTTCGTAATTACGAAATATTACGTGCGAGAAATATTGCATCCTAAGTAAAACTTATTAATAGCTTCAGCTGCAAGGACGCATAACTACTCGCGAGGTAGATCTTATCGATCAAGTTTAGGAACATGTTTTTCTTGGTAAATTTCCCACCGGTTTTGACAACCTCCTTCTTAGGGTCTCTCATCTTCCCGCCTCCTGGAACGGGAAGATGGCAGACCCTGGGAACGAGGTTGCGGTTTTGACAGCTTTTTACCCGCAAACTAATTGGATCGGAAAAAGGTCGGACTTCCCGCCCGGGGGATACTCGGGTATGTTTTGGGTGGGTATGTGCCGCCCGCGTCTCAAAAGTTGGATCCCGTTTTGAAAGAATTTGCACTCAAAATGATACCCCGTTTTAGAAATAGGTCAAATTTTAATATCCCGTTCTAGAAATTGCGTAACTTTCAAGAGCCCGGTTTTTTTAAAGTTATTTCTTTGCTTGTTTATTTTGTTAAGCAAATTCTCTATGAATTATTTCAAATGGCTGCTGATAATTTGAAGCTTTCGTGCGTTCGAAATATTATACCCCGTTCTAGGAAACGTCTCTAAAATGGATACCCCGTTTTAGATCAGGTGTCCCAAATTCACGTCCCCCTCCCCCCCCCCCCCGGGACTTCCCACTTCCATGCAGGGCTGAGATCAGTCCGTTTTTAGCGATGATATTTTCAGCCATGCATGATCTAGGTTTTTCGGCAGGACTTCACTGAGTACGGGATCTTCTTTTGAAAAATTTGCCTTTCTCGATCGATACTTGTTAACAGCGTTTCGCATTACTTGGTGAATCGAGCACCGACACTGCAGCCTTCTTGACCCGGCGGGTTTCAGGCATACATCTCCGGGAAATTCTTCGAAATTTGGTTCGGATATAAAAAGACCATCTTCAGAACAGCCCTGAGTCCAATTGTTATATTTTCAAGGAAATAATTAATGCCTTCAACGCCATCCTCAGGTTTCAGAAGTTTTAGAAATTAAAACATCTCTCTTGATCAAACTGTTATGAAGATTTTAGATTGAAATGACCGGATGTCTAGGACAAAACGTTCGGTCTCTAGTCCGACCACAAAACCCGGTGAATTGTTCAGGAATTACCACACATGTATACATTAACCCTAGACTTGTCGACTTGTGGGCAAGTCTACATTAACCTCTGCTCTTCCATGTGTGACATATAAGTAGATCTCCGGCTTTATCAGGTGAGAAAATGAGAAAGTGAGAAAATATACCCAAATTTTTAGCACTGCACCTGAGGACTGGGTACGAGATTGCCTGCGCGCAGACGTATCCGATTTTCTTGCTCCCCGTGGAAAACGGACCGTTTTCCGCGGGGAGCAAGAAAATCGGATACGTCTGCGCGCAGGCTAACAAAACAACAGTTAAATAATTAGTCCTTTGCATTTGCATTACTGCATGTTAATTATTCATTTTAGAGTAGTGGGAAGGAAATGGCTTCTGCTCTGAATATCACCGTAAAACTAAAAAACATTTCACTCACTGCAACACAGGCAATGGTGTTCAACATGTGAACAATGATGATGATTTTAAAATCAGGACGCTGTCGCCATGAGTTTTTCGACACCTTCAATAGCAGCCAATGAGTGACTTAGACAGGAGAACGGGGAGGGGGGGGGGGGGGGGGGGAGGGGGGGGGGGGGGGTACTCAACAAAATTTTGTACGGGGATGCTCCGCCCTGAGAGGTCCAAACCCTTACCCTTTCATATACCGTTTTTGACAGAAAAGGTACCCCTTTCATATAGCCTTTACGTGCGTCTGTTCGATATATTTTGAAAGGCGCTTTTTATAATACTTAAATCACAGTTTTCCCTACGTTTTGTATACTTCAACTCGTGTTTTCGCAACCCTTTCCTGTTCTTCGTGAAATCCCTACCCTTTCATATACTTCAACTCGTGAAATCCCGACCCTTTCATATACTTCCAGCCTCAAAAAGGTACCCCTTTCGGGCGGAGCATCCCCGTATAGCCCATTATAGGGAGTACCCCCCCGGGAAATTAAGGGTAATTTTCAACATGATAACAATTATACGAGGAGAAGAGCTTGCAGTCCGACATTGGCAATTTCCAACATGACAACAATTATATGAGGGGAAGAGCTTGCAGTCAACATAGACGCTAAAAATAGCAAGTGCACGAGTAAAACAATTATTTTTTTTTTGAGATCGAAATCATTGTAATCGAACGTTCCATTATGGCTCGGTTGAGTTCCATTGCCGACCTTTCGATAATCGAACGCTCGATTTCCTAGTTGTTCGATTGACAAAATTTTTTTTGTGAGTTCGATTGTGTTCGATTATGTTCGATTATGTTCCACAATCAAACGATTGGTGTTTGATTTTGTTCGATTGCCGAACGTTCAATTAGACACCCCGGGATAATAAGCAGTACCACAGGAAAGTACTGCTCAGTGGCTTTCATCTTAATGTTCCGCACACTTTAGGATTTCATCCACAGACTTAAAAGAGAGAACCACCCGTGTGCAGCATAATAAACAGTACCACAGGAAAGTACTGCTCAGTAGGATTTCATCAACCGCCACCCGCCACCCGCCACCCGTCACCCGTCACCCATTTATAAAGTCACTGTGACTCTTGTTCAATGTCTTTTTTAGAATGGTATATTTTAGGGTCAAATAAAGCTTGAGTCCCCCCTCTCCCGCCCGCGACCCCGCCCCCGGAATAATATAATAAGCAGTACCGTGCACCACAGGAAAATACTGCTCAGTAGCTTTCTTTCGGAATGGTCATGCTTTTAGGATTTCATCCACAGACTCAAACGTTAGAACCACCTTGTACAGCATAATAAACAGTACTACAGGAAAGTGCTGCTCAGTAGCTTTCATTTGAATGGTCACACTTTAGGATTTAATGCACAGACTCAAAAGTTAGAAAACCACCTTGTACGGCATGATAAACAGCACCACAGAAAAGTACTGCAGTAGCTTACATTTGAATGGTCACCCTTTGGGAATTTATCGAAAGACTCAAAAGTCATTTTATTGCAAACCTGAATACCACAGGAAAGTACCACTCAATAGCAGTCATTTGAATTGTAACATTTTTTAATTGTATTATTTTCGCTTTTCATCCAACAGCTAGTGTCCACTCCTAAAAGTATTGAAGCACTTCGGTTATGATAGCAAGTAATATCACAATATGACATCCATAAAATTGAACATATTACACGACTCACTGCCCTCAGTACATGGGGGAAAGACATCGAAATTGAAATTATTCCAGATAAAAAATTTCCCACGAAATATTTTTTAAAAGGAACTGAAACTGGAAAGAGAAAAAATTAAATTATGTTGATATTCAAATTAAAGGTCGCCAAAACTAAAATGTACACGAATCCATTTTAACAATATTTTATTCCATTCTCCATTTTCCACCATGTCCGATATAAACAGGTGGTTCATGGAACAGTAAGGTCATGCTATATTTTAACGAGTTTTAGACAATGTAAATAACAATATATTCTGGGATTTTTATCGGCGAATCATTTCCACTTTCACGTGGGCAAGAGAGCAAATAAAATAATTTAATAGGGTTTATTTAAAAGTCTGTGTCACGCGCGCGATATAGCGATGAAATGGAGTGAATTGTTCAAGTTTGTTTTACTCCGAAAACAAACTGCAAGTTGAAAAGCAAACATTTCACCTGTATTAAAATAAATAAAAATTGACGCTTGTCGGCCGGGTTGTGTAGTCACAAAGTTGTAAAGCGTGACCATTTTTAATAAATGAAATCTAGCTACAAAGCCTCGTGTTCTTGATGATTTTTGTGTGCATTTTTTACTTGAACCAGGAAATTCATTAAGTCAGTCGATTGGTTTACCAAACGTCGGGGTCAAAGATATATATTTAAAATAGCCCCTGACAAAAAGCGGACATCCAGGCATCGAAAGAAAATTCCAGTCTGCAGGGAATTTTTATTCAAGTTTTAATCAATTCAGTTTCAATTGCTTTTCTTTTCCTGTGTGTAGTTGTTAATAATTTAGGATACTCCGAGTTAAAAATATCAAACCTCTATTTGTCAGAACTACCGGAATAGGCAATTAGCAGCTGCCGAATGAGAAACACAAGGATTCCCCCCTATGGCAACATTGATCGCGAATTTCCCGGCAACAACTCGGAAGGCACGCGAGACTACACTTTTGGACTCGCAGATGAGCCTGACAAAAAAACTGAAAACCTAACTTATTTATTCCCCTAGAAATTCATGAGTGTCTCGCGCGTCACGAATACGTATGTCACAATTTAAATAAATTCATTATTCAGAGCACGAATCGCACGAATTTAAATTTAATTTGGGCTCTGTGTGCTTACTTAGAAGAAGGAAGTAATTTACTGGCGTGACGTGACGACTTCCTGCGCCAACAATAGGACAATAGAGCTTCCGCCCACTACGACTTGTCAAAAACAGGAAGTTTTAACGGTGGACAAATAAAACGAACGCTGTTCGCTTAAACGGCATCATTGTGTTTCGATACTAACCTACGCTTGTGAAACTACCAGCGAACGTTCATCACGATAGGTAAGGGTGACCGCCATTGGTTTGTTATGTTTTCTAACTTAACTGTGCGATTTTCAGTGTAATCGTGCGCATGCCGATCGTGGCGTGAGTTTGGATATCGTTCAGGCAAATAAATGAAAAGCGAATTTATAAGCCTACCGCGCAGTGATATCCGCTTTGAATTTTCGCCAAATCTTCACTACAAGCGAAGTTAGTTTAATTTTCGGTCATTGGCAAACTATAATTTGGCCTGAAACAGAACTGAATCAGACAGCCAGTTTTGTAGTAACTCGTTATTTTTTCTAAGAGTGGAAAACGTCCAAATTTGACAGTAAAAAAAATTCCGTATGAGGAAATTTGCAAAACGATCAGCGACACCAGAATATCTCATGTTGAACAGCCTGGCAAAACTTATGTTTTTCTCAGAGAGAAGGGACTGAAAATGAAAGAATATCGATAAATCGAGAGCGGTTCGATCCACGTTTATAGTATTAAAAGAGCCGGAAAATGTAGAAGCGTGGACATTAATATAACGTTTTGAAAGTTCATCGAAAACAGTTGCTCATGAAGGCCTGTCGTTCCGCTCATCTGTCTTTAGCTCGATAAGCTGCAGTTGAAAGTTACTTCCCAATAATTAAATCTGGAATTTTACGTATTTTTCATCGGTTTAACATGAAATGTGCGAGAACTGTCTGCTTAAAACTCTGGGAAACCGTTCCGAATTCTACTAAGGCCGGAAGTTTTAACGTTGTTGATACGGACAACAGGGGGTCAGGATAAATAGAACTCATTCGAAACCCCATGATAATAACTTCCCAGAAAGTTATTTGATCCGATATCCGATCTAGCTAAAAACAGAACCTCTTTAATAGCGGCTGAAATTTCTGAAACAACAGATTAATAAAAAAATATCATGTTCGGAAGAAGGATTTTGTGGCTTATTTTATCTGCAATTATTAACATTAAATTTTTCTAACCTAAGAATCTGTCCGTCATCTCTATGGTGAGAAATTTAGTGCTGTAACAATCCGTATTATTAGAAAGTTTTAATTCGCAACACTAATTTATAAACAGAAATTGTCCAGCAAGATTTTTTCCGTTTAAATTTGCCAAAGAACTATGCTGAAGTCGATCTGCTTGCATATGTTAAAATTTAAAGATGAAACTTCCTTCCGGCTTGGGTCAATTCCAACAAAAGGATAGTTGACAAATGCGTAGGAAAAATAACCCACTCGTTAAATTTAAATGTAATTTTTTTGTTTTTACGTAAAAAGAATATTTGCGGCAGAACAAAGATCTAATACTTCCAGAAAAGCTGAATGCATATGTCATCTTGAAATTCCTGCCTCGTCACCAAGGAAACTTGGAGCACGGGGCATTTTGGGAAGGATGAACGCGAAACGCCGTCAAACCCGTCCCATAATACCACGCGCATCGTGTACGAGCAAAGAACAAGGAAGTTGAAATTTTGCAAAAAATAAACAAATTAACACCGCATAAAAATTACTTCTAGAATAGTAGTCGAGTCACGCACTGTAATTTGAGAAATGTAGGCTGGGGGCGGGATTGTTGAAAGATGACCAAAGATGTGAAACTTAAATCTAACGGAAGGAAACCATTCAGTAATCATTTTTTTTTTCTTCCAGAGAAGAAATATAACTGGACAACTGTACTACTTTTGAACAGAAGAAATCATGTCTTTTGGTAAGTTTTATATTTAATAATATGACTTTTTTTTAATCGCGATTCGTTGAATTATGTTGCATCATATAATTTGGCGATGTCTCAGTTTAAAAACGACCGTTTTCGAAAGGCTTAATTCTTCGTTTCGATCCGGATTTGTATTTCAGTACTTTTACTTCGTCTAATAAGAGTTTCGCGGCTGTAAAAACGCCAAACACCAAAATAGATGAATTTTCAGTAAGTAAAACAATATACATATTTTAGCTTATATTTTCATCGATGGCTTCTTTTCAATTTTCTGCAATTTGTGATATCTCATCTCACAAAACGTTAACGGAAAGTAACAACGTTAAATATTGCTAGTAATAAGATAATATGTTGGGCTATTTCAGTTTCTGACAAAGTGGAAAAACCAGCGAGACTGAATTAGACAATTTTAACAGGAATAACCTGAAAATATTTTTCCTGTTTTCTACGAATGATAGGTCATTAATTGTATGGCCTAAAATACTTTAAAATAATTACCAAAATAATTTAGTCTTATTTTCGATATTGTCTCAGAAAACAAGTTTAAGTATTCAGAGGAGAGACTATTTTAATTGATATATTTTTTTATGCAAAAAGTTTCTAAATATTTTCGCTTCTTTTTCGACAGAAACTCTACGAAAACCTTCCAAAACCGCTGTTCACCTGTGGGAGTTTCTGCTGGATCTCCTATTGGACGAGAATTGTGGTCACATGATCTGCTGGATAAATCAGGAGGCAGGAGAGTTTAAATTGAAAAACCAAGAAGAGGTGGCAAGAAGATGGGGATGTTTAAAACACCGGCCAGGAATGAATTATGACAAGTTGAGTCGAGCGTTGAGGTATTACTACCAGAAAGGAATTATTAAGAAGGTATGAGTTGTGTAAATACTTTTTTTTTTTGTCTCTTTTACTCTCAAAACCACGTAAAAATGCCGTTTTTACATGGATGAAACCCTTAAATGTGACCATTGAAATGAAAGGCTACTGAGCAGTTGCAAGGTGTTTCCTACTCTTAAAGTGTGAGATTATAAAGCGTTGTTGAGCGGTACATTGCTGTGGTACTGTGGTGGTTCTATTTTTTGAGTCTGTGGATGAAATCCTAAAGTGTCACCATTCAAATGAAAACTATTGAGCAGTACTTTCCTGTGGTACTGTTTATTATGATGTACAAAATGGTTCTAACTTCTGAGTCTGTGGATGAAATCCTAAAGTGTGACCATTCAAATGAAATTAAGCTACTGAGCAGCACTTTCCTGTGGTACTGTTCATTATGATGTACAAGGTGGTTCTAACTTTTGAGTCTGTGGATGAAATCCCGAAGTGTGACCATTCAAATGAAATCTACTAGGCAATACTTTCCTGTTTTATCGTTGATAGTGCTGTACATCGTGGTCTAACGTTTGACTTTGTGGATGAATTAATCTTAAAGTTTGTCATTGAAATTGAGAAGTGCTTTCCTTTGGTAATGTTTGTCATCCACAGACTTAGTGACTGAACCACCTTGCACAACATGACAAACATTAAGTACCAAAGGAAGGGGTTACCATTCAAATTAAATGTAAGATATTGGGCATTACTAATCCGAGTGGTACTGTTTATTAGCAGTTTACCACAGAAACATTGTCATATCTGGCATATTTGTCTTAACGGGAAAAAAACACCCAAACAGTGCATGTGATTGTTATAGAGATTCATTAAATAGACTAGTCTAGTCTAGTTTCGTTATTTACTTTATTTTTTCTTTCTTTCATCTAGGTCAGTGGTCAAAGGCTCGCTTACAAATTTGTGAAACCACTTTTTGGAAAATCAAGCGACTCCACTCCGAAAGAAATTCCCGCCAAAGCAAATGTCTCCACGGCGCCTGCAACAGCAGTGGAAGAGACAAAGAAAGTTGAACTGCCAGGAGAGGGAACTGGAAACAAAGAAATGGTGGCCATTCCCACGGGGCCTTGCGTGCGAACCAGCTCCGTCACGTTGCCCCAGACAACCGTCACCAGCACTTCCATGGGTTTTAGGATCATTCAAGCCCCATTGGTCAGTCCAAATCACATGACCTATCCCGTTTCTATTTACCCGTATGTTTTTCCTTTCGCCATTCCAGCATGCCGCCAGATTGAGATCATCAAGTCATAAACAACAAACGCTGATGATTGGGAAGTGAAAAGTGTGACGTCATTTGATTGTAAACGTGTTTCTTGTGCGTCGTGTGCCCACATACTTAAAAAGCAAACTTGAAATGAATAACTCCATTTTGGACCAGATATTTCCTTAACGTGTTTATATGAATGATTGTTTGCCAGGTTAATTCATCACAACAAATTTTACTAATCACAACGACCGCAAATAGAAATGAATATCGAAAGTTTTGTTTTGTTTGGGTTTGTTTCAGTCGAAAATTATGGGTGGCGAATGTCTTTCAAAAATTATGAGTCTCGCAAAATTTCAGTGAAATTTTCAGTCTCGTTTTTGAGCGGTTCTCCAAGTCTTGGAGTCTCGATTTTTTCGCTAAACTGTTTGAGAGTCTCGGTCTCGATTTCGATCTTGCAGAAATTGAAATTAATTCCTGAATTTATCATTCGCCACCCCTAAAATTACTTTTCTAAAGCACGTTATCTGAATTTTATTTTGTTTATTTTCACAGAGCAACCTGTCAGCATTTAAAAAATGAAAAATTTATCTACTGTAAGATAATATATACTATTAGTGCCATCTTTCTCTATTTATCGCGATAATATTGTTGGTAATTTCATTTCTTAAAATAGAAATTTTAAAAGCTTAAAATATTGGAAGGGTGCAGATAGTACCAAGAAGAAAAAGTGTGAAATAAAATGAGTTCCTATTTTGTAAATAAAATTGCCAGTTTAGATGCTAATTTATCAGTTGTAAATAAAGATTATCTGTGTTTAGAAACTGATGGACTATTACGTTTGCAAATAAGCCCTTGATGCGGTCACTAAAATTCCTATTTCGAATTGCCCTTAATACACTTTGTTTGCCCCCCCCCCCCCCCCCCCCCCAAATTTTGCATTAACTATTGTTTTTAAATGCTCTTGGGAGGACTGCATATTCCCAAGAGCATTTCAAAACAATAGTTTATGCAAAATTTGGGACGTAAACAAAGTGTATTATGGGCAATTCGAAAATAGAGAATAACAGGTTTTCATCGGGAATCCTCAGCTTGGAATAACATTTTCGGACGATGTTCGGAAATATTTCGAAAGATCTCTAGCGACCTACGGCAATCTTCGGTAAAACTCGACAATCCTCGGGTTCCCCCTTTATGTTATAAGAAAAAAAGTAAGTCAGTATGGAGTCTTGATTCGTGGACCCGCCAACGCCGTTTGTGAAGACAGTTTCTTCAGGTCCGTCAGAAAGCCCAACTTCTCCAAAATTAAACCCTTTAAACGAATTTTTCAAGAAAATTCTTGATATAATCCAACTTCAAGCAAAACTGAATGCGATGAAATTCATAAGTACAAAAGGACTGCAAATGACACTGATCTACAGTCTAAGTGAAAGCATTTTTGGATTGCTTCAAACGTTAGCGGAATCTGAAAAAAGTGTAACTAATGACATTTAGCTGTTATCCCCTCTTTAATAATACGGACACACATCCTCGTAACTAGTCGTACGCGGCCCGTAATAAAATGTAACGTTTGCCATCGAGCTGATTGCGCTCGACCCCAAGCCTCTTTAAGAGTTCTCTTTGCTCGGTAAGGGCGTTGAGGCCTGGGAAAGAGGCTGCTGAGAACGGACAGAGTCGACAGAGTGTTTTTTCGTCCAAACTGAAATAATCTCTGATACAAAGTTAACCTCGTTAATACGGACAATTTAGCAAATTCTGGAATTTTGCGTCAAATGTGCAACGTCAGTTTTCAGTCGAGTAGCGAAAGTTATTTCCTAATTGCTTTGGTTTTGCATTGCTACGCGTTCTGATTGGCTAAACAAATCTCACGCCACTTTTTCAACCAATCAAAGGTAAAACCAAAACCAATCGTGACTTACTCTCACGCGTTTTCCCGCGCTTAGCGCCGGCGACATGTATTTGCTTCGAGTTTTGATTGGTTCATTGGATTGTCTTCGAGTTCTGTGATTGGTCAGAGTCATTACTTTGGTTTTGGTTTTACGACACTCAAATGAAAACTGCTTTAAAAGAAAACTACAAAGTTTTGTTCTCAGAATCGGCAAGTTATTTTTTCTCACTGTCTAAGTTAGTAGAGGTTAGACGTGGTACGCGGACCTCATGGGGTTTAGCAATATTTTTATTACTGAGTGTTATGAAAAAGCCCCGGGGAGGAGGTACTCTTGTTTGGGTGGTGGTGCGCAGCTGGGACTCAAAAAAAATTCAAAAATCTAAAGTATACATCCTACAAAGCTGTTTCTAACATGGTATGTGGATACCAGTGTTATAATATTTCACAAAACGTTTCAGGTTTTAACGATGTTTTGCTTCCGATTTACAAAGGTTTAAAATGCGTCACGCAATTCGTCACGCTATATCAGATAAGCCGTGAAAATAAACAAAATTGAATCACAGCCTGCATAATTAAGTGAACAATGGCAGACCGCTTCTAAAATATAGCTTTTATGAGTGTCGGCTGACTGGCCCAATGGCGTAGTGCGAAAGTCGTGATTGTGAAGTGTGTGACAACACACTTCTTTTCTACCTTTTTTCTGTCTGTCTGTCTGTCTTTCTTTCTTTCTTTCTTTCTTTCTTTCTTTCTTTCTTTCTTTCTTTCTTTCTTTCTTTCTTTCTTTCTTTCTTTCTTTCTTTCTTTCTTTCTTTCTTTCTTTCTTTCTTTCTTTCTTTCTTTCTTTCTTTCTTTCTTTCTTTATTTCTACCGGCTGAAACAACACTTTTTTGTGTTAGGTATACCTGAACGTAATAAAATATATAGCTTGTATCAAGTATGAGCGTCTTCTTGTTTTATTCATTAACACGAGCAACTCCGTTCCCAGCGCTTTTCCCTTTCCCTTTATTGCGAGAAACTAAGTTCGCGAGCGTCAACAGAGATATGCAACGGTTATGTTAAATTGCCGCACAATGATAACAATGATAGCGGTTTTCACACAAGGAATCTATCGGCTTCGTTAAAGAAACATACTTCACTTTTGGACAAAGCTCAGAACATGCAATTATGCATATTTAATATTTATATCAATAGAGTAGATAACCCCGTTTCTGCTGTTTATTTTTGTTAACCAATCATATTTAACCTTTTCATTCACCTTTTTATTCCATTTTTACTTAGCTCTTTGCAGCCCCTGATGAAGGTTAGTTTTGCCTAACCGAAATATTGGGCAATAAAATACCCTTTATAGCTGTCCGATCAGCCTTGCATTTAGTTTTATGTAACCCTAAGCCTAGCGACAAAGGGCGAAAAATATTACTGACAACCGACATGGTCCGACGTTATAGGGATGTTTGTATTCAGAAAGAAGAGCATTTTGAATTTATTTTTAGCGCAGAGAAAGGTCCAGATCCTTTGGTGGGCTCTATTTCACCAGACGTAACCACAATAATTCCAAATTTCGTCAATTATAGAATTTCCTGTCCTCAAATTACTTTAAAGCCCCGGGATCCTCCTTTTTCGGAGAGCAGCGGCGGGCTCATTTCTAGAACAGCGGCTCGTAAGCGAGCCGACGAGACGCCCTGCTGTTGTGTCATGATTCTCGGATACTTTTGCCTGCTTTTGAGACGTCAATATAAAGTCGTATTGACGTCTCAAAAGTCAGCCTGTGATTGGTTGAAAACTTCCCGCGGCAATTTAATGGGTTCCTTTCCTTAGAAAAGAAAAGCTACAAATTATCTTTAAAGTAAGGGCTAAAATGTTTTAAATTACTTTGTCAAGTTTGTTTACCCCAGTGCAAGAGACACGTAGCCAATAAATGTTATTTTGGTTATTAGATGTTTTTGGTTATTTCTTTTATTATGACTAAATCATTAGAGATCATATCGTTTGATTTGCGAATAAAATCGCGCCTAATTTCAGTATACTTCGGCTTCTTAGTGAATATAAAGACGAGTTGTTCCCAGATGCCTTGGACTCTGATTACGACAAAGACTGTTTATAGCTGGCCCTCAGGGATCTGTACTGGGCATCAGCGTCAAGGAGGACAATAATATATATAGATAGGCCAAGCCTAACAGCGTAGCACTTTGAACAAGCTTAACTAAGGTGAAACCTAACTAAGGTGAATGGTTGGAAGCACAAGAATTAAAATTGACGAACGGGCTATTTTTCAATTTTAGCAATTCTCAAAAACAGTATTACCCGACCGTCTGCACAGTACATTTAGACCGTACAAAAGTTCACAAAAACAACTTCTCAAGCAAGTTAAGGCATGGTTTACCTGCTTATTTGGCATAGTTTCATTTGAAAAGGAAGTCGTCGTTCAATGTTTCTAATAATTTGCAAACAATATTGTTTCAGTGGCCTAAATAATATGAAACATTCGTGACGTTTGAATATCAGTCACGTGACCTGTTATTGAACGTTAACGATGACAATCTTCAAGGTAAAATGGGGAACATTAAATCAAATCAAATTAAAACGTTTTGAGCACCAGTCTTTTGCATCTTAGGTGCTGGTCATGGAATAGCCTTGTGCGCATGTCCAAGTTTAATAGCAATCACGTAATTAGGGTAAATAGGTCACGTGACTTTAGAAATAGCTTAATAACTTCTAATACAAATTACAGATACCACCTTACAAGGCAGAATAACAATGCTGATACTCTACTGGACAATTTAGTAGCACATATTTTTAAAATTATATTGCAGAACCTTTCCCCATTTTAGAAAGCGCATTTTGTGACGTCACTTACAGCGCATTGTCACGTGATGCTAACTTACCCTCTCATGTGATTAACCAAGTCAGATGTAAATCCTACTATTAGCATCGAACTTTGAAGTTAATTGTATTGATCAATAATATAAAGGATCTCTAAATTCGTCGCGGGGGGTCGTTTGAAATGCCTTAGTCATGCCTTAACTTGCCTGAGTTTTCTCTGTCTAGAATAACTAGTACGACTACTTTCCGAATAAAATACAGTTTTTGTTTGTCAAAAATTGCCCGAGAAACTGATTTGGAAATCAAAATTGCAAAAATACACAAACATATTTGCATGAGGCGACGCGAGTATAAAATCTAAGTCTTGTTTTGTTTACATAAAATCGCTTTTCAATCTATGTAATGAATGAACAAACACATAAAAATGGACAATACAATCTTCTTTCGAAAAATTTTATTCAAATCTCCATTAGTTTATGTTTAAAAGTAAAACACGTTCCATTTATAGCGCATCAAGGCAGAGCTGTCCTCGATGAAATTCAAGATAACAACACGACTTCATTTGAGCACGTTTCATAAACAGAACGTGTTTTACTTTTAAACATAAACTAATGGAGATTTGAATAAAATTTTTCGAAAGAAGATTGTGTTGTCCATTTTTATGTGTTTGTTCATTCATTACACAGATTGAAAAGCGATTTTATGTAAAGAAAACAAGACTTAGAGTTTATACTCGCGTCGCCTTATGCAAATATGTTTGTGTATTTTTGCAATTTTGGTTTCCAAATCAGTTTCTCAGGCATTTTGTGACAAGCAACAAGTGTATTTTATTCGGAAAATAGTCGTAATAGTTATTCTAGACGGAGAAAAAGTGGTTTTTGTGAACTTTTGTACGGTCTAAATGTACTGTGCAGACGGTCGGGTAATACTGTTTTTTGACAATTGCTAAAATTGAAAAATAGCCCGGTCGTCAATCTTAATTCTTGTGCTTCCGACCTTTCACCTTAGTTAAGTTTCACCTTAGTTAAGCTTGTTCATAGTGCTACGCTGTTAGGCTTGGCCTATCTATATATATTATCCCTGTCTTGAGTAGCAAACCGCGAAAAAATGCAGGGAAATAACGACTTTACTGCTCCGCCTAACACTGCGAAAGATCCAACTTTTTTAAAACTTTAAAGAGCTGACGGCTGTGTAGCCGCGCGTGTGGCGTTATACGCGCATGCGAGCTAGCCGTGCGCGACACACATGTTGCAGACACGCGCCCGCGAAACATCCCGCTAGCCATGACCATGAAAAATGACGGGCTAGGTTCTATGAGTATGGGGCTGCGCAGCCGGGCCTTCGGCCCGGCGAGTGCTCCGCTATTAATCTAAATGATGATGCCCCCGTAGTTTCAGATAATGATACAGATGCAAGTTCCGCTGGGAGTGAAACTGAGAGTGAAGATTCCGACTTCATTTCATACCCTATGTAAGTGTTTCTGCTTGCGCTCCCTCATATGTTTTAAGCCTTAAAACATATGTGACGGTCACAAGCTTTCCTACAATTTGCTACACTTTGTTTTCTTTCCCTTTCTACTAGCTCTATAAATGACTCTCATCCACTGGCCATGAAACTCAACAAGCTCATTAAAGATGGGAAGATACCAGAGAGTTGTATTTATTACAAGTTCCTCAATGATACAACGTCATTTGCATTGATTCATCCCAAAACTGCTTCTGGTTTCAAATGGGATGACGAGGTATGTGAATTTTTCTCGACCATCAAATATCTTGGAGGTGAGAGAACAAGAAAGTTCGTCCGAGGGCCAGGCTTCTTCGGAACAGGAAGAGGTGGAGAAAAAGAATTCAAATCATTCGCGGATTTTAACTTGTGTGGTCCCTCCATAAACGCGACAAGACGATGCCAATCAGGCTACACAACAGAAAGTGGAATGATCAAGCCCCATTTGCAGTAACTCCACTCCCTGTGTCAGCATCCAAAAGCAGATTTACACGCGATTGGTGATAAAAAGAAGGTTCGCGCCATCCCAGTAGCTTTAGCAAGTGACGGCACAGCTCTGAAGCCAGGCCTAGAATACGACTCACGGCAAAAACAAGTAATTGGTCTTATACATAAAGTGGACGAGAAATTCGTGAAAAAGTATCCACTTCCAGACCCTGAAAAGATAA